>OY757912.1:64090082-64459276 GCA_963585895.1 Sepioteuthis lessoniana
TGATGAAAGTAGTTTCCCATGTTAATCTTATTATTAATTTCTGTTCCTTTCATTTCTGTTCTTTGAATAATCAAAACCTGTTTTGTTTTTTTTGTCTCAGTTCTTTGAACAGTAGAAAATTTGTCTCCTTTCCCGGCGATGGACGTTGTTTCTCGCCTCGACATTGAAATGTAAAGCCCACATGGCTTTACTGTACGTTGTACTCTTCATCAAGACTTTTTAACATTTCTGAACTCTTTTCATATACTGCTTGTTCATGGAACAATAAGTGCACATTTTATCTGTTGGGACATGTTTGTCTATTCTTGTCCATATTTCTTATATGATTATCATGCATGTTAAATTATTTATTTTTATGTAGTTATTACATTTTTTTGTATGTGTAAATGATTTTGTTTTCTCTCCGTTTATTCAGTGTTAGTGTATCATTGGATATATTTATGTTAATATCGGACCTTGGTGAGTGGGGATGAGACTATATATCTTCCCAAACACCAACCAATCCGATAATACATTTTTTGATAATAAGGAGTGTTCTTTTTGTTAGCCAGGATCAAATCTGAGCAACAGCAAGTGAGATATTTATTCAACTTTTGCGTTGATAGACATGAAGTGTGCTCCCTCTTCACTATGCTGATAATAGGTGAACTCAAATGATCTTCAGGTAAGCGAATAGTGTGACTGTTAAAACAGTTCCAGTTACCCATTATTTTGTATCTTTTATCGGTACGATTTTTCAAGCACACGAACTTTTTAATAAATGTCGGTCATAGGTTGGGCGAACGAAGAAAACACATTTTTGCAATTTTTTGTAACTCATACTTTAGCAGTCACACGAGACATGACTAAAATTGAGCAGAATTTTGCATAAAGAAAGGTACTTAATCATGCTACCTGTGAAATATATTAATCGGTAAACGCATTCGTTTTAAACAAATGTATTAAATGTATTAAACAAATGTTTTAAACAAATGCACTAAAAGGTAAGTCATTTTTAATATCTAGTGAAGTAATAATTGAGTCAATTATTTTTTCGTCAATTCTATTTTATTTTTATGCTTAAGATTTACGATGTTACATTTCAGAGTTTAAATTTACCTATCGAGGAACACCAATGGTGATGTAATCAAAGTTTCTCCCAGTCATGCTGACTGTATCTTCTGATGAGGAGTTAGACCCTCCTCCAAAAAAGAAGTCTCCTGTGTATGACACTAAACTTCATCTGAAACAGCTACACAAAAAATGTAGATATGAATGTACATTGTACGCAATTCCTTAACCTCCATGTATAAAACAATCATAGACTAGTTGCCATGTATTAAAATCAATCAATCTATCAAATCGAAGGCATGTTTCTTGAATCAAAACAGTCTAAATTCTGTCTTATCAACGCAAAAGTATTTTACGGTTGACTTAATGCAATTTTCTTGCAATTAAAACTTCAAGGAGATTTTCAAATTATTGCTATTCGTTTTTTATTTCTTTCTTAATTTTTACTTTGATTAAAAAGTCCATTGTTCATTGTTAATTTCTCGAATACCAAAGTAATTTGTTAACAGGTTAAACAAGAGTTAACGGCAAATATTGAAAGCGAATTATTTGTGGATTGGCTTTCAAGAAACAACATGGCCGTGAGTGCTTCAGGAAACAGTCAACAAGGGAAATAAGCCGTCAATTATTCCTTTAATATTCAATCTTTAACACGGAAGAAAACTGTAAGTGAAGTTACACTTTATATGAGACGAAAGAAAAATTAAAACGGTGGATGAATTTTTAAAAAGTTTTTCTTTTATCTGTAGCATTAAAAAGTATTCGGTGGGCAGAACTAAATCTCAGCCAAGTGTCAACATTTAAAAAACGTATTGTAGAAAAGAAAAGATAAAATGTGGAAAACTAGAAAGAGAAAGAGAGCAGTCGATTGAAGAATTAAAAAAGGAAAATAAGATAGCTCGAATAGCAGGGAAAAGAGAAAAGAAAAGGGGTGACGAGAGAGAAGAACAGAGAGAAGAAAAATAATAGAAGAAAGAAATAGTAGGAAAGAAAAGAGAGGTGGGATATGAAAGATACCGACAAGGAAAAAAAAATAAATAAAAAGAAAGTAAAAATCGTGACGTAATTCTATCGGCTAACAAACGCTACATTCTGCGCTGCTCCTCGAGATTTAAACAGTTGCAACAAAAAATGATCAAAAATTGTATTTGGAAATTATGTCAGATCATATTCTAAAAAAGAAGGATTTTTAATCAACTCATTTCTGACTGAAATCACGCACGATGGCGTCAAGAACAATAAAAAGGATTTTTTTAAAATTGCTTTTTCAATTTTTCTTTAATCTTAAATTGGGTCATAGATTTCACATATAAAATATAAAGAAAAACCATTAAACTTTTTTCTTTCTTTTTTCGTTTCTCACAAAATGTACGTCAATGTATATACAAAATGCAGAAATTATTGCCCAGATAAATCAATACCGATGCAGACGGGTCCAATTACAGAGAGCGTATTTTGTTATACAATGTACATATTGTTTCAATTTGTGTTTCACCAGTGATCATTTTGACAAACAGGGGTTAACCGACCACAAATCCATTGTTATGTACAGGCTGATGGTTGGTTGGTTGGTTGGTTAATTCGTTTATTGGCAGCTGATATTTCGAGCAAAATTTTGTTTTCACTGGGACAAGAGCATCCGAATACTGTGTCGCTACGTCTCGTCTAGCAGACTGATTCACATGTGTAGTGAATTCAATCTGGTTTTGTTTTTCATCCTGATAGGTGGGCTTGTGTTAGACTTGTGAATAGTTAACTATTCACAAGTCTAACACAAGCCCACCTATCAGGATGAAAAACAAAACCAGAAAACATAGTTTACATACCAATGTGTATGTTTGTTGCTCTCTACTTGCGTATATACGAGGGTTGGCTGAAAAATTCATAGCCTGACCATGATACTCTCATGGAATGTAACCAAATGAGTTTTGTTTTTCAACATATTCCTCCTTGTGTTACATATTCTTCTTCCATCGGTGTTGAAGTGTTTGGATCCCATTGGTAAAACAGTTAACAGCAGATATGACTTCATCACATGAACTTTCTGCCCAACCTCATATTATCTCAAAATGTGATTCCGATTTCGTTTCAGTATTTACCGTTATATTCTTCAACCCTCACAAATATTTGCAGACTCGTACACATGCTGGTGTTCCCTAATAGAATAAATAAATAAAGAAACAAATGAAATAAAAAAAAATAATGTATACTGAAAAATAAATGAATAGTTATTAAATTTATAATTAACATGCAAAATAGACCAACTTGTTTTTTTTTAATATTCTGACGTCCTTTCACAACCGACGCAAAACAGAATGGAAAATATTGATGGTTGTCTTTAAACACTCATAAAGTAAGAAGTGCGTTGATATGAAAACGTCAAAACATATATATATATGTAAATATGTGTGTGTGTGTGTGTGTGAATGTATGTATTTACCTAACCCCTTTGTTCGCGCAGGATATGATACAAGGTTAATTTTTAAAGCCGAGTTTAACAGGTTTGAATTCAGAGTTATCTTTCTCCTAGACCGGTTATTATACCAAAGTTATTGAACGAAGTCTACCCTACTATTTACTCATAGTTGGAGAGAGATTAGTTGGATGCATATCTTTCCCAAGTGTATTAGCGCTATGTGAAATGCAAACAGCCAGACCTAAGATTTGAACTCTGTCCATTTCCTATGACGATAACCATTACATCACAAGCACCACAGGTGGATATATAAATAAAAACTCTTGTGCATTCATCTGACTGCACTACAATTTGCCGCTCTTTCAATGTCCAGTTCATATGCTATCTTTGTCCATTACAGTCTTTTCTGTTTATTCATTTGTAATAGGTCTTTCTTGATGGTTATGCATCTCTTGAGACTGCTGATCTAAGTCGATTTTAACAGTTAAAAACGACACTGGTTGTTGTCGAGAAGAGGTAATTTCAGGTGTTAACTCTGGAGTAGATTTCATTCTATGTTTTTTGCTCTCAATAATCAAGTATTTATCTTCAGCTATAGGTGTGACTTTTGGTATTCCAGATCTTTTTTATGTCAACATTTGCTCCTGTTTCTTACTGCTTTTTTGCACCCCAAGTCTATTTTATCCCATGTCTTGAAATCTTCAACTTTTTGGCAATTTTTCTTTCAGGGTAGCCGTTAAATAAAATTTCAATTTGTGCACTCACCTCAATTCTTTGCTGCATTTCCCATTTGTGCTGACCACTCTAAAATTAAAAAATAAATGAATAACCCTTCCAACCCCCCCCCCCAAAAAAAACAAAAAAAAACAAAACAACAAAAAACAATGAAATGTTGTAATGGTGCAATCTTTTTTTCTTCAAACAAGGACAGCTATGAAATGAATGTTCCTTGTAAATAGCAACCAGTGTTACAAGATTAGTCTGTTAATATTTAGAACCTATATTAACATTTAACTTAGATGAAAATTTTGTTAATCTCAAAAAATCTACAGTGAGGTTTGTGGGGAAAACAAGATATAATATTTCTTATATAAAATATTCATAATTTAGCAAAGTGTATTTTGAACAGACGAGTTCAAATTTGAACTTTTCGGTAGTAAAAGGAGAGTGTATGTAAGACAAAAACTTGAATAGAGTCTTAAAAATAAAAGCAATTATACTGTAGCTATTGAAATTTTCTTTTACTTCAAGAAAAATACATGAAATTTTTTTATCTTAAGATGTGTGTATAATTTCAGAGACATTTAAATTGAATAGAACAAACTGTTAATCTAATTGACATCCCTTTTTCTTAAATCCTGATCCATCAAATCATTAGCCATCTGTCATCTCTGTGGATTGTCAAGCTGTATCTAAAAAGCGAATTGTCAAAATTCTTCATTGAACAGTAATATTTGAAGACATCCAGATTCTACAACTTATACAATTGTCCACACATTTTGAGTGACAAATTCTGTGTTACAGGAAGTAGATTTTGGAAGACCTAAAGTGACATTAAAACCGAGAAAGAAGAAAAGATTGAAAATGACGATTTTGAAACATCACAAAAGCACTCCAATAAAATTGGCTAAAATTTAAATACGCATTTTATTTCAAGAAAGACAATTCAAAAAGGCTGTGTCCCCCTCCTCCGAAAAATACCACGCAAAGAAACTATTGCTATTCACAAATAAGGTTGCAAAATGACTCAGTTTCTGTCACTTCATGGCTACCATAATACTCTGCTGATCGAAAATGTTCTCTAGATCGATAAGTCACGCCTCGAACTACCTACCGATGCTCCAGAACGCTGTCTATGATGAAGTTCAAGTGAAAGATTAAACCTGTTCATCAAAAACATGGAAGGGGTAGAGTTATTCTGTAGAGCTGTTTTCTGTTGGCGAGCTGGTACAATGTAAAAAGTCCATTTGTGGAGTACCAAAATATATTACAAAAAGGCGTTGGTATAAGCTGCACAGTGAAAATAAAAGACAACATACCATTTTTCAAGATAATTCTCCTACTCATCACACAAAAAAATAAATAAATAAAAAGAAAGATAAAAATAAACTCATCATTTCAATGACAGTTTTTGTTAGTAAGGTTTTAATCTGGTCAGTTACCAGAGTTTAAGTTCATAGAGAACATGTTTGACCCTTAATTAAGCGGCCAAACTCGTTTGAATATTTGGGAAGAGTAACCAGGTGTGGGAAATACTCGAAGATAAATGGAATAATAGTGATGCAGCACATAAATATAAACAACTATCAGATATCTAACCCAAACGGCTCCGTTTTTCGAAAAAGACAAAACAAAAAAACAAAAATAAAAAACAAACAAACAAACAAACAGAAGCGCTATTCCATTTTAAAATGTATTCGACTTATCAATATTGAATGTATCTCCTATACTTATTAGGATAAAAGATATTTTTGATAAATGATAAAGAGCTTGCTTAAATTTTCCCCCAGAAATATAGTAAAATTTACAAAGGAATGGTTTTACGTTACATACATGGTAGAAATAGTCGTCTGTACAAAGTTCATTTTATTCCTTAATGGATTGGAATGTGCTATGTATACTTGTACAATTGTATACTTAATGAATTTGGTCAGTGTGCAACGAAACGATGCATATACATAGTTAGAGAATCATCCTGTTTGAGGCATTTAGCAAATCTGTTGTTGAAAGATGAACGGCCTTATTGTTAGTAATTGAGAGACATGTTATTGTCACCTAGGATGAACTATTAATGTTGTCTATCTGAATCTCTTTTTATAATGTTGGATTGGACCCAGAGAAAAAATTTAAAAGACTGCATCTTCAGCGATGCACTTTGATTAGAAAATAGTACCTGTCTACGTGGAGTCAAAATAAACTAAGACTCGTATGACAACTGGTTATAATGATAGTATAACGATATTTTCGTACTGGTTCTGACTTGGTAAGTGTCGTTTTTGTCAGAGTCAAAATGCTGCATAAACTATAACTGTTGTATATAGTCCCAAATCTTTCCAGATGGCGTTTTCAAACAATGGTCTTTTAATGAATTTTATTCTTTAAACAATAGCGATTTCATAATCTTTTTTGTTGATAAAAAATTCACACCGAATAATTACAAATGGTCATTGTCATTAAGAAATAGAAATACAGAAAATATATTAATTTACTTTTTTAATAAAAAAAAATCTTTTGAAGTTAGTGCTCTTGTGAGAAAATTTTCTCAATGTTTTATTGAAAAGTATTTTTTAAAAATTTAAGTGACAATTTATTGTTTTAAACTTTTTTTTTTAGTCTGGATTATTTGTCCATACTAATCAATAATGTTATATAATTATTTTAAAACATTAAATTGAAGAACTAACAAAGAAACTGTTTCTGCAAAGACATGAAGATAATTGTTTGCACATCTGACGGTGGCAATAATTTGTTTGACATAGTTGCTCGAGATACATTGGTACTATTTCTATTCATATTCTGCCGAGATTATGTACTACGAACATCAAAAGATCTAAGGAAAGAGATTGATTTCATACAAAAAAAAAGGGAAAGAAGCAGACATAATCCAGCAGAAACTATAACTGATGCTGACTACGTAGATGATCTAGCGCCTTTTGTAAATACACCAGCTCAAATCGAATCTCTAATGCATCGTCTGGAACAGGGGGCAAAGGCATTGTTCTCTATATGAACTCAGATAAAACAGAATCATGTGTTTAATCAATCTCCTTATTAAATGGCAAGCTTCTGATATTCGTAGACCGGTTCATATTTTTCAGTAGCAATATTTATCAACAGAAACATATGTATTGGAAAGGCATAGACTGCTTTTGAAAGGTTAACAACCATATGGAAATCTGATCTCTCTAATAAAACAAAACGGGATTTATTGGTGGAGCAACTCCGTCTTTCCGAGACTGATTGTCAGGCCGAAGAGCTTGGATGCCTCGGAGAAGCGGTCCAGCATCCGCTGTAGATCTTGTTTTGCGTGGGCCATTAGTGCACAGTCGTCGGCAAAGAGAACCTCTTGGAGGAGAGTTTGCAGTCTCTTCGTCTTTGCTGTGCGTCGACGCAAGTCGAAGAGGGAGCCGTCCAAACGGTAACGAATGTAGACCCCATTCTCCAGATCTTGGACAGCATGAGACAGCATACAAGTGAAAAAGACGTTGAAGGGAACCGGGGCTAGTACGCAGGCCTGCTTCACGCCATTGCTGATCACGAAAGTATCCGTCACATTGCCATTAAGAGGACCTGGCCAGTCATGCCGTCATTGAAGAGCCTGATCATCGACACCAACTTTGGAGGACACCCGATGCGTTCAAGGACTGTCCAAAGTGCCTCCCTGTTGACGGTGTCAAAAACTTTAATCAAGTCAATGAATATTGAGTAGAGGGGCTTGTTCTATTCAATGCACTTCTCTTGAAGTTGTCTCACAGCGAATATCATGTCTACTGTGCTTCTGCTAGGCCTGAAGCGGCACTGTGCCTCAGGGAGGGTCTGTTCAGAGACTGTGATGAGTCTGTTAAGGATGACTCGCGCAAAGATCTTTCCTGCAACTGAGAGGAGGGAAATACCCCTGTAGTTACCACAGTCCGATTTACTTCCAATTTTCTTATAGAAGGAGACGATCAGGGTCTCGCGGAAGTCGTCTGGCATCATATCCTCCTCCCAGACAGTAAGCAGGTCATCGTTGAAGGCCACAAGGGCATCGTGGCCCGCTGCCTTGTAGATCTCAGCAGGGATGCCATCCTTTCCCGATGCTCTGCCGGAGATTGTCTGGTGGATCGCTTTCTTGATTTCCTCGATGGTAGGGGGTTTTGCGAGGGAAACTCGTACGAGCTGTTGGAGGATCTGATTCAGGGTATCTGAGTCAACCGACGAGGGCTGATTCAACAGAGTGCTGAAATGCTCTCGCCAGCGCTTGCTGAGACCCTCCTGGTCCTTGATGAGCGTCTTCCCGTCTGACAACAGTAGTGGGGCGCTGCCCGAGGCAGAGGGACCAAAAACGGTTTCGCCAAAGCCAGTACCCAGGGTGTGGTCGCCATTGCATGCGACAGCTACGGGGAGCCACAGGTGAGAGCTGAGTGCCAGGGGAGGTCCAGAGGCAGACGAGCTGTCCTAAAAGCAAATGGCGAGCCCCCTTACCAAAGGTACTGACCACTCCCTGAACACCCCAAACACCCCAAACACCCTAGTTAAGTGAATAATGCATTGATAAAAGCGGGCCGACAATATGCGAGAGTATGTAATGTTTCGCGCATTTTGAATGGGAAACGTTTATATTGGCTGATTATTGTGTAGAGCTGGAACAAAAGTTGAGAGAGAGAGAGAGAGAGAGAGAAAGAGAGAGAGAGAAAGAGAGATAGAAATTGGTAGTTACGACAAAAAGGACAATGTTAAAACAATAAAAGAACAAATAAAATATAAATCGTAGGGAACTCGTTTAAAAGGTGCATAAATACATGACAGAGTAATAATTAAAAACAGGAGAAATGTGTGTGTGTGTGTGTGTGTGTGTGTGTGTGTGTGTGTGTGTGTTAATATTTCGGATGGTGTATTGGATTAATTGTCAGTAAACAAAGCAGAAGAATTATCTTAATTTGATTGTTGCCTATCGTAAGGATTTCACCCTGGTCTGACATTAATTTACATCTGACATTGGATACGCTTTCAATATTATCAGTCATGTCAGTAATATATTTAGATGATGGTGTTCGAGTCTCTCTTAGTATAATTCAGTTGCTTGCATCAGAACCACTCATCAACACCGATTACGAGCAACAAACAAAAAGATGTGTGAAATAAAATAAATGAGAGAATTTATACAAATTTACAAAAAAAACTACGAGAAAATACGCTTCATTTTTATAATTGTTTTTTATTATTTTCCTGATTCAGAGGATGTTAGTTTGATATACCAATTTAGTTTATTAATTCACTTTAAATGTTTCTAAAATTATGCACCCACACATCAAACTCCCCACACACATCCATCTTCCAACACACTATTCTTTGTCTTTTGTATATAGTTCTAACATGAAACAAACTTTTAATTCGGGACAGATCAAAATCAGACCAACTTTAAAACACTTAGATATGACTGGTGTATTTCTTAATATTCTTTAAAAAAATCTCTTAATAATTTCAAATATTCTTACATACAAACTTTACACATTTGTTTTCAATTACTGTTCCATATTTGCCTGTATTCAATATTTAAAAAAAATTGAATCTTTTTTTTATTTTTTTACCCATCAGTGTATTCACTTTTATCACATCTTATTGTTGGTATAAATAGTCAATTTACATTTTTTTCGGCCCCGAAGATTGAACTGTTATGGGAGAGGTTTCTTATTTAGTAGATCCAAAATCTTTAAACTCGTTGGACGAAAGTCTCTTTTGAGTCTTCCTCAGGATTAGCTTCATTAATTTAACAATTGATCCGCTCCTGGTTGACACATATTAGTATTGTACCTATTGTAAGTCATAATTTACAATTTGTAAAATGGCTTTGGCTTCGTCAGAAATCACACCAGTTATTAACAAAAACGTACATTATAAAGCAGCAAACACTGGTATTTACAGAGACAATATTTGTCGGACATTTTGAAAACAAATTCCAAAATTCCAAACAGAATTTTTTGCTGTAGAGAATTTTTTGTAGGAAAAGTTGTTCAAGAGTGATTATCCGTTAATGTATTAAGCAAGGTTTTCTTTTTCTGTATTATGACTTTAGTCTTGTTCATTTTTGCCGAAACTTAGCGACAATATTTTTCGGATATGACAAAAATTCAAGAATTTCAAAGGTTTATGTTTGCAGAATGGTTGTCATATGGATTTTTTTCTTTCATATGGTACCGTAAGCCTTCGATATGAATATATTTCTTATCTTCTACTCCAAGAATGAAGTTACTAAAGAAAAATACATTCAAAGGAAATCCTTTGTTTGGTCTAGAAGAAACGAGACGATAGTATTAGCATTCGAATGATTGCCATTGATATGAAATTATCAAAGTCAGTGGACGAATGCATGCTGAAAATGAGAATAATAATAATAATAATAATAATAATAATAATAATTGTGAAGCTTTTAACATAAGGAGAAACACAAATAGTAATGGTTAAGCAGAGGGACTGAGCGTCAATGTTAGTATTGTGTATAGGATGCTGTATGGAAATAGGGTTCAAGTCAGTTAAAACAACGAAAAAGATATTAACGAAGAGACATAAGGAAGCAAAATAGCAGGAGCTAAAATATGGCTAACAAATAGTGTCGACTTTCAAAAAGAAGTATTTACTTATGTGAAACATTTCAAGTTTGATACAACTTGGCATCGGTGTCATCACATATCATCTAGAAGATATCCACTCCTGATTCTGAATTTAGCTTTCCTTCTCATAGACTAGTTGCCCAACAAGGCTGAAGGGCCCATTCTGGTCTAATATTTTACTCAGCTAATGGAAGAAGAGACTGTGATATATACTCAATTAAAAAAGAATGCAGTATTACCCACAAATAATTTCATATGTTAATGTCATTGTACTGCAATATCTGAGGTTGATAACCAATCCAGAAATCTCAACATAGACCAGTAAAAACTGGAGTAGATAAATATATATGAACAGACTCAAATAGATGCATAGATAGATAAACAGATTGATATACATAGACAGAGATAAACATATTAAGATACATTGATAGGTATAAAAAAAACTCGGATAGATAGATAGATACACACACACACACACACAGAGAGAGAGAGAGAGAGAGAGAGAGAGAGAGAGAGAGAGAGAGAGAGAGAGAGAGAGAAATGAACAAATTAAGATAGATATGAACACACACACACACTTATATATATATATATATATATATATATATATATATATATATATATATATACAGATGTGCAGACTAATATAGTTAAGTATAAGGACCGACATATAAAAAAGAAGCTTTTGTAAGCTGAGAAACCCAAGTCATGAGGCCCAGTTCGCTGGGGCTGCAGAATGCACCGACTGCATCTATGCAGAGAGGTAAGACTCCCCAAACGAGTGTCCTGATAATGACACTAAACAAGCTGATGGCAAAGCTTCTGTAAATCGGTAGCTTTAAGGAATGTGGAGTACCCCTTCATTGTCATCGCTCCCAGGTCCATGCTGGCTCGAAGTGGTAGCACCTGATAGGTTCCTATCGATGGGTCAAATAGAACTGTTTAACATTTAAACTGTGCTCTTTGACATTTAAACTGCGAGTAAACAAATGACTAAATGCTAAACTGAATTGCGTAAAATTAAACTGTTTAATCATTTAACTGTGTAAACAAATGACTGATATTTAATCGAATTGTTAGTAATACATAGGAATACTTGGAACCATTTAACTTTGACTTAATCAAAATTGAATTGTTTGAAATAGAACTGTTTGATCATTTAACTATGTGTAAACAAATAACTAATGTTTGATTGAGTGGTTAGATTTAAATACTAATACTAGAAAAATTCAACGGTGTGCAGACAAATGATGAATAGTAAATAGAATTATTCGTGTTAGATAGAAATTAGTGAAACCATTTAACTGTGTGCGAAAAATGAGCTCAGTTTCGTTTAAAAATGTCACCTACAAAATGTGTTTACAAATCATACATATTCAATATATATGTATAAAAAGGATATGACCTTAAATAACCTACAATGGTTGATATGCCATAAAACCAAACCAAACCAAACCAAACCAAGTCATAAGAAAATTCATATCACAAGCTAAGTTTAAAAGGAAGAAAAAAAAAGAGTTGAAAATCTCATGCTGACAGAATGTAGAACTCAAAAAAAAAATCCTCCACCACAAAATACCGTTAGAAATATTTGGAAGAAAAAGAATGGAGTAGAAAGTAAAAGCAAAATGGTAAGAAATTTAAAAAAATCATATCTCCTCCTTTCTTCTTCTTCTTCTTCTTCTTCTTCTTCTTCTTCTTCTTCTTCTTCTTATTATTATTATTATTATTATTATTATTATTTAATTTTCAATTTTATTTTTGCTTTCTTACAATCCTTTACCGAGTGTTAACCCAAGATCTCGGTTGAAGGAAAGTAATGATTAAATGCATTCTATGTATTTATGTTTTTTGCCGTCTCTTTTGAGAGACATTTTTCAGTCACATGGATAGTACTCTCCTAAGGAGATGAGTATTTTGGGGCTATTTCATATAGGTCGTGACACCCAGATATCTTGTTCATGTGTTTATCTGTCTCTTTCTTGCTCATACCCTGGGCTTCCACCATAACTGACACGGTAGTAGTTTTAAAGTACCACATTTTCTCAATTTCTATTTCCAGGTCTTTGTATTGACTTATCTTATTATATTCTTTGACTGATATGTTATTATCTGTGGGTATTGATATATTGATTAGGACATATATTTTTCTTTCACAGTCCTTAATCACTATATCTAGTCTATTGCTATTTATTTTTCTATCATTTTGAATAACAAAATCCCAGTAAACAGTAGCTTCTTTTGCTTCTGTTATTGCCTCTGGTTGCTATTTATACTATTTTTCACAATCCATTATTCAATAGTATTTACGTACTTTTCAATGAATGTGATGTCATATTTTATCATACTTTTCTTTAGATTCAATTTCTGTTAGGATTGAGCAACTGGACACTAACTGGTCAATTGATTCAGTTTTTTGTTCACACAATCTACATATTGGGATTTTTGGTCCGTTTTTTATAATGTTTACCTGATAGTTTCTAATTAGTTGGTTCTACTCCTGTGCGGCTATTATTAACCCGTCTGTCTCCATCTTCAGTCCAGCACTTTTCAGCCATCGATTAGTTTTTACTATATCTATATCAGCATTTCTTTGTGAGTATCATTCATGTAGGGTTTTTTGTTCTCAAGTGGTTTTTAATTGATTTAGTCCTGGTGTTTTTTCTTCTTTCTTTAGGTTTTTTGCTGGCTCTATTGCTTTACCTTTTATGTCTTTTTTCTTTCTATGTAAAGTCGAGTTGACAGGCAAATTTATTATTTTCTTCACGAATTGAATATTTTTCTTTTGCTTCTCATGTATATTCACTAACTGTAGCATCCAATCTGTTGTAGTGTTTAAGAATTTCTTACAATCTATTGTGGTTGTTTTATTGGTCAATTCTAATAGGACTAATCCTCATCCACCATTTTCTCTCTGGACGTAGAGACGTTCCACATTTGCTCTTGGGTGAAGCATTCTGTGGCAAGTTATTAGTTTCTTGTCTTTAGTATCCATCTTTCTTTTTAAATTTCAGTTAACGACTAGTTGATCATATTAAAACTTTACGTCAGTTGTGGTATTGCTAGGATGTTAATTTCTATAAATTGAATTTTTTTGCGTTCATTTCTGTTCTTAATATGGATCTTATTGTCCTATACAATTCTTTTCTTAATTTTTCTTTATTTATAATATAATTGATACCATTCACTCAATTGATTTTTAAAAATCAATAAGTTTTATTGTGTTCTAACACTGTAATTTCTGTATTCATGTTTAGAGTGATGTTTTTAGATTTTTACTGGCGACCCTTTCTTAAATGTGACTTTCACACATTTTTCCGGGCCAAATTGCATCCATATCTCGTCATTACATCTTTTTACAGTGCTCAGTAGACCTTCTAAATCGCTATCATTTTTTGCATATGATTTTAACTCGTCTATATAGAATAGCTGTTTCTTTTAGTAGTAGTTTTATATTCATAGGTTGTGTTTTTATGTTCTATGAAGAGAGGCATCAGTGCTATATAAAATAAGAGGAGAAAGATAGTCTCCTTGGAAGATTTCATTTATTATTGTTATTTTACTCCTTTGAGAGTTTTTCACTCCAGCGTTTGCAGATAGTTTTTCATTGGAGTTTGAGTGATGCAAGTCCCTTACAGTCTCCAAAATTCTTCTCAGTATTCTGGACGATCTTAATAATGCTGTAGTCTAGATGGTCTTCACTTGTTTTCTAATTTCCAAATCTTACAGTTTCTTTACCAATCCTTTGGGGATTGTTACAAGTCCACCAATTACAATTGGTATCACTGTCACTTTCATGCTCCATTTTTTTTTAGTTCTCCAGCTAGGTCAAGATGTTTATATCTCTTTTCGCTTTTTTTTAATTTTCACTCTGTGATCTGCAGGGACGACAAAGTGTACTATTCGGCAGGTCTTTTTTTGTTGACTATCATTAGATCTGGTCGTCTGGCCGAGATTAGGTGATCTGTTTGTATCTCAAAATCCCAGAGATGTACATCTCATTTTCTGTGTTGTGCATATACCACTTGTTCGTTTGGTCAAATTTAACTTTCTCTCACAATTCCCAATGAATCACTTTCCCCATCCAGTCGTGTCTAGTATTATACTCTTTTTGTGCTAATTTGCTGCATTCGTTTACTATATAATTGATCGTTTCGTCTTTATTACCACATAACCTATGTTTGCTCTTTTGTTGTATCTAAATCTATTTTTGCTTTAACATAGTTTATCCTTATTGCGTTGTTTTGTACTGCTGTTAGAAGAGATTCAGTTACTCTTTTAAGCTTTCTTTTCGTTTGTTATGTCCAAATCTTCTCGTAGGAAATTTCGTTTGTTTGTCGCTTGAAATACCCATACCGTTGTTTTTCTTCCCGTTTTTGTTTTCTAGTTACTGATGTTCTGTTGATCCTTGTATTGTTTGGGTTGTTTCTGGCCCCTGTAATTAGTCTTTCTTTGCTTTTTTTGCAGTCTTCGAGTCATCGCATCAATGCATCGATGCTATCTTTAATGCTGGCAAGTCCTCTTCACCCTTCTTTTCTTGACACATATCTGTGTATGTCATTTCTGGAATGTAAGGCCTTATGCATCTTCGTGAGTTTTCTTATTTGGTTTATTTTTTGAAGTTCTTTGTTCATTTTAACAATGGTCCCGGGTATCTTACAACGGAGACAACCCAGGTGTTTATCCCTTTGATGAGATTTCTGCTATGGTTTCGTGTAGTTTTCTCGTTCTCCTGAGATATTCTTTTTAAACTTTTTTTTTCTTTCATCTCCACGTGTTTGATGGTGTCCGCTTCCAATATTCCCAAGTACTTGTAGGTTCTGATTTTTCTTAATTTGATAATTATACTTCTTCCGTTATTGGTCGTTTTCTCATTGTTATCATGGCCCATTTTTCTATGCCAAATTCTATCCCTATATCCTGACGGTATATTCTCAATGCCTATATTAGAGTTTCCCGTTCTTTTTCATTTATTATACATAATATTTACTCCTTTGAGAGTCTTCCCACTACCGTTAGCTCATAGTTTCTCACTGGAGTTTTAATGACAGCAAGTTTCTTCAAGTCTCCCAGACTCTTCTCAGTATTCTGGTTGATCTTAATGCTGTAGTTTTGATGGTCTCCACTCGTCCTCTTATTTCCAAGCCTTCTAGTCCATGTACCAATCTTTTGGTGACTGTACCGAGCGCACAAATTACTCTTGGTATCACTGTCACTGCCATGTTCCATAGTTTTTTCACTTATTATTATTATTATTATTATTATTATTATTATTATTATTATTATTATTATTATTATTTATGCTTTTAAAAGGGTTTCATATCCCAAATTAGGCCCAAGACTCAAAATTTAAACGAGTAGACTAATTAAACTCCGATACACTCCTTTTTCCTTTTAATGAAAGCAAATTCTTATCATGTGATAAAAACGCACAACAAAAGCATGGCAATGTACAGCAACCCAAGTCGGCGAAAAAATTAAATTCACTTACTCAACTTTAGATGAAGGAGAAAACAAGGATTGAGAAACTCATATATTGAGAACGTAGGAAAAAAGTTAATTAATCACCAAAATTAATATGATCAATCCACAAAACCTGATTGAGAGAAAAAAAGGGATATTTCAACTTTTACCATGATAAAAATTTCAGAAATTTCAAGGTGTAAGTATCATACTTTTTCTGAGGAGGAATATTGACACAATCAAAACCCTAAGAACGTAATACTGGAGATGTAGAACCCTGTGACAATAAAACGGAAGTTAAACTTCACAACAGATATCTTGCACTGGCTTTATCACTGGATAACACTATCTGGGGAGGAGATTATTATATGAACTACAAAAGCAAATAGTAATGGAAACCATAGGATGCAGCATGGTGGGTGTGAAGTTAGGTGGATGAATGCAAAAGTGTGTCAACGGCGCATTTCACCAGATACTGTGCGGAGGAACCCCATTGGCCAACGGCCTTGAAACTACGGCTATTCTTCTATAAGAGTGGCATCTATTTATGGGAAACAAGTTAAACTTCCTTGGTATTTTTGTAGTCTTGGGTCCTGTGGTACTAAAAATGAAATCTTACCTGCAGTAAACTCATTTTCGCTCTACCAAAAGACCTCACCAAACGAAAAAAAAACAACAAACAAAAAACGTTAAAGTCAATAACTTTTCTTTGGATTGTCCAATTTCAGTAAATCTAGTATCGGTTCGTAGTTTTTATCCCCAAATTTTATTATAATTTAAAAATCATCTAAATAATGATTTTTCTAAAGGTGGAAAAATTAAATCAATGCAAAAATATCTGATTTTCAAATGCAGCCATTGCATAGAGAATTATTTACTGCTCCAAACTTAACTTGATTAGTAATGTTTTAACCTTGTGTCCTGTTGAACAATAAAATCATGCTACTGGGAAATATCTTTATTTCCACTCCACCAAACTCACCTGTTTTTAACTCCTCCCCTGAATAGTGTAAAAATATTTGGGAACAGGAAAGAATCTCAAACCAATCATTTCTCTTTTGTTTGACTAATTTCAATAAACTTGGTGTTATTTTGTTGGATGATGATAGCTGAATGGTAAATATTTTATTACAGGTGATAAATCAAATAATTGTTGGAATTTACGAAGCAGTTTTGCTTAGAGGCGGCACAAAGCCGTATGGATGGTGCACCCAATGATAAATCAGATAATTGTTGATGACATCAAATGGGTAAATGTAAAATAATAGTGATCATTTCAAAAAAATTCAATACTAAAAAAACTTCAGGAAATTGAATTAAAGTTTATTTGAATTAATCATATAGGTAATATAATAATATAAGAGAATACACATCTATCATTTTCCAGTGTATATAATGAAAACAGTTAATTGCAGAAATGTACAGTTCAAATCGTTTGCCTTGCAATCTGGTTATAATTATTGAAAAATGTATCGATATTTTCCTAATGATTTACTGATACAATGATATATTAATATTTACCTGTTGATATACTCTAATTATCATTTGCTTCGAAATCTTCTTCATAATCCTTATCCCAAATGTCATTGTCGTTTAAATCTCCCAAGTCATCTTCATTATTATTGCCAGATTCACACTCAAATTTTTCAAGAACATCAACAAGCAGAACAAGCATAATCTCTCCACCAGTCTTATGTGGCATTATTTCGTCATTTTTACTATGACTCCATTCATAGGTATTGACTGGTTGAGGCATATCAAGTTTAGCAATATGTACTCGTTTCCAAATACCAACCTGGTTGATGACATGGTTTAAATGTTTTCGCTGTGTATCAGTGCAAAATGGTAATGCGCTCAGGTGAAAATTTCCTGATATATTTGGAGTCTCATCTTCGCCACCGTATTTTGATTTCAGTTCATTAACGCTTTTAACTCACTTATTCTCATACAGAATATAGATAAATTCCTTAATAGAACTTAAAGTGTCTTCATTTATTTGCCTTGGCTCCCCTAAATTCATAAACTCCTCCAAGAAGTGATTTTTTCGTCAAATTCTGTTATCTTCCCTTTTTCTTTCCTCTTAAAAGAACTTGTAATATCGCAGCCAGTGAAGACATGAAGGCCAAGTAGAGTATTGTAAAATTTTATTTCAATGAACGAGTGGCTGTGTGTATCTGCTGGGTGGTTGTATGAATCTTATAGGTGGCTCTCTGCATCTTATATGCATATAATCATTTATAAGATGCATTGAACTACCTATAAGATACATATAAAAAGTAAATTGGTGACCTTAGTCGAGGGTGACCCGAAAATTCCTTTTTCAATAGCTACAACACCGAGGTGTAGGGAAGGGCACTACTCCAGTTCCAGGATTGCTCCACTTTAACCTTGATCCTTACCTAATAGTGCTGAGTGTTAAGCAAGGCAGCATCAAATACCATTTTTTGAGTCTTTGGTATAACTCGACCTGGGATTGAACCCCGGTCTCGTGGACTATTGGTGAACACTCTACATACAGCCTTCCATAAAATATATACAACGACACATAAGATGTATAAAGCAGCAATAAGATACTTATATCGGTTCATAAGATGCATAAAAATACCAAGGAAGTTTAACTTGAAGGGGTGATGCAATTTCTTCCTTGTCCATAGCCGAATATAAACAAAGATGTATAGGTAGATACATAGATCCGTAAAATGTGGGTCACAAAACGAAACTGGTTTATCATGAAATAAGAATTATCGTCAATCAATTTAACTGATAGACATGGATTGTGGCATTTACCTAATTTTGAAAAGATTGGAATTTTATCAAGTCTGGTAAAAGAGACAGTATTAAAACAAAGAAACATTTATTTCTACAATTTGATACATGGATTTGACACTATGTATTTTATTTTATTTCATTTTATTTTTTTACGATCATTGTTTGTGAATCTCTAGAAAAATGTCGAAGTATTCTTTTCTTTTAATCAAATTTTGTAAGATAGAATCAATAAATCTTCGGTCGGTGGGTTTAAATAACATTTGTTGGTGAACGGCAATGTTCTCGACTACAAAATCTTTTCATAAAAGCAGGTTGCTATGACAACAGTCGCAGATTACTAAATCCTGATTAACAAGAAAGTCGACTTAGGGACACTGGGTGCCAAATGTCTACTTAAGAAAAGACAATCATGTGGATGATCTCAACCAGCGATTGAGTGCTTCAGTTTAAACGACATTTTGTCCAATTTTATACTACTAGTTATTTAAATAGCAACGTCGAGAAACTATATTATTCTCGGTTGGTGATAAAGTGGGTAACCAATTGCAAACAGTTTCCAAGAATGGTATTCAAAAACTACATTTAGACTAACAATTTCAGTTCCCTTACTATCATTATTATCTTAAATAAAACAATGGAATAACGGTTATCAGGGAGAGAAAAGAAACCTTCGAATCCAGTTCAAATCCCTGCTCAGGTTATATCGTTTTTCACTGTTTTTGGAATAGACATGAATTCACCTGTGTCTGTGAACTGTCTCATCTCTATATGTATCGAAATAGGTTTCACCATTGGTATTATGCAATGATTCACAATAATCAATGATTTTTTTCCTGCTTCCTTTAAAATGCAATCTATTAATGCTTATTTCATGTTGGAGGAAATAAGCACTGTCAGTTAAAATCCACATTTCACCATACAGATACCTTGAAGGAGCCAGCATAGCACCCTAATAATTCCCTAACTCCACCATATCTTAACTGCAAAATCATGATGTTACTAATTCCTGATAAGAAAGACGAGTCATTTGTCTTTGGAATTCGAATTTTTCTAATGTCTTTGAAAGCAAACCTTTCAATACGTGTGGTTCTCTAAGATATTTTCCCCAAATGAATTCTTTCTAAAAGTCGGTATTCAGTTGAGCTAGTCACATTTTATTGGATGGTTGAAGCGATCATTGAAGCTGACAATTATTTATGTTTTCTTTTTCTTTTAAGTTCCATTAAAATAGTTTTGTGTTAAAACTGTCGCTACTTGACAAATATCTACCACAGGCTATTTTTGTTGTTGTTTTTTTTATTTCCCGTAATAAGAATTATCAACATCAACATGGGTCTGCTAAAGGCTAAGACAGTTGTTCATTTCCCATCAGTATCACTAGCCGGTTTTTAATCGCAGGTAAAAGCAATGATTTCGGTTACTGATTTTCAAAACAGGCAGAGTCTCTCTACTTGGAAGTTTGGTTCATACTATCTTCTTAAATTTAATTCATCACTATATCTAACCATGTGTTAAACTTAGTATGAACTCTGTGTAGCGTAACGATTATCGTCATAGGAAACAGACTTGGCAAACCGAATTTAAATCATGGATTTGACTGTTTACGTTTCATCATTTCATGATAATACCCATTTCTTCTTTCTCTGTCAATGGGTTATTAGGAAAGCAGATTGAGTTCTTTTGCCTTGGAGGTTGACAAACCACTCAAGAAGAAGAAAAACCCGAAATTCAAACTCCTTACCAATAAGTCGGTGTGACATAGTAACTTGCCGCGTTCACTCAGATCAAGAATCATTCCTTGTTATGGATACCATGTAACCATATACAACCTGTCACATATTGTAAGTAACCCTCACATTGTCCTGAGTAATGCAACGAAGGAGAATGGCTTGACAGACTGAGCTGCAAAAATTTTAAAACGGTAAAGGAGTGATAAGGTGTAAGAACGTTTTGAAACGAATAAATTAACAAGTTTTATTGATAAGACATCAATGAAAAAAATGCACAAATACTTTTATTCAAATTTTTTTGATACCAATCAAAAGTATTGAAATATGTTCGTTGCGAATAGATAAACATTTTCTGTTTATTTTTTCCAGAAATAATCTCAAAAAGAGTAAGTCAGTGTAAGGAATAAAGTAAGTACAGTAATTTTTTAAAATACATTTTTTATATATTTTTTCTATAAATTATATAAATATATTTTTATTTTGTACTTATAAACATTTGAACTTAACAAACCCTGGAAATTATCCTGTTTATTTGTTGAGTTGGTTTGGTTTCTTTGTTGAATGGCATGTCAACCTTCATGGATTATTTAATATCAAAGTCATCCTTTTAGAAGAATAGAAATAGTTTTTCCTAATGGTAATGATCCGAAACTGAGCGTAATAGTGCGACTGGAGTTCGAACTCACTTACTACGATGTCGTAGTCCAGTATTTAAGTGTGACGCTGCATAAATAATTATCTCAGGACGAGAGTTCATTTTATGCGCATGTGACGTCTAGGGCAGTCTGGCACTTGACCCTCCGCAAAATAAGTCATAGTCAAGACTCCTATTTCGGGCATATGATAAACTGGCAAATAATGTGGGTGTTAATTTGGGGCTAGACTGATCTCCGACGCTGGTGAGGGGATTTCCAACTCACTTTCACATACCCCACTAAGTCCTTCGTTTTCCTACCCCCATAGATAGCGGAAAAAACGGACTTCAAAGTTAGAAAATATTAACTGTAGTCAAATTTCCAAAATTCCCTTGTAATGTTTTAAGGTGAATCAGACGTTTAGCGAGAATTAATGACAGCGATACGAGGCTGAAACAGATATGTACAAAAGAAGGCGACTCGATAGAAGAAACAACACAACCAATAGATTTCAATACAAGGGTGCATTTAAAATATAACAAAATTTTAATAGGTGACAACCAAACAATTAATGATAATATTTAAGAAACAGTTCCTTTTCTGTTTCTCTTTTCTTTTTAAAATACCGGTTATATTAAGCTAGCAGGAAGCATCAAACATAAATGTCTCTCACCAGTCCTTTTCTTCTTTCTCCTTTTTTCTTTCTTTCTTTTTTCTTTCTTTTACTTGAGAAAGTATCTAAGTTGCCGGACTGAAGCATGTAACAAAGTTCATTCACTAATTAGCTTATGATGAAACAGAATCCTTTCAGTTTCTGTTTCTCTTTTTTGAATACATATAATTTCCCGATATTTACGAAGGGTAGAAGGAAAAGTTTAAGTTGTACTTATCTTTGACAAAGCTTAATGTTTAGGTTCCTTTCTGTATTTTTTGGCGAGCGACATCCCGGAGTTTGGCTGAATCGGCGTCTTTCTCTCGCCGGTTTCTGTCCCGAACTGAAGATTCTTTTCCGAATTTCTCTAACGAAAAAATGACATTTTGGCGCTAAGGGTCTATGGGCCAATCATTGGACTTTTTCCTTCCCCCATTATTGAATCCGGTCACGATACCCGAGTGACCTGGATTCCTTTCTTTTTTCAACAGGCTGCAGGTCATAGAGTGCGAGGAATTAACTTTCATTCATATCTCCTTTTAACAGTCAGTCTTAGTGCCTGTTGATTCAGACACAGAAGGGTAGGAGAATCGGCCTCCCCTTCTCTCTCTCTGTAGCATACCACGGCATATAAGCCAAAAGGCCACGGGGTCTTGCGTCTGTCTGCTAAGAGAGCATATATATATATATATATATATATATATATATCATGTCACGCAAATATCCTTGACCATCTCTTGCCACCCCTCCCTATCGTCCATTACTTCTGTCAGGTCTTCGGGACTACATTCCATATCGGCACAGAGCTGCTGTATGTAGGTTCGAGTTTGTTTTCCTACCTTTGCTCGTCCATGTGAAGGGTTCCACAGGAGTACATCACTTATGAACTTGTCCCTACTTCTCCAGCAGTGTCCTGCATGTCTGGTTCGTCTTACTTTGATAGTTTTCGTGATGGGTGGTTGGTGGCCATATAGCTGCTGCTTTGTGGGGTGCTGCCTCCAGGACTTGTTCAATATTGCTCGCAGCATTCTTGTGTAGTTGCAGTCAAGCTTTTTCCTCCATATGTTTAGTTAGCGACTATGTAATGCATCCATATAGCAGTATCGACACGACTGCTGCTTAGAAGAAACTGCGTTTTATTTTATCGGTCAGGTCTGACTTCCATATGACCGATAGCCTATCAATAACTGTCCATGCCCTAGCTAGTCGCATGTCGATGTCTGTCTCGGTTGATGAGACACTGCTTCGTAGGTTGATGAACTTGTCAACTAGTTTCAGAGAGCTACCGTTTAGTGTGGAGATGTCGGCTCGTTCCAGACTATGTAGCTGGGTTTCAGCTTGGGTGCATTTGACAGAAGCGCTATGTCATCGGTGTAGTCGGTGTCGGTAATTGTTTCTGTCCTTTGTTAGCTTGAAACCGTAGTCTAGACAGATGATAAAGAGGTATGGGACTAATGTGCCTCCTTGCAGTACCCTCGCTACAATGTCGAAGTAGTCTGTGTCTCCAATCTGGAGAACGGACTTTTACTTTGGTGTTTCTATACAGCATCATTATGGCTGCGACTGTTTTTGTAGGTCGTAGGCGAGTAGAATTTCTCCGGAAGCCATTTTGGTTCTTCCAAAAGTATGTTCTCAATTTTAGGTTCTGTACGGTTGCGTAGTAGAGCATTGTATTGGCCGCTATGGATGTGTTATACCTCAGTAGTTCTTGGCTAATCCGAGGTCACCTTTTTTAGGGAAGCGGAGGATGCATCTCTTCACCCGTATGTCGTCGAATTGTCAGGTATTCCATACTTCTGGGGGTATTTCATCGAGCCCTGCTGCTTTTCTATTTTTAATTTTTCTCAGTACTGAGTCGAGTTCTTCTTGAGTAAACGGTCCTAGTTTGATGTCTAATTCACATATATATATATATATGAAGAAACGAATCTAACGGAGTGGTGAGGCTGATGCAACCCATCTTGCCGTCTGTTGTACGTGGTAACAATGTTGTTATTTTATTACCGTGACTAACAAATTGGCCCGAGTTTAAGAATACTTACTTACATCAGCTCTGTGCGGACACTGGGTGTAGTCAGGAGAACCTGCCAGGATGGATGGATGATAGGAACGGATGAAGAGAGAGAGAGAGAGAGAGAGAGAGAGAGAGAGAGAGAGAGAGATCTATGCTGTTAGCGCGACTTGATGAACTGTATCCGTTGTAGAAGGGTAAGACCTCCCATCTAATGGCAAGGCTCTAGAGAATTGAGAATGTGGAGTACCCTTTCATTGCCATTACTCCCAAGTTAATTCATACTCAGAGTGGTAATTTTATCTATCGGCCAAATAGAACTATTAAAAATTATTCGTATTCGCGAAGATCATTTGATACTATATAAGTGCAAATTATTTGTATTAAGAATAATTACTTGAACTATAATTGTTTACATAGGATTATAATTAATTACTTGAAACCATATGTACAATAAACGCTATTACTTAAACCCTAGGTATAAAATAACCTTAGACGAGTTGATATGCCGTTAAAATCAATCAATCGATCATATCACAAGCAGAAGCTGAAAACGTTTTGTTTTTTTAAATTTCCATTAAAAACATTAAAGTTTATTTTTAATTGTTGTAATCTTTAAAAATTTAAAAAGAATCCATGAGGTTCCCACGTATTTTTCATTCCAAAAAGTGTTCTGATATCCAATTCTGATAATCAATTTTTCCAAAAGTGGATGGTAATTTGTGGGATTTACAATATTTGTTACATCGTCAGAAAACATTCTGATAATACTAGTCATAATTCTGATAATATTAGTCATTGGTTTTGAAAGATCATTTATAAAAAGTAAAAACTGGATGAACTCCTTTAGGACCTCTAGATAAAACAATTTTTACCCGTTGATATTGCATTTGTAAGTTTAGCTTTTATTGGTCTCTATTCTAGATGATTTCCTGTAAAGATTAGCATTATTTTTATTCCGTCCAATTGCTTCAAGATTTACAGGAAATTATGATGCAACCGTAGTATCAAAAACTTTACGAGAGTTAAGGAACAAAATGAGAATACAGTTTTCTTCTCACAAATATTTGTTGGCATTTTTTCGAGTTTCAAGTAAATTTGGTAAACAAGATTTACTCTTCTAGAATCCATTCTGCTTTATTTTAATCAGAGGATACATACAGTCAAGTTTATTTTCTCTTGAAAAGATTTAAAACGACTAACAAAATAGTCAAGTGATACAGGCCTCTTCTTAGTGAACTGAACTTTTCTTTTTGTTTATAGGAATAATAAACTCAGTGTTTTTCATGCTAGGGTGAATCCGAAGGTTTGTAATATTTTGGTAACGTGAAGCACTTTGGCAGATTTGACTACTTTTTCCAAGATGTCGAGCTCGCTTGATACTCTGCAAGTGCTACTTGCGGGATTTACTTCTATGGCATGAAGTACTGTATTGGAATCCACGGTTTTAGGCTTATCTGACCTTGCCTGATAGTTAAGGCATTTACAGTCCGAAAAAACCTTCTTCAATAATCAGGTTACTTTGCTTATATCAACCACGCCATCACCTTTTCCACAATAAATGTTTTTGGTTGCTTTCGTGGCGTTATGACCCGCTTCGAACTCGTAAAGCGTAAGTTCCCAAATTTGACTACGTTGAACGTTTATCTGTGCAGTTTTCAAATTACACACAGAGTAAAGCAATTTTTAAAACTATGGTTCGGTTCAATTTTATTGGGCAGTTTTTCATTAAAAATGTCATCAACATTTTTATTGCTTGTCAAAAATTTTGAGTTTAACCTTTTTTTAATATCAATAACCGAGTGATATAATATTTTTTTTCAAAATTGCGTTAGTTTCTTTTAATTATCAATTAGTGAATCACTATGATAACATCCGACACGTCTATCTTCATTAAATGCATTTACCCCCCACCCCGCGCCACAGATAGGATGTGACGCAAAGTCAATTTTTAAGCGGAATACAACTGCTATGAAAACAGAATTTTCTTTCTCCTAGATTTGTTGCCTAACCAAGGTTAAAGAACCCTGTCTACTCTACTATTTACTCATAGTTGGATGGTGAGAAGAGGCGGATTCATGACTTTCTTAAGGGAATTTGCGCCAAGTGAAACATATACAGCCTCGCCCAGGGTTTGAAATCGAGCTTTGATTCCATTTTATACGACGATAATGTGCTAAGCACCCTCCCCCAATTGTTCTTTTTATATTCACATGTAAATCTCTCGGACTAATTGATGAATTTTCAGATTATCTTTTGATCCACCCTTTTAATCTTTTCTACAAGATTCCGGGTAAATTGAAAATACAGTGATCTTTTCCAGTGTTTTAATATTTTTGCAATTCTTTTTGTCAAAGCAGATAATTAGACACATGCTGAGTGTCACTATTTTCACAGCCCATGCATAGTGATTTAACCTTTTTCACAGAAGCAGTTGGTGTTACTGACAATTTGGAAGACTTCACTTACTCTCTTTCAGGCAGAGTTTCTGAATAACTATCCGTCTTTAATTAATTGATAAATTTATTTTCATCAGAATATATGCCGACTATTGGAATAGTTATTTGGTGCAAGAGAGGATATTTAGTCATGTCCAAATTCACCAAGTTCCGATATCATCATTAGCATATCCATTGATGCACTAACACTGAACCAACGGAAAGGAAAGACGAAAACATACGTATTACGATGATAAATACACGTGTTCCAAACAGATGAAATGCGCTCATTGTTCCATAAACTAGTCGTGCACAAAAATGGGTGCAAAAATTTTGAAAAAACATTTCTTGTCTGAAGTTGTTTAGCCACGTGTCTTTTCATTTCAATGGTGAGAGGAAATTAAGTGTCTCCCTGGAATCGGAGATAATATCTCTCTTCTGTTCAACAAACAACAATGAAAAGCATGTCCACTTTAGTCTTAGAGACGAAAGATAGGTTTCATCTCTTCGAAGGTAGAAACCAACAGAGGGTGATTTGAATCATAGGATGGTGTTTTTCTCTCTACATTCTAAAATTGAATTCTTCAAATTATCATTTTTAAGTGTAAATTATCCAGTTTTTTTAAAAGTTATCTTATCAAATCTTTAGGGGAGTGTTCAATTAGTAATGTACGTTTTTTGCTTGAACAGATACTGAATAATGTTCGTGTCAGATTTTAGAATTCTATTTAAAAAAATATGGCGCCACCTATGTAACTATACAGGCATGAAATAAGAATTTTATTTCGGGATTTGAAAAAAGATCTAAGTACAATTTATTTTGTGATTTCTATGATAAAAAAAATGAATAAATAAATAGAATAGATAAATAAATAGATATATGAATAAAACAAAAATTAGGTGCTATTATAACGTTCTTTATTTTTCAGTTTTTTTCAAGAAAAAATATTACAATAGACAAATTTTTGAGAGTAAACATAATTTTTCCATTTAAACATTAAACTTTTCTTAATTTGGACTTCATAGTTGGAACAACTGGATTTCAAATTCTTTTTTAACATTTAATAAAGGATCCATACCATTGAACAGTTGCTTCATTACCAATGCCATTATTCAGTGACATTGAAAAACAATATTAAAGTCTGACACTGGACAGAAAACAGGGTTCATTTCGTCATCATCATATATTGCAAATTTCTTTTCTCTATCAAAACTTCATAAAATAGTTTTTCGAAGAAGGAAATTACATAAAAAGTAATTTCGAAATATTTTCCCCATAATATGAATCTCTGTGGTACATTAATTAATAATCATAAACAACTTTAACCACTTTTAGAGCACAATCGAAAAACTTTCCATAGTATCGTTCTTTTTTCAGCCACCACATTTTCCCCAAATCGTTGCTCAAATCAACAATTCACACACACACACACACACACACACACACACACACACACACACACACACACACACACACACACACACACACACATATATATATATATATATATATATATATATATATATATATATAAGTATATCAATATAATTTACTCCCGGCTCTGAGTTTTACTAGACCGATCATCTGGTAATATTCTTTAGAGGACGTTGTGAATAAGTAATATCAATATGACTTTTTAGTCTTTGAAATTGTTATATTATCTCTACACTTTTGGGACATGGAACAATTTTCGAGTATTGAGTACATTCAACTTTTACTGAATTTACTGTCATTTTTTGTTCTTATCCAAACAGAAAAATAAACAATAAATGAAAGGTAAATTTTCTTCAAAATCGTCCCTATGACACTAAAATCGCCCACATGACACCAAAATTCTTATTCTAACCAATTGTTCATCGGTTTAAGCACCTCTGAATTTCCTCTATTGATTTGGTTTGCTTTTTTGGGTTTTCTGGCATATCAACTTTTGTAGGTTATTTATATATAACAATTCAGTTTAGTGTAAGTACAGTTTCAATGTCAAGAAACAGTTCTATTTCAAATAATTCAGTTTAGCATAAGCACGCAGTTTAAATGAAAGTACAGTTTAATTGTAAAAAACATTTCTATTTCGAGCTATTCAGTTTAGTCAAGCAGTTCTAATTCAGCTAATTCAGTTTAGTATAAGTACAGATTTTGTTTACACACAGTTAATTGTCAAAACAGTTCTATGTTAAACAATTCAGTTTAGTGTAAGTACAGTTTCAATGTCAAGAAACAGTTCTATTTCAAATAATTCAGTTTAGCATAAGCACGCAGTTTAAATGTAAGTACGTTTTAATTGGCAAAAATATTTCTATTTCAAGCTATTCAGTTTAATCAAACAATTCAGTTTAGCATAAATATGCCGTTAGTTCTATTTAGCCCATAGATTGGGCCCTATCAGGTGCTACCACGCCTGGCCATAGTGGACCTGGGAGCAATGGCAATAAAGGGGTGCTCCGTATTCCCCAAGGCCCCAGCATCACCGGAACCTCACCATCAGATTGTTTAGTGTCATATCCATGACACTCATTGGGGTCTTACTCCTCTGCAGAGGTGCAGTCAGTTTATCCTACAGCAACTAGGCAACTATTGTTTTGAATCGGTGATATTAAAAAAACATTATTTTATTTTTATTTTATAAATTGTCCTACAAGTTCTGAAATCTTAACTTTATGACAAATTTTTCATTTAGGAAACAAAAAGTCTAGAGGATCAGGTCGTTGAAGAAGGTTATGCATTTGCATAATCCTGAGTTTTGCAAAAAAAAAAAAAGACTGCTGATAAAACAATATTAAGAATGCTGATCAAAAAGTATCTAAGATTAGGACAGATTCATGTAGACGTCATCTCTTAATTACACAAGTTGCTCAGCTGTGCATAAACCTTTATTAAAATATTAACTTCAGTCTCGATATTTTTTGATACATCTGATATGTACAAATAAAATACTCCAACAACATGTGGATTTTGAAAAAATTCTAAGCTTGCTCTTATTCTGATAAATTTTTGGGCGTGCCAACGGTCTGGATTTGTCGTTTGGATATAAATATATCCATTACCTTAAAGCAGACTTGATTGAGTGCACTTCTACCTTTGAGGATAAAGGCTGCGAACAACTAGAGAAGAGTCAGTTTTTATTCGAATTGAAGGCTTTGTGCCAAATATTTCTCAAAGAAACTGAAGAAACTAGACTTTTATTAATGAATTCGTCATTCAGTTGAGATCCTTTCTCCTTTGAACTCTAGCCTGTTATATTAGCGTTCTTTCTTTCAACACAACAGACAACAGATTGTTAGAGTGAGGAATAGGGATATCGTAATGCATAGAAAGGTCCACCGACAAATGAATTCGATCAGCAGTGCCTTTCTTTCTTTCTTTCTTTCTGTAAATTCAAAAAAGAAGAGAGAGAGAGAGAGAGAGAGAGAGAGAGAGAGAGAGAGAGAGAGTCTGTGCTGATGATAGAAAAGTTATCCTTTATTTGACGTATTGTTCCCTTTTGATTCAATTACAGAAATACGTATATAAATATTGCCCCATTCTTTCATACTATGCTTATTTATGTCCCTTTTCATAACTCTCTGTCTTTCCTCGATTTGTGGCAAAGCAGATATAGACTGAGAAAAGTGGACCAAGCATCGAATTCAAGTTATAAAAAAAAACTAAGGAAAGAAAGATAGAGACGAGTTATATTTTCTTCAAATTCTGAAATAAGGTTGACGATAGGCGATGATTTCTTGTTTTGATCAATCATTTTCTAAATTTCTGATCGCTCTTCCCCGCAAAAAAACAAAGCCCCCCCCCAAAAAAAAGACGTTAGAATAGTACTCTGGATAATTTCCTGACTAAAGTTTTTCAAAACTATAAGTAAAAGCAGAATTCAATCAAACGATTGCAGAAAAAAACAAACAAACAAACAATCTTTAGCTTAATCGTCAACGGTGTTTGGATGAATTTAGGGTATTTGATTTTTGTTGAATGTAAAAGTGACATTTATTCTAACAAGGTCTTTGCTGCTGGCACTGCTGCTACTTAGACATCGCTAAGGTCTCTTGGATGTGTATCACCATTAGAGGCAAATTCGTTTCTGTCCACCTTGTGAAATTTGATCTTTAAATATGGAGAAGAGTTGGGTCGAATCGGCTCATAAATCAGCTTGCTTGAAAGTCGAGTACTGCTACCGATTGGTTGGGAAAATATTTTATAACCCTTTTTTAATAAACAATTTTTCTTGCGTTTATTACGGAAGTGGATGCGTGGAGTCAGTCACGATTTCAGTTTGTTTTTGTCATAAGAGCAATTGAAGATGAACACTTCCAGTTGAGTTATAAAACGGGGTTCTGGCAGTTTGCGATAAGATAATGGATAAAATTATGATATTGCACCAATACGACTTGTATGCAGACAGGTCTTGGTCAGTCTTTTGACTATTTAACCATAAAAAAGAATGTAATCAAATATTTAACAGTGATTCACAGATTTATTCATTGCATATACGGTGAAGCTTAGAATACGCTGTCTGTATCTTTTGAGTATAACACTAAACTATATCTGGTGGTGAGGCTCCAGTTCTGAAGAGTAAGGGAGTGTGGCGTACTTCTTCATTTTCATTACTCCCAGTTCCACTCTGACTTAGAGTGGTAGTACCAGATAGGGCCCCATCCATGGGTCAAATTGATCTGTTTGAAAATCATTAGTATTAGATAGGAATACTTGATATATGACCTTGAATAAAAAATCTTAAGAAACAACACTAAAAATATATGTTCAATGTACACAATTCTCTGACCTCTAGGCATAAAATAACCCTAGAAGAGCTGACATGTTAAAATCAATCACTCAATCAATCATTACATATGATATCAAAGATTACCTTCCTTTTCAGAGAAGGAATAAGAGTCCTTCACAAAGAATTTGCTTAAACAATATAAATGCATGGGTAATACGCTTAAAAAATGACAGACATTATAAAAACAGGATGACTTGCTTTTTATTTTCTAAAACTACAATGCATTAGTTATGTTGTTGGTGGTCATTTGCATTTCATCAATGCGCAAGATTCAATTTTGAAAAAAGGAAATTGCACGTCTCAACAAAACCTGTTTATCAGTCAAAGATGTTTGAATGAATTGTGGGTATTTTGATTTAGGCTTTTTTGGGGGGTGGTTGTGAGATTATGGATATGACTCGATCATTTTTCCACATTATGACTTCTAGCTTCTAAAATAACCCACACTATATTAGAAAAAAATGCGATATACGTGCTTGGGTAGTGATGAATAAAAAGATCGGAGGAAATGTTTAAATGAAAAAGAACGAGAAACACTGATAAAAATGATAAGAATATACAGCCAGAATATAAGAATGGAATTTGGCATTAAAAAATGTGCCGTTTTGGTAATGAAAAATGGAGGAAGAGTAACAATGGAAGGATTAGAACTACCAATTCTGAACAGTATCAAGATTCTCAGAGAAAAAAATTACAAGTACCCGGGAATATTGGAAGCAGGTGCCATCAAAGAAACAGAATTTTTGAAAAGTAATAAAAGTTTTCCTCAGAAGAACAAGAAAACTTGTCGAAACCAATTTCTGCAGTAATAATCAAAACAAAGAAAGGAACTCAGACAAAGAGACCAGAAGACAAGAAAATTAATTACGATTCATAAGAGATGATATAGACAGACTATATGTGTCAAGAAAAGGAAGACGAGGACTCACTAGCATTGAAAATTGCATAAATGCAACTATTCGAGGACTTTAGGAACGGGCAAAAAAGAGCAAAGAAAGACTGATTGCAGCAGCCAGTAACACCGATGTTAACCTAAGGGTAAACAATAAAACAATAAAATCAAGAAAATAAAAATGGGAACACAGCTGTATGGATACTTCAAACGACAAACTTGGGAGATTTCACACGAGATAATCTGAACATGTTTAAAAATGGGAAACCTCAAGAAAGAAACTTAATTTCTTTTAAGTGCCGCAGAAAATAATTCCATAAAGACCAATTATATTAATGCGAAAATTGATAATACGCAACAGAATAGCAAGTGTAGATTATGTGGAGATAGAGATGAAACTGTTAATCACATGATAAGCGAATACAGCACAAAAAGAGTACGAGGTGATCCAGTGGGAATAGTGCAAGGGATTAAGATTTGACCATACTAACATATGGTAGATACACAAACCAGAATCTGTCTTAGAAAACATATAAAATTTTCTGGGACTTTGAGATCACTCAATTCTTGACAGAAGACCAGACCTCGTATCATTTAACAAAAAAAAAGAACTTGGTGAATTTTGCTGTTCCCATGGACCACAAAGTGGAAATTAAATAAAGCAAAAAGATAAATAAATACTTTGATCTTGTCAGACAGCAGAAAAATCTGTAGAATATGAAGCTGATGGTGATATCAATAATATTTGGCACGCTAGGAACTGTTCTAAAAGGTTTGGAAAAGGGACTGGCGGAATAAAAAATCAGAGGAAGGATCGAGACCATACTGACCACAGCATTGTTTAGATTAACTAGAATACTCAGAAGAGAACTGGAGACCTGAGGACACTTGCTGTCACTCAGACCCCAGTGAAATACCACCAGCCAATGATGGCGTCAAAGGTTCACAAGCAGTTAAATAATAATAATAATAATAATATGCAAGGAGTGAAATAATAATAATAATAATAATAATAATAATAATAATAATAACCTATAGCGTGATGGAGATAATATTACTCTTCATTCTAATAAAATCGCAATATACTTCTAAAAGCAACAAATAAGATTCAGAAATGTTTAACTAGGCGCAATATTGTCAAGAAATGAAGATAAAACAAATCTGAACGTTTTGGCACCTGAATATAAAGATGGATTGTCTTGGCACCTGAATAAAAAATGGATTGTCTTGGCACCTGAATATAAAGATGGATTGTCTTGGTCCCGGAATATAGAGATGGATTATCTTGGCACCTGAATAAAGAAATGGATTGTCTTGGCACCTGAATAAAAAGATGGATTGTCTTGGCACCTGAATATAAAAACGGATTGTCTTGGCACCTGAATAAAAAATGGATCGTCTTGACACCTGAATAAAAAATGGATTGTCTTGACACCTGAATAAAAAATGGATTGTCTTGACACCTGAATAAAAAATGGATTGTCTTGACACCTGAATAAAAAATGGATTGTCTTGACACCTGAATAAAAAATGGATTGTCTTGACACCTGAATAAAAAATGGATCGTCTTGACACCTGAATAAAAAATGGATTGTCTTGACACCTGAATAAAAAATGGATTGTCTTGACACCTGAATAAAAAATGGATTGTCTTGACACCTGAATAAAAAATGGATCGTCTTGACACCTGAATAAAAAATGGATCGTCTTGACACCTGAATAAAAAATGGATTGTCTTGACACCTGAATAAAAAATGGATCGTCTTGACACCTGAATAAAAAATGGATTGTCTTGACACCTGAATAAAAAATGGATTGTCTTGACACCTGAATAAAAAATGGATCGTCTTGACACCTGAATAAAAAATGGATTGTCTTGACACCTGAATAAAAAATGGATTGTCTTGACACCTGAATAAAAAATGGATCGTCTTGACACCTGAATAAAAAATGGATTGTCTTGACACCTGAATAAAAAATGGATTGTCTTGACACCTGAATAAAAAATGGATTGTCTTGACACCTGAATAAAAAATGGATCGTCTTGACACCTGAATAAAAAATGGATTGTCTTGACACCTGAATAAAAAATGGATTGTCTTGACACCTGAATAAAAAATGGATCGTCTTGACACCTGAATAAAAAATGGATTGTCTTGACACCTGAATAAAAAATGGATTGTCTTGACACCTGAATAAAAAATGGATTGTCTTGACACCTGAATAAAAAATGGATTGTCTTGACACCTGAATAAAAAGATGGATTGTCTTGACACCTGAATAAAAAATGGATCGTCTTGACACCTGAATAAAAAGATGGATTGTCTTGACACCTGAATAAAAAATGGATTGTCTTGACACCTGAATAAAAAGATGGATTGTCTTGACACCTGAATAAAAAATGGATTGTCTTGACACCTGAATAAAAAATGGATTGTCTTGACACCTGAATAAAAAGATGGATTGTCTTGACACCTGAATAAAAAATGGATTGTCTTGACACCTGAATAAAAAGATGGATTGTCTTGACACCTGAATAAAAAATGGATTGTCTTGACACCTGAATAAAAAATGGATTGTCTTGACACCTGAATAAAAAATGGATTGTCTTGACACCTGAATAAAAAATGGATTGTCTTGACACCTGAATAAAAAATGGATTGTCTTGACACCTGAATAAAAAGATGGATTGTCTTGACACCTGAATAAAAAATGGATCGTCTTGACACCTGAATAAAAAGATGGATTGTCTTGACACCTGAATAAAAAATGGATTGTCTTGACACCTGAATAAAAAGATGGATTGTCTTGACACCTGAATAAAAAATGGATTGTCTTGACACCTGAATAAAAAGATGGATTGTCTTGACACCTGAATAAAAAATGGATTGTCTTGACACCTGAATAAAAAATGGATTGTCTTGACACCTGAATAAAAAAAGGATTGTCTTGACACCTGAATAAAAAGATGGATTGTCTTGACACCTGAATAAAAAATGGATTGTCTTGACACCTGAATAAAAAGATGGATTGTCTTGACACCTGAATAAAAAATGGATTGTCTTGACACCTGAATGAAAAATGGATTGTCTTGACACCTGAATAAAAAATGGATTGTCTTGACACCTGAATAAAAAATGGATTGTCTTGACACCTGAATAAAAAGATGGATTGTCTTGACACCTGAATAAAAAATGGATCGTCTTGACACCTGAATAAAAAGATGGATTGTCTTGACACCTGAATAAAAAATGGATTGTCTTGACACCTGAATAAAAAATGGATTGTCTTGACACCTGAATAAAAAATGCATTGTCTTGACACCTGAATAAAAAATGGATTGTCTTGACACCTGAATAAAAAATGGATTGTCTTGACACCTGAATAAAAAATGGATTGTCTTGACACCTGAATAAAAAGATGGATTGTCTTGACACCTGAATAAAAAATGGATCGTCTTGACACCTGAATAAAAAATGGATTGTCTTGACACCTGAATAAAAAGATGGATTGTCTTGACACCTGAATAAAAAATGGATTGTCTTGACACCTGAATAAAAAGATGGATTGTCTTGACACCTGAATAAAAAATGGATTGTCTTGACACCTGAATAAAAAATGGATTGTCTTGACACCTGAATAAAAGATGGATTGTCTTGACACCTGAATAAAAGATGGATTGTCTTGACACCTGAATAAAAAATGGATTGTCTTGACACCTGAATAAAAAATGGATTGTCTTGACACCTGAATAAAAAATGGATTGTCTTGACACCTGAATAAAAAGATGGATTGTCTTGACACCTGAATAAAAAATGGATCGTCTTGACACCTGAATAAAAAATGGATTGTCTTGACACCTGAATAAAAGATGGATTGTCTTGACACCTGAATAAAAGATGGATTGTCTTGACACCTGAATAAAAGATGGATTGTCTTGACACCTGAATAAAAAGATGGATTGTCTTGACACCTGAATAAAAAGATGGATTGTCTTGACACCTGAATAAAAGATGGATTGTCTTGACACCTGAATAAAAAGATGGATTGTCTTGACACCTGAATAAAAAATGGATTGTCTTGACACCTGAATAAAAAGATGGATTGTCTTGACACCTGAATAAAAAGATGGATTGTCTTGACACCTGAATAAAAAATGGATTGTCTTGACACCTGAATAAAAGATGGATTGTCTTGACACCTGAATAAAAAGATGGATTGTCTTGACACCTGAATAAAAAATGGATTGTCTTGACACCTGAATAAAAAATGGATTGTCTTGACACCTGAATAAAAAATGGATTGTCTTGACACCTGAATAAAAAATGGATTGTCTTGACACCTGAATAAAAAATGGATTGTCTTGACACCTGAATAAAAAATGGATTGTCTTGACACCTGAATAAAAAATGGATTGTCTTGACACCTGAATAAAAAATGGATTGTCTTGACACCTGAATAAAAAGATGGATTGTCTTGACACCTGAATAAAAAATGGATCGTCTTGACACCTGAATAAAAAATGGATTGTCTTGACACCTGAATAAAAGATGGATTGTCTTGACACCTGAATAAAAGATGGATTGTCTTGACACCTGAATAAAAAATGGATTGTCTTGACACCTGAATAAAAAATGGATTGTCTTGACACCTGAATAAAAAATGGATTGTCTTGACACCTGAATAAAAAGATGGATTGTCTTGACACCTGAATAAAAAATGGATCGTCTTGACACCTGAATAAAAAATGGATTGTCTTGACACCTGAATAAAAGATGGATTGTCTTGACACCTGAATAAAAGATGGATTGTCTTGACACCTGAATAAAAGATGGATTGTCTTGACACCTGAATAAAAGATGGATTGTCTTGACACCTGAATAAAAAGATGGATTGTCTTGACACCTGAATAAAAGATGGATTGTCTTGACACCTGAATAAAAAGATGGATTGTCTTGACACCTGAATAAAAAATGGATCGTCTTGACACCTGAATAAAAAATGGATCGTCTTGACACCTGAATAAAAAATGGATTGTCTTGACACCTGAATAAAAGATGGATTGTCTTGACACCTGAATAAAAGATGGATTGTCTTGACACCTGAATAAAAGATGGATTGTCTTGACACCTGAATAAAAAGATGGATTGTCTTGACACCTGAATAAAAGATGGATTGTCTTGACACCTGAATAAAAAGATGGATTGTCTTGACACCTGAATAAAAAATGGATCGTCTTGACACCTGAATAAAAAATGGATTGTCTTGACACCTGAATAAAAAATGGATTGTCTTGACACCTGAATAAAAAATGGATCGTCTTGACACCTGAATAAAAAATGGATTGTCTTGACACCTGAATAAAAAATGGATTGTCTTGACACCTGAATAAAAAATGGATCGTCTTGACACCTGAATAAAAAATGGATTGTCTTGACACCTGAATAAAAAATGGATTGTCTTGACACCTGAATAAAAAATGGATTGTCTTGACACCTGAATAAAAAATGGATTGTCTTGACACCTGAATAAAAAATGGATTGTCTTGACACCTGAATAAAAAATGGATTGTCTTGACACCTGAATAAAAAATGGATTGTCTTGACACCTGAATAAAAAATGGATTGTCTTGACACCTGAATAAAAAGATGGATTGTCTTGACACCTGAATAAAAAATGGATTGTCTTGACACCTGAATAAAAAGATGGATTGTCTTGACACCTGAATAAAAAATGGATTGTCTTGACACCTGAATAAAAAATGGATTGTCTTGACACCTGAATAAAAAATGGATTGTCTTGACACCTGAATAAAAAATGGATTGTCTTGACACCTGAATAAAAAGATGGATTGTCTTGACACCTGAGTAAAAAATGGATCGTCTTGACACCTGAATAAAAAGATGGATTGTCTTGACACCTGAATAAAAAATGGATTGTCTTGACACCTGAATAAAAAGATGGATTGTCTTGACACCTGAATAAAAGATGGATTGTCTTGACACCTGAATAAAAAGATGGATTGTCTTGACACCTGAATAAAAAATGGATTTTCTTGACACCTGAATAAAAAATGGATTGTCTTGACACCTGAATAAAAAATGGATTGTCTTGACACCTGAATAAAAAGATGGATTGTCTTGACACCTGAATAAAAAATGGATTGTCTTGACACCTGAATAAAAAGATGGATTGTCTTGACACCTGAATAAAAAATGGATTGTCTTGACACCTGAATAAAAAATGGATTGTCTTGACACCTGAATAAAAAATGGATTGTCTTGACACCTGAATAAAAAATGGATTGTCTTGACACCTGAATAAAAAATGGATTGTCTTGACACCTGAATAAAAAATGGATTGTCTTGACACCTGAATAAAAAGATGGATTGTCTTGACACCTGAATAAAAGATGGATTGTCTTGACACCTGAATAAAAAGATGGATTGTCTTGACACCTGAATAAAAGATGGATTGTCTTGACACCTGAATAAAAGATGGATTGTCTTGACACCTGAATAAAAAGATGGATTGTCTTGACACCTGAATAAAAGATGGATTGTCTTGACACCTGAATAAAAAGATGGATTGTCTTGACACCTGAATAAAAAATGGATTGTCTTGACACCTGAATAAAAAATGGATTGTCTTGACACCTGAATAAAAAGATGGATTGTCTTGACACCTGAATAAAAAATGGATTGTCTTGACACCTGAATAAAAGATGGATTGTCTTGACACCTGAATAAAAGATGGATTGTCTTGACACCTGAATAAAAAGATGGATTGTCTTGACACCTGAATAAAAGATGGATTGTCTTGACACCTGAATAAAAAGATGGATTGTCTTGACACCTGAATAAAAGATGGATTGTCTTGACACCTGAATAAAAGATGGATTGTCTTGACACCTGAATAAAAAGATGGATTGTCTTGACACCTGAATAAAAGATGGATTGTCTTGACACCTGAATAAAAGATGGATTGTCTTGACACCTGAATAAAAGATGGATTGTCTTGACACCTGAATAAAAAGATGGATTGTCTTGACACCTGAATAAAAGATGGATTGTCTTGACACCTGAATAAAAGATGGATTGTCTTGACACCTGAATAAAAAGATGGATTGTCTTGACACCTGAATAAAAAATGGATTGTCTTGACACCTGAATAAAAAATGGATTGTCTTGACACCTGAATAAAAAGATGGATTGTCTTGACACCTGAATAAAAGATGGATTGTCTTGACACCTGAATAAAAAGATGGATTGTCTTGACACCTGAATAAAAGATGGATTGTCTTGACACCTGAATAAAAAGATGGATTGTCTTGACACCTGAATAAAAGATGGATTGTCTTGACACCTGAATAAAAGATGGATTGTCTTGACACCTGAATAAAAAGATGGATTGTCTTGACACCTGAATAAAAAATGGATTGTCTTGACACCTGAATAAAAAGATGGATTGTCTTGACACCTGAATAAAAAGATGGATTGTCTTGACACCTGAATAAAAAATGGATTGTCTTGACACCTGAATAAAAAGATGGATTGTCTTGACACCTGAATAAAAAATGGATTGTCTTGACACCTGAATAAAAGATGGATTGTCTTGACACCTGAATAAAAGATGGATTGTCTTGACACCTGAATAAAAAGATGGATTGTCTTGACACCTGAATAAAAGATGGATTGTCTTGACACCTGAATAAAAGATGGATTGTCTTGACACCTGAATAAAAAGATGGATTGTCTTGACACCTGAATAAAAAATGGATTGTCTTGACACCTGAATAAAAGATGGATTGTCTTGACACCTGAATAAAAGATGGATTGTCTTGACACCTGAATAAAAAATGGATTGTCTTGACACCTGAATAAAAAGATGGATTGTCTTGACACCTGAATAAAAAATGGATTGTCTTGACACCTGAATAAAAGATGGATTGTCTTGACACCTGAATAAAAAATGGATTGTCTTGACACCTGAATAAAAAATGGATTGTCTTGACACCTGAATAAAAAATGGATTGTCTTGTCACCTGAATAAAAAATGGATTGTCTTGACACCTGAATAAAAGATGGATTGTCTTGACACCTGAATAAAAGATGGATTGTCTTGACACCTGAATAAAAAATGGATTGTCTTGTCACCTGAATAAAAAATGGATTGTCTTGACACCTGAATAAAAAATGGATTGTCTTGTCACCTGAATAAAAAATGGATTGTCTTGACACCTGAATAAAAAGATGGATTGTCTTGACACCTGAATAAAAAATGGATCGTCTTGACACCTGAATAAAAAATGGATTGTCTTGACACCTGAATAAAAGATGGATTGTCTTGACACCTGAATAAAAGATGGATTGTCTTGACACCTGAATAAAAGATGGATTGTCTTGACACCTGAATAAAAGATGGATTGTCTTGACACCTGAATAAAAAGATGGATTGTCTTGACACCTGAATAAAAGATGGATTGTCTTGACACCTGAATAAAAAGATGGATTGTCTTGACACCTGAATAAAAAATGGATTGTCTTGACACCTGAATAAAAAGATGGATTGTCTTGACACCTGAATAAAAAGATGGATTGTCTTGACACCTGAATAAAAAATGGATTGTCTTGACACCTGAATAAAAGATGGATTGTCTTGACACCTGAATAAAAAATGGATTGTCTTGACACCTGAATAAAAAATGGATTGTCTTGACACCTGAATAAAAAATGGATTGTCTTGACACCTGAATAAAAAGATGGATCGTCTTGACACCTGAATAAAAAATGGATTGTCTTGACACCTGAATAAAAGATGGATTGTCTTGACACCTGAATAAAAGATGGATTGTCTTGACACCTGAATAAAAAATGGATTGTCTTGACACCTGAATAAAAAATGGATTGTCTTGACACCTGAATAAAAAATGGATTGTCTTGACACCTGAATAAAAAATGGATTGTCTTGACACCTGAATAAAAAATGGATTGTCTTGACACCTGAATAAAAAGATGGATTGTCTTGACACCTGAATAAAAAATGGATCGTCTTGACACCTGAATAAAAAATGGATTGTCTTGACACCTGAATAAAAGATGGATTGTCTTGACACCTGAATAAAAGATGGATTGTCTTGACACCTGAATAAAAGATGGATTGTCTTGACACCTGAATAAAAGATGGATTGTCTTGACACCTGAATAAAAAGATGGATTGTCTTGACACCTGAATAAAAGATGGATTGTCTTGACACCTGAATAAAAAATGGATTGTCTTGACACCTGAATAAAAAATGGATCGTCTTGACACCTGAATAAAAAATGGATCGTCTTGACACCTGAATAAAAAATGGATTGTCTTGACACCTGAATAAAAGATGGATTGTCTTGACACCTGAATAAAAGATGGATTGTCTTGACACCTGAATAAAAGATGGATTGTCTTGACACCTGAATAAAAAGATGGATTGTCTTGACACCTGAATAAAAAATGGATTGTCTTGACACCTGAATAAAAAGATGGATTGTCTTGACACCTGAATAAAAAGATGGATTGTCTTGACACCTGAATAAAAAGATGGATTGTCTTGGCACCTGAATAAAAAGATGGATTGTCTTGACACCTGAATAAAAAGATGGATTGTCTTGACACCTGAATAAAAAGATGGATTGTCTTGACACCTGAATAAAAGATGGATTGTCTTGGCACCTCAACATAAAAACGGATTGTCTTGACACCTGAATAAAAGATGGATTGTCTTGACACCTGAATAAAAAGATGGATTGTCTTGGCACCTGAATAAAAAGATGGATTGTCTTGACACCTGAATAAAAAGATGGATTGTCTTGACACCTGAATAAAAAGATGGATTGTCTTGACACCTGAATAAAAGATGGATTGTCTTGGCACCTCAACATAAAAACGGATTGTCTTGACACCTGAATAAAAGATGGATTGTCTTGACACCTGAATAAAAAGATGGATTGTCTTGACACCTGAATAAAAAGATGGATTGTCTTGACACCTGAATAAAAAGATGGATTGTCTTGACACCTGAATAAAAAGATGGATTGTCTTGACACCTGAATAAAAAGATGGATTGTCTTGACACCTGAATAAAAAGATGGATTGTCTTGACACCTGAATAAAAAATGGATTGTCTTGACACCTGAATAAAAAGATGGATTGTCTTGACACCTGAATAAAAAGATGGATTGTCTTGACACCTGAATAAAAAGATGGATTGTCTTGACACCTGAATAAAAAGATGGATTGTCTTGACACCTGAATAAAAAGATGGATTGTCTTGACACCTGAATAAAAAGATGGATTGTCTTGGCACCTGAATAAAAAGATGGATTGTCTTGACACCTGAATAAAAAGATGGATTGTCTTGACACCTGAATAAAAAGATGGATTGTCTTGACACCTGAATAAAAAGATGGATTGTCTTGGCACCTGAATAAAAAGATGGATTGTCTTGACACCTGAATAAAAAGATGGATTGTCTTGACACCTGAATAAAAAGATGGATTGTCTTGACACCTGAATAAAAAGATGGATTGTCTTGGCACCTGAATAAAAAGATGGATTGTCTTGACACCTGAATAAAAAGATGGATTGTCTTGACACCTGAATAAAAAGATGGATTGTCTTGACACCTGAATAAAAGATGGATTGTCTTGGCACCTCAACATAAAAACGGATTGTCTTGACACCTGAATAAAAGATGGATTGTCTTGACACCTGAATAAAAAGATGGATTGTCTTGGCACCTGAATAAAAAGATGGATTGTCTTGACACCTGAATAAAAAGATGGATTGTCTTGACACCTGAATAAAAAGATGGATTGTCTTGACACCTGAATAAAAGATGGATTGTCTTGGCACCTCAACATAAAAACGGATTGTCTTGACACCTGAATAAAAAGATGGATTGTCTTGACACCTGAATAAAAAGATGGATTGTCTTGACACCTGAATAAAAGATGGATTGTCTTGGCACCTCAACATAAAAACGGATTGTCTTGACACCTGAATAAAAAGATGGATTGTCTTGGCACCTGAATAAAAAGATGGATTGTCTTGACACCTGAATAAAAAGATGGATTGTCTTGACACCTGAATAAAAAGATGGATTGTCTTGGCACCTGAATAAAAAGATGGATTGTCTTGACACCTGAATAAAAAGATGGATTGTCTTGACACCTGAATAAAAAGATGGATTGTCTTGACACCTGAATAAAAGATGGATTGTCTTGGCACCTCATCATAAAAACGGATTGTCTTGACACCTGAATAAAAAGATGGATTGTCTTGACACCTGAATAAAAGATGGATTGTCTTGGCACCTCAACATAAAAACGGATTGTCTTGACACCTGAATAAAAAGATGGATTGTCTTGACACCTGAATAAAAAGATGGATTGTCTTGACACCTGAATAAAAAGATGGATTGTCTTGGCACCTGAATAAAAAGATGGATTGTCTTGACACCTGAATAAAAAGATGGATTGTCTTGACACCTGAATAAAAAGATGGATTGTCTTGACACCTGAATAAAAAGATGGATTGTCTTGACACCTGAATAAAAGATGGATTGTCTTGGCACCTCAACATAAAAACGGATTGTCTTGACACCTGAATAAAAGATGGATTGTCTTGGCACCTGAATAAAAAGATGGATTGTCTTGACACCTGAATAAAAAGATGGATTGTCTTGGCACCTGAATAAAAAGATGGATTGTCTTGACACCTGAATAAAAAGATGGATTGTCTTGACACCTGAATAAAAGATGGATTGTCTTGGCACCTCAACATAAAAACGGATTGTCTTGACACCTGAATAAAAGATGGATTGTCTTGACACCTGAATAAAAAGATGGATTGTCTTGACACCTGAATAAAAAGATGGATTGTCTTGACACCTGAATAAAAGATGGATTGTCTTGGCACCTCAACATAAAAACGGATTGTCTTGACACCTGAATAAAAAGATGGATTGTCTTGACACCTGAATAAAAAGATGGATTGTCTTGACACCTGAATAAAAAGATGGATTGTCTTGACACCTGAATAAAAAGATGGATTGTCTTGACACCTGAATAAAAGATGGATTGTCTTGGCACCTCAACATAAAAACGGATTGTCTTGACACCTGAATAAAAGATGGATTGTCTTGACACCTGAATAAAAAGATGGATTGTCTTGACACCTGAATAAAAAGATGGATTGTCTTGACACCTGAATAAAAAGATGGATTGTCTTGGCACCTGAATAAAAAGATGGATTGTCTTGACACCTGAATAAAAAGATGGATTGTCTTGACACCTGAATAAAAAGATGGATTGTCTTGACACCTGAATAAAAGATGGATTGTCTTGACACCTGAATAAAAAGATGGATTGTCTTGACACCTGAATAAAAGATGGATTGTCTTGGCACCTCAACATAAAAACGGATTGTCTTGACACCTGAATAAAAGATGGATTGTCTTGGCACCTGAATAAAAAGATGGATTGTCTTGACACCTGAATAAAAAGATGGATTGTCTTGGCACCTGAATAAAAAGATGGATTGTCTTGACACCTGAATAAAAAGATGGATTGTCTTGACACCTGAATAAAAGATGGATTGTCTTGGCACCTCAACATAAAAACGGATTGTCTTGACACCTGAATAAAAAGATGGATTGTCTTGACACCTGAATAAAAAGATGGATTGTCTTGACACCTGAATAAAAAGATGGATTGTCTTGACACCTGAATAAAAAGATGGATTGTCTTGACACCTGAATAAAAGATGGATTGTCTTGGCACCTCAACATAAAAACGGATTGTCTTGATACCTGAATAAAAGATGGATTGTCTTGACACCTGAATAAAAAGATGGATTGTCTTGACACCTGAATAAAAAGATGGATTGTCTTGGCACCTGAATAAAAAGATGGATTGTCTTGACACCTGAATAAAAAGATGGATTGTCTTGACACCTGAATAAAAGATGGATTGTCTTGGCACCTCAACATAAAAACGGATTGTCTTGACACCTGAATAAAAGATGGATTGTCTTGACACCTGAATAAAAAGATGGATTGTCTTGACACCTGAATAAAAAGATGGATTGTCTTGACACCTGAATAAAAGATGGATTGTCTTGGCACCTCAACATAAAAACGGATTGTCTTGACACCTGAATAAAAGATGGATTGTCTTGACACCTGAATAAAAAGATGGATTGTCTTGACACCTGAATAAAAAGATGGATTGTCTTGACACCTGAATAAAAAATGGATCGTCTTGACACCTGAATAAAAAGATGGATTGTCTTGACACCTGAATAAAAAATGGATTGTCTTGACACCTGAATAAAAAATGGATTGTCTTGACACCTGAATAAAAAATGGATTGTCTTGACACCTGAATAAAAAATGGATTGTCTTGACACCTGAATAAAAAGATGGATTGTCTTGACACCTGAATAAAAAATGGATCGTCTTGACACCTGAATAAAAAGATGGATTGTCTTGACACCTGAATAAAAAATGGATTGTCTTGACACCTGAATAAAAAGATGGATTGTCTTGACACCTGAATAAAAAATGGATTGTCTTGACACCTGAATAAAAAGATGGATTGTCTTGACACCTGAATAAAAAATGGATTGTCTTGACACCTGAATAAAAAGATGGATTGTCTTGACACCTGAATAAAAGATGGATTGTCTTGACACCTGAATAAAAGATGGATTGTCTTGACACCTGAATAAAAAATGGATTGTCTTGACACCTGAATAAAAAATGGATTGTCTTGACACCTGAATAAAAAATGGATTGTCTTGACACCTGAATAAAAAGATGGATTGTCTTGACACCTGAATAAAAAATGGATCGTCTTGACACCTGAATAAAAAATGGATTGTCTTGACACCTGAATAAAAGATGGATTGTCTTGACACCTGAATAAAAGATGGATTGTCTTGACACCTGAATAAAAGATGGATTGTCTTGACACCTGAATAAAAAGATGGATTGTCTTGACACCTGAATAAAAAGATGGATTGTCTTGACACCTGAATAAAAGATGGATTGTCTTGACACCTGAATAAAAAGATGGATTGTCTTGACACCTGAATAAAAAATGGATTGTCTTGACACCTGAATAAAAAGATGGATTGTCTTGACACCTGAATAAAAAGATGGATTGTCTTGACACCTGAATAAAAAATGGATTGTCTTGACACCTGAATAAAAAGATGGATTGTCTTGACACCTGAATAAAAAGATGGATTGTCTTGACACCTGAATAAAAAATGGATTGTCTTGACACCTGAATAAAAAATGGATTGTCTTGACACCTGAATAAAAAATGGATTGTCTTGACACCTGAATAAAAAATGGATTGTCTTGACACCTGAATAAAAAATGGATTGTCTTGACACCTGAATAAAAAATGGATTGTCTTGACACCTGAATAAAAAGATGGATTGTCTTGACACCTGAATAAAAAATGGATCGTCTTGACACCTGAATAAAAAATGGATTGTCTTGACACCTGAATAAAAGATGGATTGTCTTGACACCTGAATAAAAGATGGATTGTCTTGACACCTGAATAAAAAATGGATTGTCTTGACACCTGAATAAAAAATGGATTGTCTTGACACCTGAATAAAAAATGGATTGTCTTGACACCTGAATAAAAAGATGGATTGTCTTGACACCTGAATAAAAAATGGATCGTCTTGACACCTGAATAAAAAATGGATTGTCTTGACACCTGAATAAAAGATGGATTGTCTTGACACCTGAATAAAAGATGGATTGTCTTGACACCTGAATAAAAAGATGGATTGTCTTGACACCTGAATAAAAGATGGATTGTCTTGACACCTGAATAAAAAGATGGATTGTCTTGACACCTGAATAAAAAATGGATCGTCTTGACACCTGAATAAAAAATGGATCGTCTTGACACCTGAATAAAAAATGGATTGTCTTGACACCTGAATAAAAGATGGATTGTCTTGACACCTGAATAAAAGATGGATTGTCTTGACACCTGAATAAAAGATGGATTGTCTTGACACCTGAATAAAAAGATGGATTGTCTTGACACCTGAATAAAAGATGGATTGTCTTGACACCTGAATAAAAAGATGGATTGTCTTGACACCTGAATAAAAAATGGATCGTCTTGACACCTGAATAAAAAATGGATTGTCTTGACACCTGAATAAAAAATGGATTGTCTTGACACCTGAATAAAAAATGGATCGTCTTGACACCTGAATAAAAAATGGATTGTCTTGACACCTGAATAAAAAATGGATTGTCTTGACACCTGAATAAAAAATGGATCGTCTTGACACCTGAATAAAAAATGGATTGTCTTGACACCTGAATAAAAAATGGATTGTCTTGACACCTGAATAAAAAATGGATTGTCTTGACACCTGAATAAAAAATGGATTGTCTTGACACCTGAATAAAAAATGGATTGTCTTGACACCTGAATAAAAAATGGATTGTCTTGACACCTGAATAAAAAATGGATTGTCTTGACACCTGAATAAAAAGATGGATTGTCTTGACACCTGAATAAAAAGATGGATTGTCTTGACACCTGAATAAAAAGATGGATTGTCTTGACACCTGAATAAAAAGATGGATTGTCTTGACACCTGAATAAAAAATGGATTGTCTTGACACCTGAATAAAAAATGGATTGTCTTGACACCTGAATAAAAAGATGGATTGTCTTGACACCTGAGTAAAAAATGGATCGTCTTGACACCTGAATAAAAAGATGGATTGTCTTGACACCTGAATAAAAAATGGATTGTCTTGACACCTGAATAAAAAGATGGATTGTCTTGACACCTGAATAAAAAATGGATTGTCTTGACACCTGAATAAAAAGATGGATTGTCTTGACACCTGAATAAAAAATGGATTTTCTTGACACCTGAATAAAAAATGGATTGTCTTGACACCTGAATAAAAAATGGATTGTCTTGACACCTGAATAAAAAGATGGATTGTCTTGACACCTGAATAAAAAATGGATTGTCTTGACACCTGAATAAAAAGATGGATTGTCTTGACACCTGAATAAAAAATGGATCGTCTTGACACCTGAATAAAAAATGGATTGTCTTGACACCTGAATAAAAGATGGATTGTCTTGACACCTGAATAAAAGATGGATTGTCTTGACACCTGAATAAAAAATGGATTGTCTTGACACCTGAATAAAAAATGGATTGTCTTGACACCTGAATAAAAAATGGATTGTCTTGACACCTGAATAAAAAATGGATTGTCTTGACACCTGAATAAAAAGATGGATTGTCTTGACACCTGAATAAAAAATGGATCGTCTTGACACCTGAATAAAAAATGGATTGTCTTGACACCTGAATAAAAGATGGATTGTCTTGACACCTGAATAAAAGATGGATTGTCTTGACACCTGAATAAAAAGATGGATTGTCTTGACACCTGAATAAAAGATGGATTGTCTTGACACCTGAATAAAAAGATGGATTGTCTTGACACCTGAATAAAAAATGGATCGTCTTGACACCTGAATAAAAAATGGATCGTCTTGACACCTGAATAAAAAATGGATTGTCTTGACACCTGAATAAAAGATGGATTGTCTTGACACCTGAATAAAAGATGGATTGTCTTGACACCTGAATAAAAGATGGATTGTCTTGACACCTGAATAAAAAGATGGATTGTCTTGACACCTGAATAAAAGATGGATTGTCTTGACACCTGAATAAAAAGATGGATTGTCTTGACACCTGAATAAAAAATGGATCGTCTTGACACCTGAATAAAAAATGGATTGTCTTGACACCTGAATAAAAAATGGATTGTCTTGACACCTGAATAAAAAATGGATCGTCTTGACACCTGAATAAAAAATGGATTGTCTTGACACCTGAATAAAAAATGGATTGTCTTGACACCTGAATAAAAAATGGATCGTCTTGACACCTGAATAAAAAATGGATTGTCTTGACACCTGAATAAAAAATGGATTGTCTTGACACCTGAATAAAAAATGGATTGTCTTGACACCTGAATAAAAAATGGATTGTCTTGACACCTGAATAAAAAATGGATTGTCTTGACACCTGAATAAAAAATGGATTGTCTTGACACCTGAATAAAAAGATGGATTGTCTTGACACCTGAATAAAAAGATGGATTGTCTTGACACCTGAATAAAAAGATGGATTGTCTTGACACCTGAATAAAAAGATGGATTGTCTTGACACCTGAATAAAAAGATGGATTGTCTTGACACCTGAATAAAAAATGGATTGTCTTGACACCTGAATAAAAAATGGATTGTCTTGACACCTGAATAAAAAGATGGATTGTCTTGACACCTGAGTAAAAAATGGATCGTCTTGACACCTGAATAAAAAGATGGATTGTCTTGACACCTGAATAAAAAATGGATTGTCTTGACACCTGAATAAAAAGATGGATTGTCTTGACACCTGAATAAAAAATGGATTGTCTTGACACCTGAATAAAAAGATGGATTGTCTTGACACCTGAATAAAAAATGGATTTTCTTGACACCTGAATAAAAAATGGATTGTCTTGACACCTGAATAAAAAATGGATTGTCTTGACACCTGAATAAAAAGATGGATTGTCTTGACACCTGAATAAAAAATGGATTGTCTTGACACCTGAATAAAAAATGGATCGTCTTGACACCTGAATAAAAAATGGATCGTCTTGACACCTGAATAAAAAATGGATTGTCTTGACACCTGAATAAAAGATGGATTGTCTTGACACCTGAATAAAAGATGGATTGTCTTGACACCTGAATAAAAGATGGATTGTCTTGACACCTGAATAAAAAGATGGATTGTCTTGACACCTGAATAAAAGATGGATTGTCTTGACACCTGAATAAAAAGATGGATTGTCTTGACACCTGAATAAAAAATGGATCGTCTTGACACCTGAATAAAAAATGGATTGTCTTGACACCTGAATAAAAAATGGATTGTCTTGACACCTGAATAAAAAATGGATCGTCTTGACACCTGAATAAAAAATGGATTGTCTTGACACCTGAATAAAAAATGGATTGTCTTGACACCTGAATAAAAAATGGATCGTCTTGACACCTGAATAAAAAATGGATTGTCTTGACACCTGAATAAAAAATGGATTGTCTTGACACCTGAATAAAAAATGGATTGTCTTGACACCTGAATAAAAAATGGATTGTCTTGACACCTGAATAAAAAATGGATTGTCTTGACACCTGAATAAAAAATGGATTGTCTTGACACCTGAATAAAAAATGGATTGTCTTGACACCTGAATAAAAAGATGGATTGTCTTGACACCTGAATAAAAAGATGGATTGTCTTGACACCTGAATAAAAAGATGGATTGTCTTGACACCTGAATAAAAAGATGGATTGTCTTGACACCTGAATAAAAAATGGATTGTCTTGACACCTGAATAAAAAATGGATTGTCTTGACACCTGAATAAAAAATGGATTGTCTTGACACCTGAATAAAAAATGGATTGTCTTGACACCTGAATAAAAAGATGGATTGTCTTGACACCTGAGTAAAAAATGGATCGTCTTGACACCTGAATAAAAAGATGGATTGTCTTGACACCTGAATAAAAAATGGATTGTCTTGACACCTGAATAAAAAGATGGATTGTCTTGACACCTGAATAAAAAATGGATTGTCTTGACACCTGAATAAAAAATGGATTGTCTTGACACCTGAATAAAAAGATGGATTGTCTTGACACCTGAATAAAAAATGGATTGTCTTGACACCTGAATAAAAAGATGGATTGTCTTGACACCTGAATAAAAAATGGATTGTCTTGACACCTGAATAAAAAATGGATTGTCTTGACACCTGAATAAAAAATGGATTGTCTTGACACCTGAATAAAAAATGGATTGTCTTGACACCTGAATAAAAGATGGATTGTCTTGACACCTGAATAAAAAATGGATTGTCTTGACACCTGAATAAAAAGATGGATTGTCTTGACACCTGAATAAAAAATGGATCGTCTTGACACCTGAATAAAAAGATGGATTGTCTTGACACCTGAATAAAAAATGGATTGTCTTGACACCTGAATAAAAAATGGATTGTCTTGACACCTGAATAAAAAATGGATTGTCTTGACACCTGAATAAAAAATGGATTGTCTTGACACCTGAATAAAAAATGGATCGTCTTGACACCTGAATAAAAAATGGATTGTCTTGACACCTGAATAAAAAGATGGATTGTCTTGACACCTGAATAAAAAATGGATTGTCTTGACACCTGAATAAAAGATGGATTGTCTTGACACCTGAATAAAAAATGGATTGTCTTGACACCTGAATAAAAAATGGATTGTCTTGACACCTGAATAAAAAATGGATTGTCTTGTCACCTGAATAAAAAATGGATTGTCTTGACACCTGAATAAAAGATGGATTGTCTTGACACCTGAATAAAAGATGGATTGTCTTGACACCTGAATAAAAAATGGATTGTCTTGACACCTGAATAAAAAATGGATTGTCTTGACACCTGAATAAAAAATGGATTGTCTTGTCACCTGAATAAAAAATGGATTGTCTTGACACCTGAATAAAAAGATGGATCGTCTTGACACCTGAATAAAAAGATGGATCGTCTTGACACCTGAATAAAAAATGGATTGTCTTGACACCTGAATAAAAGATGGATTGTCTTGACACCTGAATAAAAGATGGATTGTCTTGACACCTGAATAAAAAGATGGATTGTCTTGACACCTGAATAAAAAATGGATTGTCTTGACACCTGAATAAAAAATGGATTGTCTTGACACCTGAATAAAAAGATGGATTGTCTTGACACCTGAATAAAAAATGGATTGTCTTGTCACCTGAATAAAAAATGGATCGTCTTGACACCTGAATAAAAAATGGATCGTCTTGACACCTGAATAAAAAATGGATTGTCTTGACACCTGAATAAAAGATGGATTGTCTTGACACCTGAATAAAAGATGGATTGTCTTGACACCTGAATAAAAGATGGATTGTCTTGACACCTGAATAAAAAGATGGATTGTCTTGACACCTGAATAAAAGATGGATTGTCTTGACACCTGAATAAAAAAATGGATCGTCTTGACACCTGAATAAAAAATGGATTGTCTTGACACCTGAATAAAAAATGGATTGTCTTGACACCTGAATAAAAAATGGATTGTCTTGACACCTGAATAAAAAATGGATCGTCTTGACACCTGAATAAAAAATGGATTGTCTTGACACCTGAATAAAAAATGGATTGTCTTGACACCTGAATAAAAAATGGATCGTCTTGACACCTGAATAAAAAATGGATTGTCTTGACACCTGAATAAAAAATGGATTGTCTTGACACCTGAATAAAAAATGGATTGTCTTGACACCTGAATAAAAAATGGATTGTCTTGACACCTGAATAAAAAGATGGATTGTCTTGACACCTGAATAAAAAGATGGATTGTCTTGACACCTGAATAAAAAGATGGATTGTCTTGACACCTGAATAAAAAGATGGATTGTCTTGACACCTGAATAAAAAATGGATTGTCTTGACACCTGAATAAAAAATGGATTGTCTTGACACCTGAATAAAAAATGGATTGTCTTGACACCTGAATAAAAAATGGATTGTCTTGACACCTGAATAAAAAGATGGATTGTCTTGACACCTGAGTAAAAAATGGATCGTCTTGACACCTGAATAAAAAGATGGATTGTCTTGACACCTGAATAAAAAATGGATTGTCTTGACACCTGAATAAAAAGATGGATTGTCTTGACACCTGAATAAAAAATGGATTGTCTTGACACCTGAATAAAAAGATGGATTGTCTTGACACCTGAATAAAAAATGGATTTTCTTGACACCTGAATAAAAAATGGATTGTCTTGACACCTGAATAAAAAGATGGATTGTCTTGACACCTGAATAAAAAATGGATTGTCTTGACACCTGAATAAAAAGATGGATTGTCTTGACACCTGAATAAAAAATGGATTGTCTTGACACCTGAATAAAAAATGGATTGTCTTGACACCTGAATAAAAAATGGATTGTCTTGACACCTGAATAAAAAATGGATTGTCTTGACACCTGAATAAAAGATGGATTGTCTTGACACCTGAATAAAAAATGGATTGTCTTGACACCTGAATAAAAAGATGGATTGTCTTGACACCTGAATAAAAAATGGATCGTCTTGACACCTGAATAAAAAGATGGATTGTCTTGACACCTGAATAAAAAATGGATTGTCTTGACACCTGAATAAAAAATGGATTGTCTTGACACCTGAATAAAAAATGGATTGTCTTGACACCTGAATAAAAAATGGATTGTCTTGACACCTGAATAAAAAATGGATCGTCTTGACACCTGAATAAAAAATGGATTGTCTTGACACCTGAATAAAAAATGGATTGTCTTGACACCTGAATAAAAAGATGGATTGTCTTGACACCTGAATAAAAAATGGATTGTCTTGACACCTGAATAAAAGATGGATTGTCTTGACACCTGAATAAAAAATGGATTGTCTTGACACCTGAATAAAAAATGGATTGTCTTGACACCTGAATAAAAAATGGATTGTCTTGTCACCTGAATAAAAAATGGATTGTCTTGACACCTGAATAAAAGATGGATTGTCTTGACACCTGAATAAAAGATGGATTGTCTTGACACCTGAATAAAAAATGGATTGTCTTGACACCTGAATAAAAAATGGATTGTCTTGACACCTGAATAAAAAATGGATTGTCTTGTCACCTGAATAAAAAATGGATTGTCTTGACACCTGAATAAAAAGATGGATCGTCTTGACACCTGAATAAAAAGATGGATCGTCTTGACACCTGAATAAAAAATGGATTGTCTTGACACCTGAATAAAAGATGGATTGTCTTGACACCTGAATAAAAGATGGATTGTCTTGACACCTGAATAAAAGATGGATTGTCTTGACACCTGAATAAAAAATGGATTGTCTTGACACCTGAATAAAAAATGGATTGTCTTGACACCTGAATAAAAAATGGATTGTCTTGACACCTGAATAAAAAGATGGATTGTCTTGACACCTGAATAAAAAATGGATCGTCTTGACACCTGAATAAAAAGATGGATTGTCTTGACACCTGAATAAAAAATGGATTGTCTTGACACCTGAATAAAAAATGGATTGTCTTGACACCTGAATAAAAAATTGATTGTCTTGACACCTGAATAAAAAATGGATTGTCTTGACACCTGAATAAAAAATGGATTGTCTTGACACCTGAATAAAAAGATGGATTGTCTTGACACCTGAATAAAAAGATGGATTGTCTTGACACCTGAATAAAAAATGGATCGTCTTGACACCTGAATAAAAAGATGGATTGTCTTGACACCTGAATAAAAAATGGATTGTCTTGACACCTGAATAAAAAGATGGATTGTCTTGACACCTGAATAAAAAATGGATTGTCTTGACACCTGAATAAAAGATGGATTGTCTTGACACCTGAATAAAAAATGGATTGTCTTGACACCTGAATAAAAAATGGATTGTCTTGACACCTGAATAAAAAATGGATTGTCTTGTCACCTGAATAAAAAATGGATTGTCTTGACACCTGAATAAAAGATGGATTGTCTTGACACCTGAATAAAAGATGGATTGTCTTGACACCTGAATAAAAAATGGATTGTCTTGTCACCTGAATAAAAAATGGATTGTCTTGACACCTGAATAAAAAATGGATTGTCTTGTCACCTGAATAAAAAATGGATTGTCTTGACACCTGAATAAAAAGATGGATTGTCTTGACACCTGAATAAAAAATGGATCGTCTTGACACCTGAATAAAAAATGGATTGTCTTGACACCTGAATAAAAAATGGATTGTCTTGACACCTGAATAAAAGATGGATTGTCTTGACACCTGAATAAAAGATGGATTGTCTTGACACCTGAATAAAAAGATGGATTGTCTTGACACCTGAATAAAAGATGGATTGTCTTGACACCTGAATAAAAAGATGGATTGTCTTGACACCTGAATAAAAAATGGATTGTCTTGACACCTGAATAAAAAGATGGATTGTCTTGACACCTGAATAAAAAGATGGATTGTCTTGACACCTGAATAAAAAATGGATTGTCTTGACACCTGAATAAAAGATGGATTGTCTTGACACCTGAATAAAAAATGGATTGTCTTGACACCTGAATAAAAAATGGATTGTCTTGACACCTGAATAAAAAATGGATTGTCTTGACACCTGAATAAAAAATGGATTGTCTTGACACCTGAATAAAAAGATGGATCGTCTTGACACCTGAATAAAAAATGGATTGTCTTGACACCTGAATAAAAGATGGATTGTCTTGACACCTGAATAAAAGATGGATTGTCTTGACACCTGAATAAAAAATGGATTGTCTTGACACCTGAATAAAAAATGGATTGTCTTGACACCTGAATAAAAAATGGATTGTCTTGACACCTGAATAAAAAATGGATTGTCTTGACACCTGAATAAAAAGATGGATTGTCTTGACACCTGAATAAAAAATGGATCGTCTTGACACCTGAATAAAAAATGGATTGTCTTGACACCTGAATAAAAGATGGATTGTCTTGACACCTGAATAAAAGATGGATTGTCTTGACACCTGAATAAAAAATGGATTGTCTTGACACCTGAATAAAAAATGGATCGTCTTGACACCTGAATAAAAAGATGGATTGTCTTGACACCTGAATAAAAGATGGATTGTCTTGGCACCTCAACATAAAAACGGATTGTCTTGACACCTGAATAAAAGATGGATTGTCTTGACACCTGAATAAAAAGATGGATTGTCTTGGCACCTGAATAAAAAGATGGATTGTCTTGACACCTGAATAAAAAGATGGATTGTCTTGACACCTGAATAAAAAGATGGATTGTCTTGACACCTGAATAAAAGATGGATTGTCTTGGCACCTCAACATAAAAACGGATTGTCTTGACACCTGAATAAAAAGATGGATTGTCTTGGCACCTGAATAAAAAGATGGATTGTCTTGACACCTGAATAAAAAGATGGATTGTCTTGACACCTGAATAAAAAGATGGATTGTCTTGACACCTGAATAAAAGATGGATTGTCTTGGCACCTCAACATAAAAACGGATTGTCTTGACACCTGAATAAAAAGATGGATTGTCTTGACACCTGAATAAAAAGATGGATTGTCTTGACACCTGAATAAAAAGATGGATTGTCTTGGCACCTGAATAAAAAGATGGATTGTCTTGACACCTGAATAAAAAGATGGATTGTCTTGACACCTGAATAAAAAGATGGATTGTCTTGACACCTGAATAAAAAGATGGATTGTCTTGACACCTGAATAAAAGATGGATTGTCTTGGCACCTCAACATAAAAACGGATTGTCTTGACACCTGAATAAAAGATGGATTGTCTTGGCACCTGAATAAAAAGATGGATTGTCTTGACACCTGAATAAAAAGATGGATTGTCTTGGCACCTGAATAAAAAGATGGATTGTCTTGACACCTGAATAAAAAGATGGATTGTCTTGACACCTGAATAAAAGATGGATTGTCTTGGCACCTCAACATAAAAACGGATTGTCTTGACACCTGAATAAAAGATGGATTGTCTTGACACCTGAATAAAAAGATGGATTGTCTTGACACCTGAATAAAAGATGGATTGTCTTGGCACCTCAACATAAAAACGGATTGTCTTGACACCTGAATAAAAGATGGATTGTCTTGACACCTGAATAAAAAGATGGATTGTCTTGACACCTGAATAAAAAGATGGATTGTCTTGACACCTGAATAAAAAGATGGATTGTCTTGGCACCTGAATAAAAAGATGGATTGTCTTGACACCTGAATAAAAAGATGGATTGTCTTGACACCTGAATAAAAAGATGGATTGTCTTGACACCTGAATAAAAAGATGGATTGTCTTGGCACCTGAATAAAAAGATGGATTGTCTTGACACCTGAATAAAAGATGGATTGTCTTGGCACCTCAACATAAAAACGGATTGTCTTGACACCTGAATAAAAGATGGATTGTCTTGACACCTGAATAAAAAGATGGATTGTCTTGACACCTGAATAAAAAGATGGATTGTCTTGACACCTGAATAAAAGATGGATTGTCTTGGCACCTCAACATAAAAACGGATTGTCTTGACACCTGAATAAAAAGATGGATTGTCTTGACACCTGAATAAAAAGATGGATTGTCTTGACACCTGAATAAAAAGATGGATTGTCTTGACACCTGAATAAAAAGATGGATTGTCTTGACACCTGAATAAAAGATGGATTGTCTTGGCACCTCAACATAAAAACGGATTGTCTTGATACCTGAATAAAAGATGGATTGTCTTGACACCTGAATAAAAAGATGGATTGTCTTGACACCTGAATAAAAAGATGGATTGTCTTGGCACCTGAATAAAAAGATGGATTGTCTTGACACCTGAATAAAAAGATGGATTGTCTTGACACCTGAATAAAAGATGGATTGTCTTGGCACCTCAACATAAAAACGGATTGTCTTGACACCTGAATAAAAGATGGATTGTCTTGACACCTGAATAAAAAGATGGATTGTCTTGACACCTGAATAAAAAGATGGATTGTCTTGACACCTGAATAAAAGATGGATTGTCTTGGCACCTCAACATAAAAACGGATTGTCTTGACACCTGAATAAAAGATGGATTGTCTTGACACCTGAATAAAAAGATGGATTGTCTTGACACCTGAATAAAAAGATGGATTGTCTTGGCACCTGAATAAAAAGATGGATTGTCTTGACACCTGAATAAAAAGATGGATTGTCTTGACACCTGAATAAAAAGATGGATTGTCTTGACACCTGAATAAAAGATGGATTGTCTTGACACCTGAATAAAAAGATGGATTGTCTTGACACCTGAATAAAAAGATGGATTGTCTTGACACCTGAATAAAAGATGGATTGTCTTGGCACCTCAACATAAAAACGGATTGTCTTGACACCTGAATAAAAGATGGATTGTCTTGACACCTGAATAAAAAGATGGATTGTCTTGACACCTGAATAAAAAGATGGATTGTCTTGACACCTGAATAAAAAGATGGATTGTCTTGACACCTGAATAAAAGATGGATTGTCTTGACACCTGAATAAAAAGATGGATTGTCTTGACACCTGAATAAAAGATGGATTGTCTTGGCACCTGAATAAAAAGATGGATTGTCTTGACACCTGAATAAAAAGATGGATTGTCTTGGCACCTGAATAAAAAGATGGATTGTCTTGACACCTGAATAAAAAGATGGATTGTCTTGACACCTGAATAAAAGATGGATTGTCTTGGCACCTCAACATAAAAACGGATTGTCTTGACACCTGAATAAAAGATGGATTGTCTTGACACCTGAATAAAAAGATGGATTGTCTTGACACCTGAATAAAAAGATGGATTGTCTTGACACCTGAATAAAAGATGGATTGTCTTGGCACCTCAACATAAAAACGGATTGTCTTGACACCTGAATAAAAAGATGGATTGTCTTGACACCTGAATAAAAAGATGGATTGTCTTGACACCTGAATAAAAGATGGATTGTCTTGGCACCTCAACATAAAAACGGATTGTCTTGATACCTGAATAAAAGATGGATTGTCTTGACACCTGAATAAAAAGATGGATTGTCTTGGCACCTGAATAAAAAGATGGATTGTCTTGACACCTGAATAAAAAGATGGATTGTCTTGACACCTGAATAAAAAGATGGATTGTCTTGGCACCTGAATAAAAAGATGGATTGTCTTGACACCTGAATAAAAAGATGGATTGTCTTGACACCTGAATAAAAAGATGGATTGTCTTGGCACCTGAATAAAAAGATGGATTGTCTTGACACCTGAATAAAAAGATGGATTGTCTTGACACCTGAATAAAAAGATGGATTGTCTTGACACCTGAATAAAAGATGGATTGTCTTGGCACCTCAACATAAAAACGGATTGTCTTGACACCTGAATAAAAAGATGGATTGTCTTGGCACCTGAATAAAAAGATGGATTGTCTTGACACCTGAATAAAAAGATGGATTGTCTTGACACCTGAATAAAAAGATGGATTGTCTTGACACCTGAATAAAAAGATGGATTGTCTTGACACCTGAATAAAAGATGGATTGTCTTGGCACCTCAACATAAAAACGGATTGTCTTGACACCTGAATAAAAAGATGGATTGTCTTGACACCTGAATAAAAAGATGGATTGTCTTGACACCTGAATAAAAAGATGGATTGTCTTGGCACCTGAATAAAAAGATGGATTGTCTTGACACCTGAATAAAAAGATGGATTGTCTTGACACCTGAATAAAAAGATGGATTGTCTTGACACCTGAATAAAAAGATGGATTGTCTTGACACCTGAATAAAAGATGGATTGTCTTGGCACCTCAACATAAAAACGGATTGTCTTGACACCTGAATAAAAAGATGGATTGTCTTGGCACCTGAATAAAAAGATGGATTGTCTTGACACCTGAATAAAAAGATGGATTGTCTTGACACCTGAATAAAAAGATGGATTGTCTTGGCACCTGAATAAAAAGATGGATTGTCTTGACACCTGAATAAAAGATGGATTGTCTTGGCACCTCAACATAAAAACGGATTGTCTTGGCACCTGAATAAAAAGATGGATTGTCTTGACACCTGAATAAAAAGATGGATTGTCTTGGCACCTGAATAAAAAGATGGATTGTCTTGACACCTGAATAAAAAGATGGATTGTCTTGACACCTGAATAAAAAGATGGATTGTCTTGACACCTGAATAAAAGATGGATTGTCTTGACACCTGAATAAAAAGATGGATTGTCTTGACACCTGAATAAAAAGATGGATTGTCTTGACACCTGAATAAAAAGATGGATTGTCTTGACACCTGAATAAAAAAATGGAATATTGTCGATGATTGGAAATTTAGAGAGAAATCTTTTGTTATTTTTTAATAGATATAATAAAAATAATTGATTGGTATTAAAATTATTCTGTGAGTTGCAAAAATTATATGGAAGACTGTCCCTCATCGGAATTAAAACAACAGATTAGTTCTTGGACCTTCAATCCATCTACGGAGTCACGATCAATGGCGTTCTTCTTCTTCTTCTTCTTCTTCTTCTTCTTCTTCTTCTTCTTCTTCTTCTTCTTCTTCTTCACTCTAGATTTTTGTATCCTAAATATAAAATCAGGTGTACACCCTGCAAATCGCTGCTACAACTATTCTTCTATTTGTTTAGATAACTCTACTAACTGGTGCTGGTGTTATTTTTTCTTTCTTTTGAATTATTCAACTCAATTCTTGAGTGTATAGGCAGTCAGCTTTACAGAGATTGTGAATAACAAAAGAAATATGGAACATTTTTGGAAGATTCGATGGTATGTAATTAATGATAATCTTTCACGTGTAGACCTATTAGAATGTTTGATAAGAAATATGCTTCTGTGTTAATATTTAAGATTAAAAAATCAAATGAAGTAATAAGCAATGATTTTAGAGCATCCAAGAAAATAGTTATCTCATAAATGGACTATTTTGACTAACATCGTTGTAGAAAATTAAAGCAAAAAGAAAAATATGACTGATAAAATAAAAAATCAGGTGTATCTGTCTCAGTATTATTGTATGGTTGCACCATACTTGAAGGAAACGCAAGGGGGAAAAATTGAGTAGGAACTAAACAAGGATGCTGCTTGCTGTTTTTAACACGCCCTGGAAGCAACAGCCCTCAAAACAGCAGTTGTACAGTCATTTGTCTTCCATCTCACAAACCATCCAAACAAGACATGTTTGGCCCAACTAGAGAAGCAAGGACGAATACCTTAACGACGTTATCCTATGGACTTTAACGCAGGGGTACAGCAGAGTTGGCCGATCAGCAAAAACTTACATTCATCTGTTTTGTTCGGACACTGGATACCATCAAGAGCAGCACAACTTAAACTGGTGGTAAGCGTACCGGTGCTGGTACGCAAGTCATCAACTACCGGACGTGGCGAGTTTCCAATTTCACATTATCATAACAAATAATAACATAGTCCAAATATAGTACCAGTCCGTGGCACATTGGAAAAATATCCTGCCGGTACACCACATCAGATAGTTTGACAAGCACTGGTCAAGAAGGCTTACCTAGAGTGATGGATGATAGAGATGGATGGTGAGACAAAATCAAGCGAATCTATGTTGTCAGCATGCCATGATGATGATGATGATGATGATGATGGGTTCAACAAGTAATCAGTAATGTTGTATTTAGACCAAATTAAGTCCCAAAGATAATTCAGTAATTATTCCCAAATCGCCATTTTAGAAACATTGTGTTAATATTCCATGTGTAAATGATTAATGTAATGAACTGTTTTGGAATAAAAAATGATAACACAATTATTTAATAAAAAAATGTCATGAAATTGACCAGGTCAGATACGATGATTTATGGCAAGCGTTTTGTTGTAACAAAATAAAGCTAATAAATAATAGAATAGGATATGTACAAGTTCGTTAGCCGAGACAGTAAATTCCAAAGCAGAACAGATTTTACAACCGGAAAAAAGGAGACGTAATGTCTATTTTCAGTATTTATAACTCTAGGGGAAGCACTTGACATTTTCCGGGTGTCTTTTTTAAAAGAATATTTATGGGGATTTCTTCACACGTCTACTCCTTAGCTATGTTTCTACGTATGTTTGCATTATGGTTGGAAATCTTAGTCTCCATGGCAACTACATCGATACAGCTTGTTGACAGATACACATTGGTTCTAATGTGACAGCTGCAATAAAGTTTGTCCTTGTGACGTCTTTACTTCTCTGATATTGCTTTTTGTTCCTGAAATCGCTAACTGTGACTTATAATTCATTTTGTGCGCGGAAGGAAACAACGACGAACCGTGATCTCATTATTGTCAAGTAACTTTCTAAACATTGCAGACAGATTGGCGAAGTGAATTGTTGTTTATTTGGAGAGCTTCAAAATCAGTTTGCAATGAGAATAAAACGTTAGTTCACTGCAAAAGGCAAAAGATAATTTTCTTTTGTCCATCAAGCGATAATATCAAATATTTCTGAATTAAGTTGTTAAGCCTGGAGATATTTTGTCGCTTAGCAACCATGTAGTCAGCCGGATGGTTCAATAATTTCAGTCTTTTCCACCAATTAATATTCAGTTTCATTTCATTTCGATAACCGAAACTCAAGACAATTTCGTGCTGTATTAAATGACAGGCGACAATTGCGTTTACACACACACACACACACACACACACACACACACACACACGTACATACGTAAATTGAAATCAACCTTCCAATGTATGTCGTCTTGTATAAATCATTACAGTAACTCTAAAGTTTTGTAATTATTTTCCTGTGCTAAAATATTGCAGAACGCTTACTCATCATTGTTCAAGTGTAGCGAATTTTATAAAAGTGTTGATAATAGCGCTGGATAATTTTTTAAGTTAGAGAGACTTAAAAAATTATCCAGCGCTATTAGTATAAAGGAATGATCTACTTAGCAGCTATATGTTACATATATCCCATCATCACCAAGAATCAGAGTTCAATTCTTGGTAAAAACAACATTTTCCAATGCTCCTTTTCAGCACGATAAACACTTCTCAGTTTGAAAATCAGCGCAACAAAATCTTTTTAGATAAATTCTCGCGTCTAGCTAAGAATATATTATGAAAGTTCAGTTATAGAAATCACCTGTAGGGGTGGGGATATATTTACCTTATCTGTTATTCGAGGTTGGATAAAAGCTTAAATGTTAAAAATCCATCGTCAATGAATATATGTTCTCTCCACTTGGAAGACAGAAGCAACATAGAATTCTTATCAAGATTTTCCCTTTACTTTGACTTCTGTTATACTTGGCCTAGCTTAGTAAACACAAAAGAAATTTAAAGAGCGTATTGCAAAATTCAAACACTATTTTAATTATTTGATTTCGAACCTTAACCAGAGACAGTGTAGTCAGGTACACCAATGCAACTTTTCAACGATCACACTTTCTACTAAGTTGTACCCGTATTTGTAATACAGTATGGTTATTTTTCTTGGACTTTAAAGAAACTCCAACCGAAAAAGCAGAATAGAAACTACACAAGGATGCTGGGTGTTATTCTTAATAAATTCTAGAAACAGGATCCTACAAAACAGCGACTGTACAGTCGCTTTCCTCCCATCTCACAAACCATCCAAATAAGACAAGCCAGGCATTTTAGGCACAGCTGAAGAAGTAAGGACGAAAACATAAGCGATATTTTCCTATGGACTACAGCATATGGACAAACCAATGTTGGTCAACCGGCAAAAACTTACATTCATCAGTTCTATGTGAACACTAGATACTGTCTTGACGACTTACTTAGAGCAATTGCGATGGATGGTGAGAGAGAGAGAGAGAGAGGTGGGAATCAATGCTATCAGCACATCATTTTATTTGATATTCAGAGGATTTGCTTTGTTCTTTTTCTTTATCATTCACCCAGACTTTATAAGAATCAAAATCAGTTGATGTATTTTTCACTTTGGGAATGTCCCTAATGGAGTTTACAGTCAATATTTCTAACAGATATTGACAAATATTAGTAATTTTATCTTCATCGGATGTCTAATCATCATCCTCAAGGCATGCTGAATGCATGGATTCCCTTAACTTTCTCTCTCACCATTCATCCCTATCGGCAATCGTTCTTGTCAAGTGCTATAGACAGTATCCAGTGTCCTCACAGACTGTAAATTTTTCAAATTGGACCAACATTGGTGTGTCCATGAGTAGCAGTCCAAAGGAGAATGTTGCTTTTGCGTTCGTACTTAATTACATCAGCAGTGCCCTGCATGTCTTGCTCGCTTTTTTGGATGATTTGCAAGATGGGGGATAAATGTCTGCAGGCGTTTCGTCAGAGTTCAAGTGGTGCAACCATGCAAAACACGCCTACAGCTTGGAAGATTTCCTGTTTTATTTCATCCGATAGATCAGATTTTAATATGGTTTTTAACCGGTCAATAACAGTCTATGCTTTCCCTATGTGTATGTTGAAATCTCATGATCGCCTGTTTTGTAATGAACTCATTCTACTTGTCACTCAGCTATAATTAATAGATTAAAACCCATTAGATTATAATTAAATCAACGGTAAATACATATTTAGCTAACCCAGTCATTATTTTCAGAAAGAAAATTTTGATATATTCTTTATTTATACGAAATCAATGATTAAAAACGTAATGAATCCAATTTATTTCTACGGAAACTACAACAGATACAGAGAACATAATAAAACTATTGGATTGTTGGGAATTTGTTGATTGAAACCCTTAAAAAAGGAAACATACCTTTTTCTTTCTGGCAAGCGAAGTTAGTCATTTAGATATGAGATAACTTCCAAATAAATAACGAAGCAACACATCAGGACTGCTATCAACACACGAGGTGTTTCATTTATTTTATAACAATAACAACTAAAACAACAAGAAGTGCTTTTGTCACCATATCAGCAACCATGTTCTTGCTTTCACAATATTCAAGTTGAATGGCTTTCTTTTCGACTTGTTCACGGATGTAATGGAACTTAATCTCAATATGTTTTGCTCGTCCGTGATACTGTGGATTTTTCGCCATGCATATTGTGGATTGGTTATCTTCATATATGAGTGTTGATTTAACTGAGGCTTCATTGAGATCATTTTGAAGACGTTGCATCTCTACAGCTTCTTGTGTTGCGCTTGCCAATGCCATGTATTCTGCTTCAGCTGTAGATAATGCCACACAATATTGTTTTTTGCTTCTCCAACGGACAGCAGCTCCACTCAATTTAAATAGGTAGCCTGAAGTTGACCTGCGGTCATCCAAATCACCAGCCCAGTCTGCATCAGAATATCCAATGAAATCCGTCACCTTCTCCTTGTCATACAGCAACCCATAGTTCCGTGTACCATTTGGATAACGCATGGTGTGTTTAATGGACTTCCAGTGTTCCATAGTAGGCTCGGAACAAAATCTGGCTACATTACTGACAGCATAGGCAATATCGGGTCTTGTTCTTGCTGAAAGATATAATAAACTTCCCATTGCCGACTGATACAATTCTTGATTGAATAACTTGCTGTCCTCAGTGGCTTTGGTTAGTTTTGCACCAGTATCAATTGGTGTTGCTGTAGGTTTGGAATTTTCCATTTGAAATCTTTTTAAGATTTCTGCTGTATATGCTGGTTGTCCGGTCCAGATCTTTCCTGACCCTGGATAAGCAATTTTGACACCCAAGAAGTAGTGAAGTTTTCCCATATACTTGATGTCAGAACTTTCTGAGATGCTTTTAATGAATTCTTGGATACGTGTCGAAGACTTGCTCGCCAGAATAATACCCTCAACATAAACAGCTGCTATGAAGATCTCTCCTCCTGAAGTTAGTGTGTGGATACAAGGAACATTTTCTAACTGTTTGAAATGCATCTTCTTCAGCTGACTGTTAAGGGCTTCATTCCAACATCTTGGCGACTGTTTCAAACCACATAGGCTTCGATTCTGTTTACAGACATGATGCTCTTTGCCTTTGACTTCAAATCCTTCCGGCTGCTTCATATAGATGTCTTCATTTAACACACCATTAAAAAATGCTGTGGTTATGTTCAACTGGTGTAGTTTGAGATCATATTTACCTGCCAATGCTATAATAGTTTGAACTGATTCGAACCTTACAACTGGAAAAAAGGTCTCATCGTAGTCAACTCCATGTTTTTGAAGAAACCTTGAGCTACGAGTCGAGCTTTGTGCTGTTTCATATTTCCACCACTATCATATTTTCTTTTGAACACCCACTTACTTCCAATAGCTTTTCGTCCACAGGGTAATTCAGGGTAATTTATTAGTATTTAGTGAATTTATTTCACTTTCCATTGCTTTCATCCATTCCCTTTTCTCAGGACTGGAAAGTGCTTCTTTTACTATTAATGGGTCATCCAACCTGTGAGCACTATACTGATCTGGAGCTTTTCTAATCCTTGGTGATCTTCGGGGTTTTGTGGCCCCTTGTGAATTCTCATCATCATCACTGCTGATGTTTTCACATTCAACCCCCACTAAAGGTTGATTTTCAACTTCTTCTGTCCCCTGTTCACTTATGGATGCTGTTTCATTAAATATGACATCTCTGCTATGGAAGACTTTCGATGTGTCTGTACCAAAGAGTCTATACCCTTTAACACCAATGCCATTTCCAAAGAAGATGCTCTTCTTTGCTTTAGGGTCCATTTTAGATCTTTCATCCTTTTGTATATGAGCATAAGCACAACATCCAAAAATGCGTAAATGATTAACATTTGGTTTGTAGCCTTTCCCTATTTCATATGGTGTCATTGCTTTTACGGCAGTTGTTGGGCTTCGGTTTCGGACATATGAAGCTGTCGATAGGGCCTCTGCCCAAAATTTCTTTGGCAGCTTCGAATCTGACAACATTGCTCGTACAGTTTCCACCAACGTCCGATTCATTCTCTCAGCTACTCCATTTTGCTCTGACGTTTTAGGAACAGTGCGCTCATGGCGAATACCATTCTTTTTTAAGTAATTTTCAAACTCTTTTGAAGTGTATTCACCACCATTATCAGAGCGTAGTGTCTTGATTTTTTCACCACTGGATTTCTCCATGAATTTCCACTCCAGGATTTTTTTAAAAACTTCGCTTTTGTTTTTAAGAATGTGTATCCATACATATCTTGATTTATCGTCAATAAATGTGACAAAATATTCTGTTCCACTGAGTGATTTTGCCTCTAATCTTCCACAGACATCACTGTGCACAATTTTGTGGCTCGCCTACCGCCAGATTTTGGAAATAAAGAACGGTGATGTTTTCCATCCACACATGGCTCACAAAATTTTATGTCCTTTATTACATCATAGTCAAGTCCATTTACTAGTTGATCTGTTGCTAGGTTCTGTAAATTCTTCATTCCAAGATTACCAAAACGTCGATGCCAAATCTCTTCCTTTGTATCACAACTCGAGCATATAGTTGCTGCATGGGTTGTTCCCTGTTCATCAATACAGTTCAAGTAGTACATGTGACCAACTTTTGAACCTGTAGCTACTACATTCCGTTTTTCATCCAGAAGATGACAACATGACTCTGTGAATGTAAACGATTTTCCTGATCTGGTAGCCTTAGATACACTAAGCAAATTGTAAGATAATTTCGGAACATATAGTGTCTCAAATAATCTAATCTTTGTTGTTTTTCGTCAGACATTCTCACATTTAAATCAACAGTCCCTATCCCAAATGCTTTAACTGAGTGTCCATCACCGAGGGTTATATCCTCTGCTTTATCTAATTTTTTCATATTGATAAACTTATCAATATCATGGCACATATGACAGGTCGCTCCAGAGTTCACGATCCATGTGCTCTTTTCATTATTATTGGTTGTTAATGCAAGGTGAGCAAACAATCCAACATGTTCGTTTTTAGAACAACTAGGCTCCACTTTCGTTTTCTTCGTTAACAAAGCTTTCTTCTTTGGATAGTCCCTTTTTACACTTTCTTTAGAGTCTTCTCCGAGTAGACGACAGTTACGTTTCAGATGTCCAAATTTACCGTAGTGAAAACATTTTGGTCCCTTTTTGTTGATATGGTATTTTGATGTCATGGCTTTTGACTCAGCACCACCGGTTTGTTTTTCTCTCATTTTATTTTCCTCGTATAGCAGTCGTTCTGTGACTAAAGCCCATTTAGGTACATCTTGACTTGCTTCAAGTGCCGCCACTAACATATAAGATTCGGGAAGGTTAGCCAGGAGATGTACTACTCTATCTTCCTCATTAAGGGAATCGCCGATAACAGATAACTCATCAAATGTTTCTGTCATCAATTTTATGTGATTATGAACCGAATCATCTTCCTTCAATTTAAAAGAATATAATCTCCTCCTTAATGCTAGTTTGTTAGCCCACGTCTTCTTCTGAAATTGGTCAGCTAATTTTTTCCATACTACTCCCGGATCGTTTGGATCCCCAATTAGGTACAAAAGTGATTGTTCTAAAGAGAGTACAATCGTCGCCAATGCGCGATCTTTGCACGATAAATACTTCGCATGTAATCCCATTTCTGTTCGAGAATCGGGAACAATTTCTGTTCCATGAACCATGTTCCAAATACCATCTCTTATTAATGCTATTTTGCATTGTACCTTCCAAGTAGCATAATTTGTCCCATTCAGCGGTACAAGATTAACAAGTTTCGTCTCCATCGCTATGTTCAAGAATATTTCAATTATAGATAATATAAAAGATATTTAAATCATAAACGACACAAAAACTTCTTCCGAGAACGACAAATTAAAGATGGCGGAAAAAATGTGCTCGACGTGACTCGCGCTTTCTGGGCTCCATAACCTTTTGTTGGGAATTTGTTGACTTAAAGCCTTAAAAAGAAGGAGACATACCTTTTTCTTTCTGGCGAGCGCAGTTAGTCATTTAGATATGAAATAACTTCCAAGCAAATAACGAAGCAACACATCAGGACTGCTATCAACACACGAGGTGTTTCATTTATCTTATAACAACAACAACTAAAAAAACAAAAGTCGAAGGGCAGGTAACTCACCCCAACAAAAATGGTTTCGGGCTGATAACCTCTGGCCCCGCTGTTATTACTGACTAAAGTGAATTTCAATATGGATAGAGCAAGTTTTCGGCATCAAAACACTATTTTCCCACTATTTTTCCATCACTATTGATTATGCAACAATGCAGATTATGAGGAAAAATAATGTTTAGTAAATGTGTGCCAATATGGAGTCCTGGACGGTTCGACTAAAGGCGGACACTTGATATTTATCGATACGTTTTTACATTGCCGGGGGACGGGTAGATAAATAGTTGATCAAATTTACAAAAGTTGTAAATGCTTAGAAGCAGAAAATATATGAAAAATAGGATCGGAGAAAGCAAAACTAGACCAGACAAATATCTGCTTCACCCTCGGGCGATAAAAAGTAATTTCGTTTAATCTCGGTTTTCATTAGATTCGCAACTTGCTTTGTGGATTAAGCGAAGGTATATTCCGGTGTATTTAAATAAGACTTTAAGCAGAATAGGCGTTTTTCTAGTCTGGGTTCACTATGCATTTAGATGTGCTTTTCGGTTTGCAGAATGAGCTAGTTAAGCGTTAAATTGTTACTTAATAAGCTTTGATTAGATTGACACGCAACCTTTAGGCTACTTACAGCACCTGCTGTTTATACGAGCAGACTTTTCGCTGTTTAACTTGGATGAAATGACGTGGATCAGTGCTTTCAGCATAACTTGACTACAAGTCGTGGAGCGAGCTACCAGTTAGAGGGTTGGGTGCAGTTTGTCGTTCAGTTGGGCTAAGCTGCTTTTGGTATACTGTCATTAACACCCAGAGAAAAGGAAGCCAACAGAAGGAATCAGAATTTTGCAAATCTCTCGATAAAAAAAAAAAAATAATAACCAACTAATAATGGAAAGTTCATTATTAATTCCTAAGACCTCTCCTTTGAATTTCTTTTCAGACTTATTTTCTTTAACTTGATTCGGCATTAAATGACCGATGAGGCTGATATGCCGTAAAACAAAACAAACAAATAAAATCTCTCGAGAAAGTGTTAGCGCTGAGCAGTGACCTAATTTGAAAGACGACCCGGTTACTTTCCTCATCATCTTTCCTTGATGAACCTACTCAGTGTCTTTACAATTTCCACTAACACTGACGAAACATCTTTATTTTTTCATTTTTAATGCATCAGTTAAAAAGTGCTTACAGGCGAACAGGGGTAGTTTAGGACTGAAAACCTGCGCTATCCAATGCAACCCTGTATCGTGATTTCCGTGGCAATAAATTGGATTACTTTCGGAGCAGCCTACGTATAAACTATCAAGTAAAAAATCTATACTGTTTCAGTCAACTTAATTATTAGGAGAATACCACTTAAAAAGACCCAAGTGCGTTTTATGTATTCTCTTCTGGTAATGGTGCCCAATAAGTCGATCGTGATCGATCGGTAGCGCGGGTAGATATCCATTCAAGGGAAAAAATGCACAACCTTCTTGACTGGATTATTTGACTCTACTTATTTAAGCAAGTCGGGCTTTTTCCATATGAAGATTATTATGTCTAAGTACCATTACGCCATGATCACTGATAATCATCTAGTAGCCTGCTTGAGACTGGCTATCAACAGTTACAGTCCAGACTATGCAACCCTGGCTGACTCGATTCTCTGCAATTCATCAGAGTAAGGTAGTGACCATTAATGTATGCAAATGTCTAGTGACGTAAGGGTTGATGCAGTGATGCTATGTACGTGAACATATATCATATATATAAAGTATACTCAGTATATATATAAATATATTTAGTATTTTTTGATACAGGTAGAACATTTTGACTTGGTCATTTTAAAAGTGTCGGGACACTTCTGTCTTATAGAATGAAAAGATTAAAAATATGATATCAAGCAAAATCTGTTGTGTTAGTGAGAGTTATTATCAATCTGAAGTCTAAGTCTTTTGGACCTCAGATACTCTCTATCTGAACTCACAGAAATAAAGTTTAAAAATGGAGATTTAACTTTGCTCTTTGAATCAATCCCATCATCTCATTAAATAATCGTTATATTTTTCCATCTACTAGTTGTATCAAATGAGATTTCCCTCAGAATAACAGATCGGGCTTACAGCGTATAATAAAACATCACTTTACCCTATATGTCTGCAGGGCTTAGAATACTCTGCAGAGAGGTAAGATTTCCCTCACCCGCAAAAAAACTTGAGTATATATATATATATATATATATATATATATATATATATATATATATATATATATATATATATATATATAAAGGCCATTAAATAAGTTTCCAGACTTTTTGTACAAGCATTTAAAATTGTCGTAGACTCTTGAAAATTCACTATGTTATTGCTATACATCTTATGAGATGACTGACCAATTTTTATGATTTCAGCTTCAAATGAACAGCTACAGCAATTGGAATACACCCTACTAAAGCCTGATTGTCACAGCTGGTGAATTTCAAAAATGCAATCTGGACGTGAGGACACTTTAGAAGAACGATATGCAATAAAATTCTGTTTTAAACTTGGAAAAAGTGCCACAGAAACGTATGGAATGCTTCAGACTGCTTTTGGAGCATCTTGCATGAATCGAGCATCAGTTTTTGAGTGGCATAAGAAATTCAAGGAAGGCAGGCAGTCTGTGAGGGAGGATGAGAGGTGTGGGAAGAGTAAGGAAGTCAGAACACCAGAGTTGATTGGCCAAATAAAGAATTTCATGGATAAGGACCGTCGTGTGTCTATAGAGACAATAAGTGCACAGTTTGATGTCAGTGTGGGAACTGTACACACAATTATTCGCGAGGAACTGAAGATGCGGAAGATTTGCGCGAAGTTTTTCCCAAGGGTACTCAGACAAGATCAGAAAGAAGGACGTTGTCATGACAGCAGGGAGATAGTCGAGCTGATCAATTCAGATCCCGCAGTTCTTGATGCTCTGGTGACCTGCGATGAAAGCTGGATCTACTGCTATGACCCAGAGACCAAGAGAAGAGTTCCCAGTGGAAGCATGCTGGCTCTCACAGACCCAAGAAGGCCAGACAGAGCAAATCCACCCACAAACTTTTGATGATCCCTTTTTTTTACAGCACTGGTATGATCTACATGCACTGGGTTCCCACTGAACTGATAGTCAACAAGGAATACTATGTTGAGGTTTTAAGGGAGTTCAGGAAGAGATTCCTTCGCAAGAGGCCAGCACTCTTCAAATCTGGTCAGTGGCATTTCCACTAGGACAATGCACCAGTCCACAACTCCATCCTTGTCACAGACTATTTGACCATGATGGGCATCAAGACAGTTCCTCAGCCTCCCTATAGTCCAGACCTTGCTCCCTGTGACTTTAGATTATTCCCTAAGCACAAGGAAAAACTTAGAGGCTGTTATTATGAGACAATGGAGGAGATAAAAGAGGCTGTGACGAAGGTCATTGACACGCTCACGCAAAAGGACTTCCATGGGGCCTTTCAAAAGTTGTTGGAACGGTACAACAAGTGCATTGCAGCAGGAGGAGATTACTTCGAAGTGGACGAGAGTTTCATGTGTGTACAATCAATAAAAGTGCCCATACGAAAAAAGTCTGGAAACCTATTGAAGGCACCTCGTATATATATATATATATATATATATATATTTGTTATTTGTTTTTACCTTTATTTTCATGTACCAAACATTCTTTCTGGGCTTAGAATACACTGACTGTATCCTTAACAAAGGGCTCAGATCCTCTCTCCAAAAGGGGTATCCTGGGTATGACTCTAAACTGTATCTGATGGTGAGGTTCCATTGCTACTGGTCTGAGGGGTGTGGAGTATCTATTGCCAGGTTCACTCTGACCCCGAATGGTAGTACCTGTCTGTGTCCCATGTATGGATCAAATAGATATGTTTGGAAAATAATTCTAGGAATACTTGAAAACAAATAAACTATATAGATAAAGAAAATGTTTCGTCATAATGCTAAGGAACAATTTTTTTCGTCAAACGCTTTACGATGACGAGGAGAGTTTGGAGAAACTATCGACTGGCATGATACCAGAAAATAACGTAAAAAGTGCAGGAAATCTTTACTGTCTAAAAGAAAGTCAATGATCCATTCAGAAGTAATTATCAGCTTTATCATCAAGGTTATAACCAGGTTCAGTGCAGCCACTTCATATTTAAAACACGTAATTGGAATTTCTAATTCAATTGGCGTCCAACAGACACACAATTTACTCAAAAAACCCTTACCGATGCAGACAAACTTACAAAAAAAAATGCTCATCAAAAATCTGTGCTAAATTTTAAAGAGCAAATTAAGTGAGATGATCATCTGGTGTAAACACCTAGACAACTGGAAGTGCAAAGTCTGGATAATGTGCCATGATAAGCCATTTGCATACACAGTAATCGTTATTTGATGATTCTTGGCTTCTGAAAAACGTTACTGTCATTTATTCCTGCCCCTATAATTCGTTTGACCTCATCTCCTGTGACATTTTTCTGTTTCTTTAAAGTCAAAGTTTGATTGACACAATTGGAATGATCCTAGCAGAACCTCATGATCCACTTCCAGCAAAATAAGGAATCTTGTCTTGGAAAACAGTAAAAGAACAAGCAAACAAAAACGCTCCTTAATTGGAATCATTTTGAGATGAGGTTTCTTAATCTGAGAATTAATTTTTATTTATTGCGGATTTTTTTGGCACAGCGGATGGAGGCGTTGAGTCTCTGCGGTTCCAGGTGAGCATTGTCAGAAGATAGCGGTTTCAAATTCTACCCAAGCCGGCCAGAGGTTTACTTGGTCAAAAACGTGGTGCGATAGACAACAACTATGGAAGGCAGTAGTTACTGGGGATACGGTTACAAGACTCAGCATTCCTATCCGAGGTCGCGGTAAATCACCTGAAGAAGGCCAGAGGTGAAATTTGGCCGAAACGTAGTGAAAGAAGAAACAACACAAAAACTACCAAGATGAGGAAAAAAGTCTGCAAAAAAGTCCGAAACAAAAACGTTGTTTTTTTTTTAAGTAGACCACTTTTAAATGGACGATTGAAACTTGGCCTTAGGGTAAATACAATTAAAAAAGTACAATGATCTTTATCTATCAAATTTTACGTTAAAAGTGTTTTTAATCAGTAAAAACCTTTGTGCTCTTTTGCATATCAATACGAAGCAATTTCAAAATATTTTAAACTATAAAATAGAATTGCAAAAACAGGATTAAAAAAATCCTGATTCTGAGTTTCACGTTGCCCATCCTCAGGGCATCCAGTATAAACACGTTGATATATATATATATATATATATATATATATATATATATATATATATCAACGTGTTTATATTGTTGTTTTAGACAAACAAGGGTTTATCAGTTCAATTGTTTTTGTGACATATTTGGTGCGTCTTGTCTGATGCACACTAAGCCACAGTGAACTTCGTGCAATGTCATTAATGTAAAATTATCTCCATTTTTTCTTTTTGTGTTCACGTGTAAAAAAAAGAGTTGGTGACCATTGTCGAGGGTGACCCGAAAGCTCCCTTTTCAATAGCTACCACACCAAGGTGTAGAGGAGGGCGCTACTCAATTCCCTGGATTGCTCCACTTTATCCTTGAACCGTGATTGAGTGTTAGGCAAGGCGGCATCAAGTACTATTTTTGAGTCTTTGGTATGACTCGACCTGGGATTGAACCCCTGTCTCCCGGACCAATCGAAAACAATTCAAATGATTTAAGAGGAATATCAACAGCTTCCAGACAATATTTTAACTTGGCCTTCCCTTGAAAGAAACCCTGCCCAGACTTTGTATGGCATCATACAGCTAACCACACAGAATTTTGAATATCCTGCTGCTACCCATTGCACTCACCAGTTCACTTTAGTTTTAACAGCATCAAGAAAGATTCTAATCTTCCAATATTAAATTTCATTAAGAGATCATAATTGGAGATTTGACCTTTCTTTTATGCCCACATACAGAGCGAATAAAGTGTTTGTGGAAGGGTGTCACGTTGATTTATATGATGTCTATAAGGAATCTATGATTCTGAACTATAAGTAAGTGTAGAGAGAAGAATAGTTTGATATACGGTTACTCTCTTTGATAAGATAGAACGGGAATTCTTCCAATCCGTAGCCGTGTCAGTACTACTGTATAGTTGCTTAGACACTAAAGAGATTGGTCTGGAGGAAAAAGTAGATGAGAACTACACAAAAATACTGCGCGCTGTTTTGAGCGAATCCTGGAAGCTGTAACGTACAAAACAGCAGCTGTACGGCCAATTAGCTCCCATCAAAGTAAGTCGATCAAGACTTGCTGGCCATTGTTGGAAACGTATGGACAAATAAGCGACGTTTTCCAATGGACTCACCAGTTTTGACCGACTAACAAAGACTTACATTCAAAAGCTTTTGGTAGATACTGGATGTTATGTTCGCTAGACGACTTGCCAAGAGTGATGATCGATAAAGAGAGAGAGAGAGAGAGAGAGAGAGAGAGAGAGAGAGAGAGAGAGAGAGAATCCATGATACTGCTGCTGCTGATGAATAGATCTCATTGAAATCTTTTGATCCCACGGATGATCGAAAAGTCTTTAGAAGGCATCAATTTGCCTTTGAGCCGCTGTTAACTATCTCATCATTGGTTTATCTATTTACGAGGGTGGGTTGAAAAGTTCATGGGCTAAACAGTTCATATGATGACGTCATATCTCCTATCTTTTTTTATCAATGGGATCTAAGCACTGCAATACCGATGTTAAATGTGTGGATAGCAAAGAGGACTATGTCGAAAAATAAACCTCATTTGGTCACATTCCATGAGAGTATCATGGTTAGCCAATGAATTTTTCAGCCGATTTTGTATATCCATATATGGAGCGAAGCTACTATCTTTGAAAAATGTTAAGTTAATTTATGTAATATCTATAATTTTGAACACCAAATGTCTACTTTAACTTTTACTGAATCTCCCTTTTCGTTCCGCTGGCAGTGTTCCGAAAACGTCAGTTGCTTTTAAGATTCTTTTAATAATCTCATCATTAAGAGTTGCATTAGAACAAACTTTGATACTAAAATTGTCGTTTTTATTCACTTTTCGAACAATCGGGATAGTGGGGGACTCATCACTCTTTAGTCAAATAGACCTTCATTATTGCCCTAAGATTCGGCTGAAAAGCTCATTTGCTGACCAAGATACTCTCATGGAATGTGACCAAACGAGGTTTATTTTTCAACATAGATACCCTTGTGCTCCACACACTTCTCCCATTGTAGTTGCAGGGCTTGGGTCTCATTAGTCAAAAAGTCATCAACAGTAAATATGATGTCATCAATTTTTCAGCCGACGAACTTTTTCAGCCCACCTTCATATATACATATTGTTATGAATAAAAGAAACGAAGCAGAAAAACCTTATTTTGGCTTTATTCTGTATATATGAGTAGTTCGCATAACAGGACTTATTTAAAAGAACGAGCTATCTATTTTACAACGAAAGGCAAGGGTGAAAAGGAATCTTCGCCACAATCTCTTCTGCCACTAGAAATTGTTAGTGGCAGTTAGTCAATCGACATTAAGAAAAGATTAAATCATAGTGGAATTTATTTCAATTTTTTAAAACCTTATCCAATCTAAGAAAAACAGTAAATTATTTTCTCATACATCAAGTGGTCAAGAGATGAAACTGTAATATTTAGTCTTGTTAGCTCTTGGAGTCTTCCGTTCGGGATCAAATGTCTCAGAGTTTTGAGTAAGTCTTGTATTTCAGGAGAATAGTTTTGCAAAAGACCAACAGGGGCAACATATCGGAGTGATACCTTGTTTTCTTTTTTGCCGTTTTAAAGACGAATAAGGGCAAGTTCTGCCTTATTCACATTAGGGTTGTACTTCGATTGTCTGGCATATCGTTTCAGAAGAACCTTTCCTTGTGTTGATAGTCATGTTGGAACAGAACAGCCATTCGAGGATCGGCGAGGATAGTTGAATAGCCATTCGTGAGGATTAGCGTTCGTAGCTGATGAAAGTAGTGTGCGAATTGAATATAAAGCATGTAGCAAAACATTCACCCATTGATTTATGGTTCGGCGTTGTGCATTTAGTGCTAGAGTTATTACACTCCGTAATATGCCATTATGTCTCTCACACTGTTCATTACTTGGTAGGGTTATAGGGAGTGGTTCGGCTAGTTGAAATTCTGTGCCCATGTAAGGTTTTCACTTCAGTCGCCACGAAGCAGGAAACATGGTCTGAATACATGTACATCGACATACCGAACAGGACAAAGAGGTGGGTGAAGCATTTAATAACTGTTTGTGATGACATATCAAGACAAACAAAGGCAAAGGGGAAGCGAGAATATTCGTCTGTTACTGTAAATAGAAACCGGTTACGAGAAGATGGCAGGGGTCATTTGAAACCAACGCGGAGCTTTTCAAAAGGTATGGTTACTTTTATTTGGGGTAGAGCGTCAGGTCGGTAAAATCGAGGCTTGCCTTGGGTAGTGGAAAGCTATTGAGTTGTGTGAGGGGGGGATCACCTTTTTAGTATACTTGGTAATCCATTGGGAATAGTAAGAGAACATTCCTAACGCACGACGAAGAGAATTAATATCACGAGGAAAGTTCTTTAAGATGGAGTAGAGTCTCCGGGTCTGGTTTAATTATACCCTCAGATAGTGTGTAGCTTAGAAGGTCCACTGTAGAGTTGGGGAAAGAGCATTTATTATGATTGTATATTAAATTAAACTTCTTGGTCACTTCCGTATAACTTGGTCACTTCCGTATAGTTATATTATCTAAGAAGGCAAATGTGTGGGAGTGTGAATTGTCAGCTATAAACTTATCAATTATCCTTTGAAAGCAAGCAACTTCATTGGTTACCTCAAACGAAACCTTGCAGAATTGATATAGCTCGTTATCTGCTTCAAACGCAGTATGTTTTTTTTTTCGGATATTGGGACCTGATGGTAAGCGGATTTCAAATCTATGGTACTATGGATCTTTTATTGAGCCACCTTGTTTACCAATTCCTCAATTTTAGATAAAGGGTACGCATCCAGCTGATGAGAATAGTCGACCACCATTCTCCTTTTGTCGTTCATTAGGGCTCCCTACGACCTGGGCACCCCAAAATAACGTGCTGCTCTCCATAATTTCTTCTGAAACTAGTCTATTTACTTCAGTAGCAATGAATTCCTTATTTTGCAAGATTAGCAAAGAGTTGGGGTGGAAGAATAGAGAAAGTAGTCAATCCGAACTGTTAAGGGGGGGCCTCCTTCCTCCAAATTTCCCACTGATACTTTCGTGTTGCCCTATAAAATCTTGCCCAAGAATAACAGCAGCACACAAATCAGGAATCAGGATGCATAGATAATTTAACATCAAAATATTTTTCCTTTTCCACTTCTACATTTACCAGGCCATATCCTGACGTTTGAGAGCTCAGAGAAGTCGTCACCATTGACATAGTATTATTCCCCGGTAGGGTTGGCAGACGAAGCTTTTGCAGCAGAGATCCACAAATGAAGCTCTCGGTATTCCCAATGTTGATGAGAGCTCTGACCTTTTTCCAATTATTTTTATCGGGGCAGTTGAAGCAAATAAATCTGTAAACATTGCTGCCATTACCACAGAATTAGGAGAATGAAGAGTAGCAGAAGTCCTGAAACGGCATACTTTAGCATAATGGCCGATTTTACCACATCTTTGACACTTGGCGTTCAGAGCTGGACAGTCACAGCGAAGATGCCTATTGTTTCCACAAAAGAAACACTTTTTAATTTTAAAAGCTGCTGTGGGTGTTATTTTTTTCGTTTGGGTCGCGGAGGTTACCGCCAGAGGGCCCTGCTACTCTAAAAACTGTTTGAGAGATGGAGTAGGACTCTGGACTTTTCTGAGCTTGCTCAAGAACTCTGGCTGGGTCAAATGCAGTGGTAAGGTCCAAGGTTACATTTCCAAGTAGTCGTTATCGAATTTTAACCGACAGAAGTCCGCTTATGAAGGCATCTCCTATGGCCTCAGGTCTATATTCCTAAGCGCTGACTGCCTTGTAGTCGCAATCCTCGCTTAAACGCCTCAGATATAGAAGATATTCGTCTAGCGCCTCTAAAAGAGGCACTTCAGGCGCCAGTAGATAAAACAAACTCTGCTGGAGTTGGTGAGAGCTAAGGGGGACCGCCCGGTGAGGGCCAAGGAGTGTCGGTTTTAGCCGCGTGGCTTAAATGCTGGGCTTTCCGGTATTGACCGACGAACTGAACCGATCTGACCAGGAAAAATCTAGTCTGCTTTATTTAGTATATGGTATATGGAAAAATAGCAAAGAATGGCACAAGGCCTTTTTAACGCGAAAGAATCGTCTGGCGGCTCCAAAAATGCCATGGGTCCCGTCGACATTCCCGTAAAAAGGGGTGCCAGACGATAAACCAAGCCCTGCCGGAGCTGGTGAGAGCCTAAAAAGACAGCTCTCTGAGGCCCAAGGTGTATCGGTCTTAACCGCGCGACATGAATGTTGTTGCCCAGTCGGCTGGGGCTGTAGAATACACCAACTGCTTCTCTGCAGAGGGGTAAGACCCCCCCCAACGAGTGTCCTGGATATGACACTAAACAATCTGATGGTGAGGTTCCAGCAATGCTGGAGCTTTGAGGAATGCGGAGTACCCTTCATTGCCATCGCTCCCAGGTCCACTATGGCCCGGAGTGGTAGCACCTGATAAGGGTCCTATCTATGGGTTAAATAGAACTAAACCATGCTTCTTTCACTATACTGATTTTTGCATTTAAACTGCGTATTTATGCTAAACTGAATTGTTTAGAATAGAACTGTTTTGACATTGAAACAGCGTACTAGCGCTGAACTGAATTGCTCGAAATTGAACTGTTTTTGACGTCTAAACTGAGTACTTGTGCTGAACTGAATTATCTGAAATAAAACTGTTTGACATTTAAATCTGAGTATTGCCCAGTCAGCTTGGGCTGTAGAATACACTGACTGCACCTCTGCAGAGGGGTAAGACCCTCCCCACCAAACGAGTGTCCTGGATATGACACTAAACAATCTGATGGTGAGGTTCCAGTAATGCTGGAGCTTGGGGGGATGCGGAGTACCCCTTCATTGCCAGGTCCACTCTGGCCCAGAGTGGTAGCACCTGATAGGGCCCTATCTATGGGTTAAATAGAACTAACAGCATACTTATTCTATAATGAATTGTTTGAGTAAACTGAATAGCTTGAAATAGAAATGTTCTTCACAATTAAACCGTACTTACATTTAAACTGCGTGCTTATGCTTAACTGAACTATTTGAAATAGAACTGTTTTTCGACATTAAAACTGTATTTACACTTAACTGAATTGTTACATATAACTGCTTGAATAGTTTGAAATGGAAATGTTTGTGACAATTAAACTGTGTACTTATGCTAAACTGAATTGTTTTAAATAGAACAGATTATTTACATAAAAATGGATTTGGCGTTAAATAACCTACAACAGTTGATATGCCATAAAACCCAACAAACCAAACCAAACCAAACCAAACATGAATGTTGGGCTTCCCGACACCCATGTTTGGCAGCCTTGACCGACGAGCAGAATAAATCTGGCCGATGTTTTTTAGCATAGCTATTTATTTAGCGCACGACGGACACTAAAATGCCGCCCAAAGACTTTTTTAACGTGGGAATCGGGCGTAAGCTAAAGCCCCGGTAAACCGAGCAGCTCCACAAAGCCTTTGACCCGGTCAGCATTCCCCTAGAAAGGGGCACCTCAGGCGCCTTGTGATAAACCAAGCCCGGCTGAAGCAGGTGAGAACCTAGGAGGACGCCTCCTTCTGAGGATTCAATTGGCATCCAACAGACACATAACTCACTCAAAAAACCTTAACCGACGCAGATGAATTTACGTGTCATAAGAACTTTGGCAAACAACAAGCATTCGACCTTTTTGGTATGTCCTTTTTTAAGATTAAAAATTAGACAATGTTAAACTTGTCATACTTACAACCCTGTTCAGAATGAAGCAATAATAAAAAACAAGTTTACAAATACCCCGATTGTCATATCCTTATCAATTGGTTGTCAACCGAGTAGCTTATGTAGTACGGTACCTTCATCTTTCGTAAGAGTTTACAGGAAATATCTCTACCATCTGGTTGCCAACCACAGCAACTGTAGTACAGTATCTTCGTCTTTCGTTGTAGATCAAAGAAAATACCTCTATCATTTGGTTGCCTAATCGAGTAATTTATGTAGTAGATTATCATCATCTTTTGTAAGATGTCAAAGGAAAATATCTCTATCTATTGGTTGTCTAACAGATTATCTTATGAAATACAGTACCTTCACCTTTTGTAAGAGGTTAAAGGAAATATAGACTGAGCAATAGAAGTTTATTTCTGTGAGATTAGACGATAGTTTTATAGCAGACTTTATTAACAGTATTCTACGTCCGGCAACGTTTGTAAGAAAATCAAAAAAAGAAAAAAGATAAACAAAACAAAACAAAACAAAACAAAACAAAAAATAAATCGTTGGACTTAATCCTTGTCCCATCCAAAATTCATTTTCATTGTAAGTTGTTTTTCGCAATATTAATAAATGAAGGAACATTAAGTTGCATGTTTTGGTGTCTCAGTTCAAACAACTATTCCTAGTACGTGACCCCAGCATGTAACCAATACGGCGTAACAATTCGAATCTTGTGTTACATTTAATGAGCAAACGCTCTGTCGGTGAGGTTTAAAATATACTGACAGTATTCCCAGCACAGGGGTAAGACCTCCTCCACCAAAAGAGGTATCTTAGGTATGACACTAAATTGCATCTGGAAATCTGAGGAGTGTGGAGTGCCACTTTATTACCATTACTCCCGGGGCCACTCTGATCAGGAATGGTTGTACCTGTTAGGGTTGTCCCATCTATCGGTCAAATAGAACTATTTAAAAATTATTTCTATTCAATAAGAGCATTTGATACCCTATAACTGTAAACTATTTGTATTAAAAATAGTCAAATTGATGCTATAATTGTTTATTGAGGATTATTATTTGTTACTTGAAACCATTTAACTATGTATGTACAAATAACCATTGTTAAATAAAAATAGTTGCTTGAAACCATATATTTATTTGTATTAGACAAGAATACTTAAAACCATACTGTAGAATAATAACAATAATAACACTTATCGGCACAAGGGTTTCCAACTAGCGTCTTGCTGACAGACAAAAATAAAACAGACTGTAACTCAATGCACTCCCTGCAAAACTACTAAAGTAAAAGCTGGTATATATATACTAATTTTCCCACGCATAGACCAGCAACCAATCGTAATTCAGGTAATGGACGTGTGCGCTATGAAGTGCTTTAACGTGCCATAAATTGCTCTCTTTCTTCTGAGCTCATTTGGCAATTGACTCCACTTGCTACGCAACTGATTGCTGATTTTGATCACGTACCAAACTCAATGCATACAGCTGTGTTCAAATTATTTGTGTTAGATAGGAATAATTGATATCATATAGGAGAGTTCTTGTGTTGCCGTGGCTAACGTGCTTTCGCCCTATTATCTTCACTTTCGGATTAATAACCTTGAGAAAGGTGTGAATTCTCATCTCCTCCCAGCTATGGGTTGAATAGTACCCCCACTAGTCCTTCTACAAGGATGACTTTGACATTAAATAACCCATAATGGTTGATATACCATTAAATAAAGAAACCAAACCAAACCTTGATATCATATAACTGTGAGGAAAAATCTTAAGAAACAAGTATTTGTCCTTCTTTTCGCTTTCTTATATTTTCCCACTCTGGTTCGCCGAAACGGCAAAATTATTTTTTGTAAATTAACACTATGCCTGGTCTTTTGACCGGTATTAGGTGATCCGTTTCTATTTCAAAATCCCAGGGAATTCTATGAGTCTGGTTCTCTCAGACAGTTTCTGGTTTATGCATATACCATTTAGTAGTATGGTCAAATTTTAATCTCTGACACAATTCCCTGTGGATCACCATTTTCCATCCAGTCGTGCCAAGTCTTGTACTCCTTTTGTGCTAGTTTGCTACATTCGCTTATTATGTGATTAACGTTTCATCTTTATCTCCATATAATCTACACATGCTATTCTGTAACGTATTATCAATTTTCGCTTTAATGTAATTAGTCCTTATAACGTTATTTTGTGCTGCTATTAGAAGAGATTCAGTTCCTCTCTTGTTAATATTTCGGGCGCATGTAGCCCAATAAATAGCGATTTTATTTTATATACATTTAAGAATATTCCTGGATGTCTAAAACGTTGTTCTCTCGACTTTCAGTCTGCACTTTCTGGTAGTATCAACAAAATGTGTCTCTTAATGTATTGTATGATATGGAATGTGTGGAATAACAAGTTACTGAACCGATCATCGATTAAATTACTTTACAACATAAAAGGACAAATATTTAATATATAATACCCTATTGTGTTACTGAATTAAAAGTAGTCACTTTACATCTAGTTGTTATCAGGGGATGAACGAAGGAGCACCATTGTTGTGCTGTGTTTATAGCAGGAAGTGGCTTTAATCCGATCCTGACTTGTTCAGAAATGTTTCTATTCAGTGGCCTTTTCATAGTTTTTTTTTAACGAAAAGCAGGAATTGCACATTTTCAAAGACCCTATTCCACCTTGCTACAACACAGCAAGAAAAATTGGCTGTTGCTTCTACAGAATAGATCCTATAGAAATATCCGTTATTTCGATGGTAATCTACGAAAAATCAAATAGAAATTTAATACTTACGTTCAACATCCAGATAACTCATTTCAGTTATTCTCTCTATTTTTCAATGGAAATTTAAATCGCACATTTATATCTTGAAATCACCACAGTTCAGCCATTGGGATATGTGCCTTTTGTCTTTCTTTTTCCCTACTTCTTAGGGGATATCGAGTTATTGCCGATGGCCAATTTGTATTTTTTGTGATTTAACAACAAATATTCAATAAGAAAAAAATTAATGAAATGGCTGAAAATTACTCTTACCTCGATGCTGAATGGAAGTATATATATATATATATATATCACCAGAATTAACGAAAATGTTCACGGTTTGATTATTCTGATGCATCGAAAAGTTTTCTTGTTATAATTATATCCAGTTCAGAGTAAACGAATAAACGGTCGAATAAACATAAAGGTTACACAAGAGGCATTTGCAAATAATTGAGAGATAATTGAGTTCGACTTGTTACATTCCAGAAAATCAATATCTATCTATCTATCTATCTATCTAGTTTGCTTGCTATTACCAAAAGACTCATTATATATGCACACACGCGCGCACACACACACACGCGCGCGTATATATATATATGTGTGTGTGTGTGTGTATTAACATTAAAAATGTAGTATGTTATAGAGAGCTCACAATTGGTGATAGAGCATATATGTCAAAGTTAGGATAGCGTAGACACTTAATCGACAGCGCTTTGTGTCAATCAGTTTCTCGTCTATGTGATCATCTGACCAAGTGATTCTCACGTGGTTGGTATCCCTTCATATACTGTTGTGTGGGGCATAATTGGAAGTGGTTTGTGGAGCATTCTGGGAAGAGTGATCTAGTTAATACTGAGTGATTATTTATGGAGCTATATTATTCTGATTTTATGATTTGTTCATTTATTTACCCTGTTTAATTTATGATTTTCTAGTGTTTTTATTTACGTATTTTTGATTTTACTCTTTTGAGAGTTTTTCACACCAGCGTTAGCTGATGGCTTCTCATAGGAGTTTGAGTGAAAGCATGTCTCCTCAAGTCTCCAGGACTCTTCTAAGTATTTTGGCCGATCTTAATAAAACTGTCGTTTGGATGTTTTCCACACATCTTCTTATTTCCAAGTCCTCCCGTTCCTGTACCAATCCTTTGGTGACTATACCCAGCGCACCAATTACAATAGGTATCGCCATCACTTTTAAGTTCCATAGTTTTTTCACTTCTCTAGCAATCTCTACTAATCTCTATTTTCGCTTTCTTTCAGTTTTACCCAGTGGTCCACTATTCGGCAGACTCTTTCTTTTGTTGACTTGCACAATTCCCAGTGGGTCACCACTCTGTCATGTCGACTCTTATACTCTTTCTATGCAAATTTGCTGCATTCGCTTGTTATGTGATTGATCGTTTCATCTCTATCACCACAAAATCTACATCTGCTGTTTTGTTGCGTATTATCTATTTTTGCTTTGATAGGATTGGTCCTTATGACGTTGTTCTATGCTGCTATTTGAAGAGATTCCGTTTCTCTCTTAAGGTTTCCCTTTCTTAGATACGTCCACGTTTTCTCTTGTGAGATGTCGCTTGTTAGTCGCTTCAAACGTTTACAGAGTTGTTTAACTTCCCATTTTTGTTTTCTGGTTATTGCCGTTCCACTGGACCTCGTGTCGTTAGTATTGTTTCTGGTGAATGTTATCAGTCTTCCTCTGTGCTTTTCCATGTAGTCCTCGAGTTGATGTACAGATGCGTCAATGCTGTCTTCCATACTGGTAAGTCCTCATCCTCCTTCTTTTATTGACACATATAGTTTGGCAACGTCATCTCTGGGATGTAATGCCTTATACATTATTATTAGTTTTCTTGTTTTCTGGTCCCTTTGTTTAAGTTCTTCTCTGGTCTACTTCAAGAATGGTTCCGAATATTTTATGAGGGGGACAGCCCAGGTATTTATTTCTTTGATAAGGCTCCTGCGTTATAGTTTTGTCTCGAGTAATTTTCTGGTTCTCCTGAGATACTCTTTCTTAATTTTTTCTTTCATTTCCACTTGTTTGATTGTATCAGCTTCCAATATTCCCGAGTATTTGCAGGTTTCCTTTTCTCCGAGCGTTCTAATCTTTTTTTATTTGGTAGTTGCATTTCGTCCTTCACGTGTCGTTTCCTGCTTTTCATTATAAGCATGGCGGATTTTATGTTATTTTTCTCCTTGAGAGTTTTTCATATCAACGTTAGCTGATGGTTTTCCACTGGAGTTTGAGTGATAGCAAGTCTCCTTAATTCTCCGGGACTCTTCTCAGTATTCTAGCTGATCTCAACAACGCTGTAGTTTGGACAGTCCCGTTATTTCCACGTCTTTCAGTCATTGTACCAATCATTTGATGACTGTACCAAAAATACCATTTACAATTGGTATAATCGTCACTTTTATGTTCCACAGTTTTTTTTTAATTCGCTGCCAAGGTCGAAGTACATATCTCTCTTTTCGCATTCTTTCAATTTTATTCAGTGGTCCGTCGGGACAGCAAAGTCCTCAATTCTGCAAATTCTCTCTTTTTTGTTAATTATTATAAGGTCTGATCGTCTGGTCGAGATTAGGTGATCCGTTTGTATCTCAAAACCCCGGAGGAGTTTGTGCATCTCCTTCCCCAAGAAAGATGCCTACTCATTCGTCTTATACTCTTTCAGTGCAAATTTGCTGCATTCACTTATAATGTGATTTATTGTTTCGTCTCTAACACCACATAACCAACATCTGTTGTTTTGTTGTGTCTTATCTATTCTCGCTTTGATTTGTCCTTATAGCGTTGTTTTGTTAGCAGGTTTCCTTTTCTCTGAGCGTTCAGATTACTACTTTATTTAGTAGTTCGACTCCTTCCGTCATGTGTCGTCTTCCACTTTTCATTACAAGCATTGCGCATTTTTCTATGCCAAATTCCATTCCTATATCTTGACTGTATATTCTCACTGTTTATTTCAGGTTTTCCAATTCTTTTTCATTTTGGCAAAAAGTTTGATATCATCCATGTACATCAAGTGGCTGATCTTTTCCTGTGATTTACTGTGTTTGTATCCGGCTGTGTATTTCCGAAGGATGAGATTGAGAGGCATCATGGCTATCAAAAATAGTAATGGTGATAGTGCATCTCCCTGGAGTATGCCTCTTTGGATCTTCACCTCTGCTAAGCTTTTTCCTGCTGCTGACAATTCCACTCTTCGCATAGTCATCTCGATAAACTCTACGACTTTGGAGGGTATTTTATACATTTTGAGACGGTGTAGTATCTAGCTTTGGGGAACCATATCGTAAGCCTTTTTGTAGTCAATCCAAGGCACAGCTAGAAATTTCCGTCTCGTTTTACTCTCGTTGAGGATATGTTGATATGTATTTAGTAGTTGCTCTGTGCCTCTGGTTCTCTTGCGGCATCCTTTCTGTTACTCGGGGAAGATTCCATGGCTTATCCATGAGTATTAGATTTTCTCCCTAATTTGTGCTGTTATGGGTCTATAGTTGTTTGGGGATTCCTTTGAGGGGTTCTTTTTCGATCAAAGTGGTCTTCTTTTTGGTCTTCTATTCGGGTATCTCAGTTTTCCGTATGCATTTATTCATTTCTGTAGTAAGTCTGTCGTGTATGGAGGTGAATTTCTTAACCAAAATCCGTGTATACCATCTAGGCCAGGAGTTTTCCAATTTGATATCTTTTTAAATGTTGTCTCGAGTGTTTATTAATTCATTTTTATTTTTCATTTCGTTTTTTATTAGTATTTGGAGTCATTAGTTTTTAGATGGCCTACATTTGGATATATGCTATGTTTATTTAGAAATTTGTTTCATTCCGGGTATTTTTCTTCTCGGCCAAAGATTACAATGTTCTGCTGGCGCTTATAATAGGAGCCCAACTGGCTTACGGGTCGTCTAGTCAATCACTATTATGTTCAAAAGGACAAAAATATGTAAATGATATCAGATGTGGCTACCGGAAGTAGAAATAATTAAACGTAATTGATAAATATTAGAACAAACTCTAATAGCTACCGGAACTGTATTCTTTATGTCTGTTTCAGTGAAGAGTGTTCTTGAGTTAAAATATAAAATGGACACACAATTCAACAAGACAAATTTTAATTCAATTGCAAAATTCGTAATTGCTCAAATAGCAATATGAATCTTTCTATGAATCAACGTTTCAAAAAACATTTGCACTAAATTAATGTACAGAAGTGCTATTGTAGATATAATTTCATATATAAGATTTTTTTGATTAAAACTCATATTCAGTTTGCAGTGATTAATTTCCGTATTTCAAGATACTTTAGATTCCGCTGGCTGTTGTTGACTACTGGATGGGGAAGATTCTCACAACATCTATTCTCTTCCTCATGCCACAACGCTGTGTTAATACTATCATTACACTATGGTAGTAGCAGAAGTAATTGTCGGAGCATTAGTAGCAGAGGTAGTAAGAGTAGTAATAGCAATAGAAGTAGTAGTAGTATTAGCAGTTATAGTAACAACGGTAGTAGTAGCATGGTCGACTCTTAAAAATTTGAGGTTAATTACAACAGGGCATTAGTCACTGCATAGTAAAGAAAATTAATTTTGGAAATGTCGGTAATGTCCAATGGAAAATAATTCTGATTTGTGTATCTAAATCTGAAATTTACTCAAATTCAAATGAGAAATATACTATGAGAAAAATATTATAAAAATCAATAAATAAAACGACAAATTTCACCAAGTAATAAATGGCGTATTCTCCAGATGATATTTTTTGTCAAACATAAAATTTGTTACAAGACACATGTGATGCCATTTTAAAGTTTTTGTGTTTATATAACTTTACAACACTTTGCAAATTGTATTTATCGATTCTTTGAGCAATATGAACAATAATGATATTCGTCTAATATTATTTAAGACTTCAAACTTAAGAGAAGAATCTACAGAAATTTGTCATTTGACAAAGAATAAGTTTTTCTTCCTATAAATCAGTTTCACTACACAGTTTCAACGAATGCTGATATAAATCTTTAAGACTCTGAAGAGTGGAGTAAACTTTAGTCATTTAAAAGAAATAACAACAGTTGGTGAGCTCGCAACAAAAGATGGAAGTGATTTTTAGCCATTTAAAAGAAATAACAACAGTTGGTGAGCGCGTTGCAAAAGATGGAAATGATCTTTAATCATTTAAAAGAAATAACAACAATTGGTGAGGTCACATCAATAAATGGAGGTGTCCTTTTTCATTTAAAGAAACAGCAACAGTTGGTGAGCTCGCGGCAAAAGAAGTTACGAGCAAAATAAAACCTTACGTGCAGTTAAAATGAAAAAAGTGAAAATAAAAGTGGGTTCTATATTGTTATGCTCTAAATCAAAACTCGTTGAGATTCATAAAGGGGACAAAATAGATAAGGGTACGCGTTAACAGAGAACACTGGCAAAGGATTTACTCTAGATGCAGAGTCGTGGCAGGTCAAGTGGTCCTTTTTGACCGACTAAAAATATGCCAGAATTCCCTATTCATTCTCTACTTTTATTTCGGCAGCTGCAGCCGTACCAACACGTGTTTGCTTGCCCTCTAGCCAAGCAAACACGCGATGTTCCCTTCTTGTGGCAGTGTCAGTTAAATACACCGACTGATCAGGAATACATTTGGCAGACATTCAATCAAACTATTGATGGAGCCTCTAACACAACATAGCAACTTAGCATACGCAGTCGTTCTCAACTATCAGCTGATTCACTGATAGGGCTTTGTACAACAGTCTGGACCGCATAAACGTAAAACGCAGCGATTCCATTGGCGTCTTATCCTGTTACCCCGCCCCACATCAACTAGCGCAGCCTGTATTGAGCCGTAACTTACAGTCCTCTTCTCACATAAAATGTACAGTGAAAAATTGCCAACGTTGTATCCACACCCTGAGTGATGCATCTCAATGCTTCATTATGGTTCTGTCTGTAGTCGGCCCAAGAAGAGAATGCCCGTCCACACGTGTTATTAAAAAGAATGCTTGTCCACCCAACAATTACAATATCATCAGAGCAAACCACAAACCACACTCCAAGACCGACCTTCCTACCATATAACATGAAACAAGTAAGCCGAAGCTCTGAGTGCCAAACGCCTCTTCCTGCAACTGCGAAACCTTAAACATCAAACAACAGAATTCTTCGCTGAGCAGACTCTTTTTAAAAGGCTTTTCTATAGATTTATGAAATCACCTTTCCTTGTCTGTTAGCTCTGTTTGTCATTCATTTCTTTATCACAAACAGTGAGTGAAATAGCGAGTTACTACTCTCTCTCTCTCTCTTTTACACACACACACACATTACCATACATAAGATAGAATACAAAATCAATGCCACGAAATCCGCTTTTTTTTCTGGTATTCATCATTCAATCAGTTTTGAATTCCGAGTTTTCCTTTTCCCAGAGGGGTGCCCTATCAAGGATAGGAAGCTCAGTGTGTTTTATTATTTCACCCAAAGTTAGGGAGAAAAAAAATGGATTCATGTTTTTCCAAAGGCAAAAGCACATAAAGATAAACAGCCTTCTCTAGAATTTGAACTTAGTACGCTGAGTTTAATTTCTACGATGATAAAAACTGCGCAATCGGCGTTTCGATTTTCCTAAATAACTCCGCCATTAACGAGAAAATGTGAGAAATATTAATATATTGGAGTTTACAAAATTCCTTTTACTTATATATATATATATATATATGTGTGTGTGTGTGTGTGTGTGTGTGTATCTTTTATGACATCTGTTAGCTTTGCAAAATTGTGGAACTGCACCTGAATCTTGACTCAGGTTTGAACAAGGTTGTACAGAAGACTAGCAGTTGCCCATGTTGCAGATTTCCCCTTTTCATGATACAGATATTGACAAGATGTTATAAAACTTACCATTAGTATTGTTATATAGTTCTCACTTTATCTTTTTATGAATATCAACATGAACCTTGCTCTATGATCGTCTAGTTATATGATTATGGGCTTTGTTCCGGGATCACTTAGCTCCCAACTCCTCAGCTCTCTTTCGTTGGTTCATTTTGTTTCTACTCTGATAGTTTTGTCTTGTCGTCTTGGTCGCTCTGATGTATCCTTCGTGTTACCATCCTTCTTGTTCTTCTTTGATGAGGAATGATAAGGCGACGACCTCTTCATGCACACATATCACCTTTATTACGACTTTTACTTCATCATCTTTTTAGCCTCAACGGGGAATCAGTGAGAGCATGATGGACCGTTCGACCGCTCACCTTGAGAGTTCATCATAAACTGACGAACGTGTTTTGACTCCAGAACCATAATTGGTCATCTTAGTGAAACCATCCAATCAGAGCCATGGTCTCTGACTGACACCGAGTTCAACAGCTGTCCATCAAAATGATTGAACTTCCTGTGTCTTTCCAGTTAGGATTCAACTTAATGCCTGAGAGCATGATTTAAATGTTACACACGACATGTCAAAAATTGATCTCGTCGGTCAATTATTTACAGTATCACCACAGATACGCGGTTGAATACTGCCTTGGGGATTCCAGATCCTTCTTTTGTCACTCCAATGCGGTAAGTCACTCTGCTACGGTGTTAAACGGTTTGAATTCAGAGCATCTTCGACTAGAATTTGTACTTGGAGCGGAATTTACTTTAAATGAAGCTGAAGTAAATTATTCTACACCGAATTGTATGTTTTTCAAACCTTAAATCTATCAAAGCAGCATTTATTCTGTATACTAATACGATTTATTTAGAAATGTGTTATAACAAACAAATAGTGTGTGACTCCATAGCAGATAATGCGAAAACCCACAAGAGTAGAGTTAAAGATTATATAAGACAGAAACTTCAAGAGATTTTTTTTTTGTTTCAGTAAAAGAAAAATAGTATTTCCCTTGAAATATTTTGTTCGTTCGGATAAAAAAATTAAGAAATAAAAAAAATAAAAAAAACAACAAAGAAATGTAGGTATATATTTAAATGAGAATATATATCTAATAACAGATAAAGAATGAATCATTTTACATGCAAGTGTAATGCAACAGAAATGTGATACATTTTCACGTTGTAAAATTCGCATTGAGCATGCTGACAATAAAAGATAAAATCAATATTACAATAATGTCAGAACTGTTGAAGAGAAAAGCTGTGAAGTCGGCTCACCAATGATACAAAGTAGCGACTCGCTAAATTTGTAAGTCTACTTACTGATGAAATTTCAGTAAGAAGGAAGAATACAATGATAATTAAAGCATTAAATACAAAGCATTATTCTGGATATTTACTAAGTGATGATTAATAAAAGGAAGCAGGTTCGCATGCGATATGAGAAAAAAAAAAGGCTTTAAAATAGAAGTCTCGTAAAAAGAGGTTTTAATCTAATACTAAAATTGCTGTATAACAAAAATGAAAAATGCCAAGAAAAGTATTTAATATTAGAGGTTTCCGATGCATCGAATTTATTAAACAATTATTTTTTTATGCATACAAATTTGTTATACAAAAATTCAAAAGGTAAAAGACATCGACACAGAAAAAGAATTCGAATCACGAAAAAGATTTAAATACTTTTGATATGCTGGTATGATTGCATTTCGTTATAACAAGGAGAAAATGAACCAAGGCGGCATCTGATTCATGTGATTTTGTAAGACATAAAAGTAAATACTCCCGGTTCAATAAATTTTAAACATTGGGTTCTAAAATTTGTTTTTTTCTTTAATCTTGTTTTAACTTGTATTAGAATCAACAATTTAACTTGGTGAGAAAACGTCTCGTTAAAATATCTATAAGCTGTGTCTCCTAGTTCAAAATGCACTGCTAGTAATACAAAGGTCATTTAAGTTAGGTGAAAAAGTAACAATTGTAAAAAGGTATTCGAGTCACTACAAAAAGAAAAACGAATTCCATTGTGCTGTTGTTGAAAAATGACTAATGTTAAGTATTAAACTTAAAGGATAGTAGCGTCTGTCAAATTAAATGTAATCTTTATGTACGAAGGAGCCAAGTTGATATCGTCAATCATCTTCCATGTTAGCGTTGGGGTTGCTGAAAGTAACAGGTACTTGACTACTGAAATGTAATGAAATGCATATAAATTTACGGCAGCTTTTCAGCAATGTGGGAAAACGGTATGTATCAATAAGAAACGAATTTGATGCATGACTTATGCAGGTTATTTAATTCAGTATAAATAATATATTTACATAATCTATGCGCAAGCTATTGGGATGTTCTATGGTTGTAAATACCCAACCCCTCTACCACGAACAGGATGCTACACATGGTCAGTTTTTAAGCTGGTTATAACTGATTTGAATTCAAAGTCTTCTTTCTCTTAGACCGGTTGTCATACCAAGGTTAGAGAGCCCAGTCTACCCTACTATTTACCCACCGCTAAAGGACAGCTGAATTGATACTAGAGGTACTCCACACTCCCCAGATCTCCAGAACTGGACCCTCACCACGAGATACAGTTTAGTGTCATACCCAAGACAACTTCTTTTTAAGGAAGGCCTTACAATCAGCGTATTCTGAACTCCACCGACAGGGCAACTTTTGTGAAGAATATCATGAGACACATCGAAATTAAGAAAAAAATGGATGGGAATTAACAGATCACGTACGGAAAATATTCGATTATAGATTGATTAACAATAAGTTTCAAACTGTATTAGATGAATATGTAAACTGACCTTGCATTACATCCTGTCTTTTTTTTTTTTTCGAACGAAAAATGTTTCTTTGAGTGAAAATCACAATAACTTGAATGGGAGTCAGTCCTCAGTCATGTGATTTCTGGGATAAATCAGATTCTCATAAAATAACGGAAATGTTCACCAGTTCAACACATCAGGGAAACTATTACCACCTGTGGACGAAACTCACATAACAAATACTTAGATTGTATACCATATATGATTGATTGATTTTGATGACATGTTAACCTGTTTAGGGTCATTCATGAATAGAGATCAGGGAATCGCGTTCATTGAATGTTCGTATTTATATTTGTGTTGTTTCATAGGCGGCTGTTTGTAAACTATTTTATGATATCAAGTATTCGATACTAATAGATTTTACACAATTCTATAGTTCCTAGTTATTATTTCTACTTAATAAAAATAATTTGTTTGCCTACAGTTATATAGTTTTAAGTAAATACTAATAATCTTTTGTAAACCATCATAGCATCAAGTAACTATTCTTAATAGAAATAATTTACAGTTATATGATATCAAGTATTCCTATCTAGCACTTAAAATTTTCCAACAGATCTATATGACCAATAGATTGGACCCTATCAGGTGCTACCATACTGGGCCAGAGTGGACCTGGGAGTAATGGTATTAAAGAGCAACTCAACACTTTCCAGAACTCCTGAACTGGAACTTCATTATCAGATACATTTTAGTGTAATATCCAGGCCACTCCCATTTTTAGGAGGAGTCGTATTACTCTGCAAGACGGATATCATTTATGAAGGAACTTGAAGAATGTCAGGTAAGGCTAATATCAGTAAGGTGACACTGTTCTCTCACTTCTGCGGTTCATGTAATCTAAAGAAGAGAAATAAGATTTTACGCATCAATATTCAGAGTAAAAAAATCTCGAAAAGTGATACTTTTAAAATACTCTTAAAATGTTCTAAAAAAATATCAATGAATTCCTCTCGCCTCGCTAAACTCATTCTCCGAACCCTGAATTTATCGAAGATAGAATAATCGCTTAATTAATTAGATTTTTTCTTAATTGATTCTCAAACTGTCTCATTCTATGATATGTTTCGTTCGTTCAACCTTGAAGAACTCGTCGGTAGCCATTTTGTAGCGTAACCCTTAACTGTGCATTCGTACGTGGCAAGGAATCTGCTGAAAACTTAGTCTTGTGTTACATCGAGCCTGTAGCGGGGAGGTGAGGTAGATGTAACGATCAGAGCTAAGTTTGACCAAAGGCTACAATAATGGGACAGCTAGTGAGGCTCAAGCTCTTTTGGAAATACTCTGCAAGAAAAGCATTCGAATTATCAATTTACTGTATTAGCTTCTTAGTTATTTTCTAATCTTAGCTTAATTTGGCACAAATCCATAACTGTTTAGCAACTTGCGATTAGATAACTCTCTTACACTAATGAATTGGTTTGCAAAATAAGACGGCCAAATATTTGTTGATGTACCTTCACTTAAAAGAGGAAATAAAATGTTACTTTATATTGCTGAAACTAAATTAAGTTTATAAGAATTATTTACTGTTGCTACTGCTTATGCAGGAGTGTAGTTGTGATAGAGTCGTTTCACGAAATGTTCACTTACGAAATATTCATTTCTGCCAACCTTTATGGTTTACAAGAACGTCAATATACTGAGGTTTATAAAATATATGGATGCAGAACTTTCCGATAGTTGTATGTTTTTAAAGTTCATATAATGCTCTCTCTATGGTATCTTTCGATGATCTTAACTGTTCTAAATGTTTTTAAAGCTTATTTACATTTATAGGTAATTTGAAAGTGTTCGAGTCCTTGTGGTAGTCAGGTTTTCATCTACATTTCGTTTTAAAGCATTAGAATTGACAACTGATGGGCGTCCATTTTATTTAATGATTTAGTTATTTAGCTAGTGGGCTGGATTGCGACCACCTATTAAGTGAGTTCAAACTTTCGTCGCTCAATTACGTTCACTTTCTGACTAATATCCTTGGGAAAGGAATGAACCCTCTTATCTTCCTAGTTATGGATTAAGTATTACCACTATTATCCTTCTACAAGGATGACTTTGGCATTAATTAACCCACGAAGTTTGATATACCATTAAAAAAAGATAGCAACCAATAACCAATTACATCACCACTCTGAAAACGCTTAAAGTAGTTATGAGTAGAAAACAGAGCCTCTGAGGAAGAGGGTCTATGGGCTCATCGAACCTGGGCCTGGAGAACCAAGGTTGAACCTGTGAATTTCAGAAAGCTTTCTCTTGAAAACAATACAAGAAGCAATTTTCCTTTGCTGGTTATGATTCGTATAGAGTTATGCAGTCATTCTGATATACAGGGAATAACATATTTATGAAAGTTTGCGAGTGCTCATTTTCAGATTCGGCATTATTTTCAATTACGCTTTCATAATTATACACGTAAAAGCTACCTAATTTTTTTTATAATTTATAGTTAGGTACAAAAACGCGTACCTGCTAAAGCACCATTTTTAGAATTCCCCCCAGATCGGCTAATTATCGGATTTTAAAAAAATGTGGGATTTAAATCAATAAAAATGAGGTTTCTTTTAAAGGCAATTTTCCTCCAAATTCTGAGGATAACGTATTTCTTAAATTGTTTTGTTGTCATGCAGCAACCCTCAATCAATCATTGTGTTAATTTGTCTCCTTAAAGACATGACTGAATAACTTTTACATTTTTAAGATAATTCCATGGAAAACTAGATTTTGTTTGCAATTTTTATAACGGTTGGTCTATTTGTTCGTCCAGATACCTTATTATTGAAGTTCAAAAAGCTGTAGAATAAGTTACACTATTGCTCTTCTAGGAATTATTTTTTACTTTATTCGTTTTCGTAACTTAATCTTCTTAGGATGTAGTTAATAAAAGAGAAAACAAATCAGGTTAAACGTTTTTTAGAGGTTTGAAATTGACATCAGGAGATTAAACTCAACCACTCACTCCAAGTGACTGGGATTTTGTTAATTAATCTAAAAATACTGAAAAAATAAATATAAATGATTAGATAAAAATATTTTATCGGAATAATACTTTTTTAGTTATTGCTTTTTAGTGAGTTTTTTCATTGGACAATATTTTTTCAATAGAGGCCCGTAATTGAACCGATATTTGAGGGAGAGAAACTTTTTCTGAGAAATTATTCACACACACACACACACACACACACACACACACACACACACACACACACACACACACACACACACACACACACACACACACACACACACACACACACACACACATAAAGTTAAAAGAAAACAAAAGCACAGATTGTTACGCTTCTTATCACCATACTTTAGAAAAAAAGAGATGTTGCTTATCAGTAATAAATCATCGTATTGTCGATAGAAGTAAACGGAGCCACTTTAATACAGTTAAAAAAAACAATTATATGTACTGAAACTAATTTTTCTTTTCTTAGATAGAATTCTGGGATCTATTCTATGTTTTAAAATATGAAAACTAACTTGGAAATGATATTTTAAAAATACGATTTAGATTTTCTTGCAATAAAAATATGCGGGTTTCTTGTATATTCCTTATATTTTTATGATAAACGTATTTCTCAATAACTTTAAAATCTAATGTTTTACGATTATCTTTATTTTAAAAAGAAACCTAATTGATGATTAAAGATTAATTTTGGCTTTAAAGTCTCAAATTTTAACAATGCCTTCTCCAGGGGGTCTGAAATTAGTTTTAAAACGCTTTGCAAATTTTTCTCGAGTATCCTGGCAACACGGTTATATATTATCTTACTTCCCTCACTTCCCGATTTCTTTCAACAGCTTCGGAGGTTTTAAGTTCCAGTTGAGAATAATAATTCAAGATTTTCAGAAGTTCAGTACTTATATCAATCATTATCATGTCTGAAACATAAGGTACAGCTGAACAATGTAATTGTTAATGATATTTATAGGAAAGAACAGCAGGATATTAAAAAATCTATACAAAAAATAGTGTATGCTTCTCTCTCTTTATCACACCGAGTTTTCGTTTTGGCAAAATAAAATGTCATTTCTAATTAAGCTAACGTTATAGCAAAACATGGCAATTTTCTGTATTGTCTTCAAAAGAGAACTTACAAAATTGTGGACTTTGCTGTCCCGGCTGAACACAGAATAAAATGAAAGAATGTGAAAAGAAATATAAGTACCTCAACCGAGCTAGGGAATTGAAAAAAACAACAACTATGGAACATGCAGGTGACAATTATACCGATAGTGACTGATGTTCTTGATAAAGTAACTAAAGGATTATTAAAGGGAGTGGAGGACTTGGAAGTTGGCGGAAGAATGGAGACCATCCAAACTACAGCATTATTGAGAACGGCCACAATACCGAGAAGAGTCCTGGAGACTTGAGGAGACTTGCTGTCACTCACGCCAGTGAAAAACCATCAGCTAACACTGATGTGAAAAACTCTCAAGGAGTAAATAATAATAATAATAATAATAATAATAATAATAATGGTCTCTAAAAGCCTAGAAAGGAGATTGGAGAAATTTAAGATTAGAGGAAGAACCGAAACTATACAGAACTCAGCATTGTTAAGATCGGCTAGAATACCCTGAACAATCCTGAAGAGATTTGCTGTCATTTAGATTCCAATAAAATGCATGAATGTTAAAACTGGAGTTAAAAACTCGTAAGAAGCGTTTGAATTTTTTGAATTGATCAAATTGTTTGAACATTTTGCACGTTGGTGAATTATTTGGATTTTTCAAGTCTTCTAAATAGTTAGTGCCGAGCACTTCCCCATCCTGTGCTGTAATTACTCCCCACTCAAAAATCATAAGGTTGGACTGTATGCAAAAGTCATTAAACTCTGGCGGTAAATATAAATAAACACACACACACACACTAAAGAGACGCATAGCTGTAAAAACTTTCGGTTGAAAAAGTTTGATGGGAAGAATCTAGGCAGAAGGCTCTGAATAATGAGAAAATTCTAAAGGTACACTATGGCTATTTCATTCATCTTTTAAGCTTTTATTATCGAATTGATCTAGATGTTCAAATTTTTTACAAGATAGTGAAATAATCTGAGTTTTTCAAGTCTTCTTAATAGTCAGCGTCAAGCAATTATTTTACCCTCTCCACCAAAAATATAGTGCAATTAACTCCCCAAATCATGTGGTAGGACTGTATGTAAAAGTCATTAAACTTCAGAAGTAAATATAAATAAATAAAAACACTAAAGAGACGCCTAGCCGTAAAAACTTTCAGCTGAAAAAGTCTGATGAGGAAAATGTATAAATATTGGTAACTGTAAAAATTCAACCAAAGAAAAAAGTAGCGGGACAAATAAGGATGTTAGATTAACCCTCAAAGCCTGATTGAAATAAAAAGAAATTAGCGGACTTAAAGATAGTTAAAATTTAGAAATTTTACAATCATATGTATTTTTGTGGCCTTTTGAATGTTGTTCTTTCCAAGAAGAATATCAGGTAACATCTGTGACAAGAGCACTGATAATTAACCCCTAGATCTAGTATAGCTACAATACACTCTCATGAAAATGTCGAATATAAGTACGAATAAACGTGGGACTCAGATAACAGATTTGAGTGTGATGATTGGCAGGTGCTCTCTTCATAGCTAAAATGGGGGTGGTCAGCCATCACCCTACGAATATTGGCTGCTCTAATTTCAGAGATACAAACAAAAACCAAAGCAACAATACATCTGATAGACACCAAAAAACAATAGACTTGAGAAGACAACGGAAATATAATCCACTGCTATTTTAGAAGCAAGCCGACATAAAGAGTAAAAAAAAAAAAAAAAGAATTGTTGAAATTCGGAAAGAATCCAATAAATTTTTCATAAGCCAAAGACTTGCCGACCAAACGAGGAGGATTTTAAAGAAAGGTTGATTTTCTGACCTCGAGATAATAAAAATATTTGGACTGGTAAGTTGTAAATAATTTACTTAAGAGCATCCAAAAATGAGCTGAAACAAAAACACAACGGAACTCAGCATCACAATATCCATGTTAACATAAGATGAAAGAAACAATGTTGAGTTAATAAAAATAATCATGTCCAAAAAGAAGGTGTCATTACCATCCGTAATGAGTCAAGACAAGAAAAAAGTCAAAGTAGAAGCCGAAAATGAATCATTGAAAATACCCCAACGAAGAATATCACCGAATTAAACGATCTAATTTATGCCGGAGCAAAACTAATCCGTAACAAAATTGGTATGTCTCAAAAGAACCAAAACAGAAATGCAAAAACTGGATTGGAAATTTGGTTAGAAGGTTAAATAAAGACATTTTAAAAACAAGCAAAAGGACAAAGAAAAGAAAAATACGCAAGAACATAACTGAAAGAAAAGACAAAAAAAAAAAAAAAAAAATGAAAGAAAAAACAGCTGAAATTTTTTAGACTCTTATTATGAGCAATATTGTTCAATTAATACGTACGAAATAAAATGTTTGAATTTCTGACTGGATGGAAGAGATATAAGACGTGGAAGTGAATTTTCTTTCGATGCTTATGTATTTATTATGACTTTCCACTCACAATGAACTTCATAAGATAATGGAAAATTTTACGAAAAATATTGAAGAACTTTATAACTGTCTTTATGGCTGTTGTTACACTCTAAGTCAAATCTCCATATTATTCCTGACTCTTTCACCAAGGACAAAAAATAGGACGGTACGAGAATGTACAAGGCCCCCATTGACTGCTTATTCCACAAGCGTGGTGGTAAACAGGTCGCATGACCCCTTTTGACCAATAGAAAGGCACCACAAGCAGCGCTCCAGAAACACATAAATACGTAGAAATCCCCTCTCATTCTTTCTTCTCGGGAATTTGGATGGTACTAACGAGGGACGAGTACTCAAACCTGGTCACTCAACGTAATGCCCCCTTCTTTTAGCAATGTCAACTGCCACACCCAACGGACCACACACACGATAAAAATATATTTAGATAGCACTATTTAGATGACAAATTTAAATACACTAAAATACATCTCATCATCATCATGTCGCGCCGCCTGCGCGGATATCCCTGACCGTCTCTCGCCATTTCTCCCTATCATTCATCGCCTCCGGCAGGTCTTCAGGGTTACATCCCGTGTCCTCACATAGCTGCTGTATGTAAGTTCGTGCTGGTCGTCCCACTCTTGCACATCCATGAGTGGGGGTCCACAGGAGTACATCGCTTATGAGCTCGTCCTTGCTTCTCCAGCAGTGTCCTGCGTGTCTGGTTCGTCGAACTTGTATAGTTTTTGTGATGGGGGGCAAGTGTCCGTATAGTTGGAGTCTCGTGGGGTGTTGTCGCCAGGACTTGTTTACTGGCCCAGTCAGTTGGGGTTGTAGAATACACCGACTGCATCTCTGTAGAGGAGTAAAACTACTCCAACGTGTGTCCTGGATATGACACTAAACAATCTGATGGTGAGGTTCCAATAATGCTGGAGCTTTAAGGAATGCTGAGTACCCCTTCATTGCCATCGCTCCCATGTCCACTCTTGCTCCAGAATGGTAGCACCTGATAGGGTCCTATCTAAGGATCAAATAAAACTAAACCGTGTACTTATCCTAAACTGAACTGTTTGAAATAGAACTGTTTATTTGTATAAAAATAGATTTGGTATTAAATAACCTACAAAGGTTCTGATATGCCTTAAAACCCAAACAAACAAACAAACTCTAATATCCCATGTCTTTTATATACAATGATACCAGAAAAGTATATAAAATACACAATTGCAAAAACCAAAAATGAAACGAACATCAAAATGAGATAATCCAAGTAAAACCGAATTCAACTGATACATAATTCTGTCCATAAACTCAACATTATATAAAACCGAGACATTTTTAACAAGAAAGCATTCAAGTTGTCACAATCACATCTAAAGCAATTAAGATAATAAAACTCGTTAACAAAATTTTTGTTGTATTGATAGCAATGACTTATCTATTTTTAATGTACTGATTTCAAATATGAAGTTGTTTTTCCTGAATGCTCTTATTTTGTTGCTATTGAGGTATTTCAAAATATCAAAATTTTATCTCCGTCTTACTGTCATCGTCGTCTATCAGAAGAAGCATGTGATTAAACTTTCATTAAATTTGCTGGCGAATAAAAAAAGAAAATGTTACATAGTCTAACTTTATTTGCAACAGAATTTTAAACATGTTCATCAGTACAAAGGATATAATTTATATGATACTCATTGTTTGGTAAGAAATTTGTTGCTATGAATATAGAAAGTTCAGTTATATTTTGGTCCGGCAGGAATTAGTGCGTGAAGCTCTTTCGTTTTTGGACTGTCTCAGAGCAATCTCGTTTAATGTTCCAACAGTAGTCTGCTATCATATGTTTTTCCCATCTTCTTCGATAGCGCTCCTCCGTGGTCTTGAGGTCCTAATGGAACCACCCACCTTACTTGTCAATTACTGCTCCTCAGTTCTCAGGAAATCTACCAAGATAACTATATCCTTGGTCATGAAAAGCTGACAACAAATTTGTTACTAGGGTTTCGTAGTTGTTGGCATGTTTATTACCGAGAAAGTTTTCCATTACTGCCACTAATGAAATCATGCTCCCCTTTCCTTATCATTCATCTAATTGACAAAGTCGTGATCACGTACAAGAGCGCGAATTTGTTGTTAATCAAACACACCTGCCTTGGTTTTCTCGAATGATAAAGCAGGGAGAACTGAGACAATGTGTTGGAAGCATTCACCGCCCGTATTTAATGCTCTCATAAACTGTTTCATCAGGCCCAGCTTGATCTTTTCTCGATTGACGATTGGATCATATGTGGCATATAAGGGCCACTCTTTCTGGTTCTAATGCTTGTCTCTTGCTTGGCTGTCTCACATGCAAATAAATCAGGGATACTTTGTCAATCCTCTTTGCTGCCCAAAATAGGAAGTTCACTATTTTGAGGTCCACGCAAATTGTACAGTTGTGCTCGTGATATTTTAGTAGGTCTATCACAATTTTAATGTCATTATGCTCTTTTCGTAAACACACAGAATGACCTACTGGAACAGCTGCATTGACATTTTCATTATGTAGAAAAACACACTTCAGGCTGCATTAGAACTATCTAGGAATAATCTCCAATTATTTGGATTATACAACAGAATTCTTAATACCTGGAGAAGACCCAAGATATTAAGGCATTAAACAGCTTATTCTCCTCTTCAAAAGATTCCACAAAAAACTGTTTCCAATTTTGGAGAGGGGTGTCCTCGTGGTGTAATGGTTAAAGCGATGGACTGCGGAATCGTAATTAGTGAGTTCGTACTCCAGTCGAACAGTTACGTTCACTTTCGGGCAAATACCCCTGGGAAAGGTATGAACCCCCTTATCATTCCAACTATGGGTTAAATAGTATCACTCCTGTTCTTCTAGGAGAATGGTTTTGGCATTAAATAACATACAAAGGTTGATATGCCATGAAACAAAGGAACCAAACCAAACAAATTTTGGAAGTATGACATTTTTGTGGTTTGTTCAGTAGAGCCTTTTCTTGCAATTTCTGCGGCATTTTTGGAGAGACCGAAATCACGCACAAAGTCATTCAGCTCTGGCTGTATAAACTTCAGAGGAGTTGAAGCTTTGATGAAGCATAAGAAGGATCGTCAGAATCTGTCAATATTTCTTGAGTTACATCGTCAGACTCTTGCATTTCAGTGATACTCTCTTCTTCAGACGGAGACAACCCAGTAAAAATTGGAACTGGTAGCTCATTAGAGTGCTAAGTAGTTTGAATTGTTGATGGGATACAAGGATAAGTGATTTTGTGTGTGTTTTTCTAGCCAACGTTTTTTCTATTGACCAAACAAAAATACTAGTCAGTTGTGGGGTCCTTCGGTTCCTGCCAGGTCATGGGGATTCCGAAAGGTAAGCCCTTACGTTTCTCTTTCGTCTAGTCACACAGCATTTCTTCGCAGTTATGACACAGTATGAGGGGCCCATTTTTTGTTTCGGTCATTAAGAGTAAGTCCAAAGTACGCTTAATAGGCTTGTTTCAAAAATGATGTTATATTGCGCCTCTGACGAATAAGCATGAAGTATCCACAGAAAGCATCAGATTTGTTCACACACTGATGTCTCCTTGTAGCCATGATAAAATCTCTACAGAAGAAAAAAAATGAACAAAATTATAAATCCCTGTTGATACCATAAACGCTTAAGTAATTTATTTAGTCACAAATGGATAAATTGTAATGCCTCAAATTGCATGAAAACTAGAGCATACAGAATAAAATCATTTCTATATTTGAAATCAGCAGATCAAAAATTGTAAAAAGCAGTAAAAAAAACTCATGCAGCTGTGATTTTCAAAAAAAATTATTGTTCTGTATAATCAATAAACCAGATAACAAAACTACATCAAAGGAAGGTATTTACATTATACTATGACATGATCATCATGTCATATCGCGAGCACGGATTTCCCTGACTGTCCCTCTCCATTTGTCTCTATCGTCCATCGCATTCGGTAGGTCCTTTTGACTACATCCTGTATCTGTACAGAGCTGTTGTAGATAGGTTCTCGCCGGACGTCCAACACCTGCTCGTCTGTGTGAAGGAGTCCACGGGAGAACGTTGCTTATGAGCTCGCCCTTACTTCTCTAGCAGTGTCCTGAATCGGAGAAAATTCAATATGTGTTTAAAAAACAAAACGGTATTATTTGCATAGTTATGCTTTTAAAAAAGGGGGAATAATCTAAATGTATACGTCAAACATCAATTTGAAACAGACTTTTAATCTAAAAGACCCGTAAACTTATAGAATCCGCTTTAATCTCTTCGTATAAAACAATCAAACAACTCAGATTTTATAACGTATCATCTTTTCTAGCTGGATTAAGATTAAAAAAAACGTTCCACTTAATATAACATAGATTTAAACGGTTTAAATCCTAACTTACCACCCGACATTCAGTAATTTGAATGTACTATTTAATTAGAATTCATCATCAATGGTATTTTACTTTACACACAACAGAGCTTAAAAGACGCTGATTGTGCCTCTTGTGGAGGAGTAAAAACCCTGCAGACAAAAAGGGTGTCTTATTATGACAGTAAACTGCATCTGATGATTAAATTAGTGTTCTGAAGATCTAAGGAGTATTGACTACCCATTCATTACCTTTACTGCCAGGTCTAATCTATAGTATATAATAACTGCACAAAAATGTAAATATGAATGTACAATAAACGCACTTCCCTATCCTCTGGGCATAATTTAACCCTAGGTGTGTTGATATGCCGTTAAAATCAATCAGTCAATCAGCAGTAGTAATATTTCCAAATCCTTCAATTCCATAAATAACGGACATAAGCAGAAATTCGAACGATTTTCGTTTCTCGCGTTTTAAGATTACATAACGACAATGTTCCTAGTTACATTGCCATGACAACCTCATTGACAACTGTTATAATTATCCCCCAATATTTTTCCTTAAATTAAATTTTTTTTCTGAAAAATTATCTAATCAATCTCATACAAAATGAAAATTTAAAAGATGTGTAAACACTCGACGAAATTGTTTTTACGCCTTATTTCTTTTTAATAAAGTGTAAATAAAATGGATCAACTAAATGCATTCGTCCAATCACTTGATAATCTTTCTTTAGTCGGTGACCGACTGCTTTATGGGAGAGTGGTAGTAGATTTAAAAGGAGAGTGGTAGTAGATTTTTGTGTGAGAATGGTAGTAGGTATATTGAAAGACATCATGTTTTTGTCAATTCACATCTCCGATAGCAGGCCACTCTTGTCATACTTCAAATGAACTAAAAAGTACAAGGACACACACAGGAGGTTGCTATCTTGTAAGGCGGAAGAACAGACGACCCAGCAGCATATTATCTTAAAGAGACAGTGAGTTGATTGATAACAAAAGACTAAAGCAGCTAACAAGGCCGGGGCTTATGTCTATTCTCTTTTGACCTGATCTGACATTTCATGTGTCACTTTGAGACACATCAGAACAATTTTTGAAATGCATGCAAAATGACTTTCTTTCTTTTTTTCTTTATTTCTTTCGTTTACTTTATTGTTTCTTTTCCTTCCTTTCACTTTCTTTTTTTTTTCTTTGTTTCTTTTCTTTTTGTTTGTTTGTTTGTTTGTTTGTTTCTTTCTTTCTTAATCCACATGAATTCTTCTTTAGACCATAATTTAGTTATTTTTACTTTCATTTTGTTCAGGTTTTTATTGTTAGTCATTTTCTTTCTTTCTTTCTTTCTTTCTTTCTTTCTTTCTTCCTTTCTTTCTTTACATTCCTTGTCATAAAAATGTCGTCTTCTAACTGTCGACGAACCATAACGTTAAAAATCACTATCTTTTTTCCCACCAACTACTCGACGCGCCCTGATTCTGTCATTGCGTTGATAAACTTCAAATATTTCACTCCTCCACAACAACAGCTGGTTCTCTCTCTCTCTCTCTCTCTCTCTCTCTCTCTCTCTCTCTCTCTCTCTCTCTCTCTCTATCAACGGACTTTGTTAACTGACGAAACGGTTCTATGACAAAAATCCACGCTCAAATGCGAACTTTTCAAATATTGTTTTTAGCTCACTTACTCTGATCATACGAAAGTCCACGACATTATGCATCATCTATTTTATTTCATTTATTGAATCGTTCAGTATAGTTGAATACTGACCTAGTTCCTTTAATATGGAGTTTATTTCTATGACGGATTCTCCCTTGTTTAATTTGTATGAAAACCAGTTCTAAACTAAACCAAACGACTTCGTAGAAAGACCGACACAGAAACACTGGAAATGTTAATGTGGAAACATGGCCGAACATAGTCAGACAAGTGCCTTAACTGACGGAAAATAAAAACTTCTTTCTATGTTGCGCCTGTCTCTTCCTTTTTCTTAAGGAAAATTAGAATAAATCCAGAGGACAGAACAAGAATCTTTTACTGAGTATTGCATTTCGAGAAACAAGATCATTTCTGCAATGGTTGACAATAACATCCTTAGAATCTCCTTCATATTGTCAATAACAAATCGATAGAAGCAATAAACGCAGTCGTATTTTCTTGAGACATACATTCTGTTATATTTTGGCAATAGCTATTCATGATTCTTTGACAAATTAAATAACATTTCAATATTTATTGCAAGTTATTATCATTCATGCTGATCTTTTTTAAGTGTTAATATGACGGTGATTTCAGTGGTACCGAGTTTTTGGTTTTATAGTTCATTACGTGAAATAGAACTTAATTCGGGTCAGAAACCGTGCTAAAAGGATAGACTTATCATTTGATGTAAATTTTGTGAGTTCGTGCCAAAACTAAAATCAACATTATTAGATATCGACCGCATTTGATGGCTTGGACAAAGAAAGGTAATGATGCATATGTGCAAACAGCAATTATCGGGAGAATCGAGCAGAAAATAGCAAAATTTCACTGGATGGATATACATAGATTTGGTATGGTTTCGTTGGATTGGGTTTTGTGTCATATCAACCATTGTAGGTTATTTAATTCCAAATCCTATTCATACATATATGTTGAATATATATCATTTGTAAACACATTTTGTTAATAACATTTTTAAATGAGTCTGAGCCCATTTTTTGTATGCAGTCAAAGGGTTCCAAGCATTGCAATTTAATATCAATAATCTAATTAAGGCACATAGTTAAAGAGGTTCAAATATTGCTATTGAACACTAATAATTCTATTCAACATTACTCATTAGTTGGCACCCATTTAAATGACTCCAAGTATTCCACACTAATACTTTTATTTGCACACAGTTAAAAGATTCCAAGTATTGCTATATATTACTAACAATTCAATAAACCATCAGTCATTTGTTTACATATAAACAGTTCTATTTCTGATTATTCGATTTAACATGTCACAGTTTTAACGTCAAACACTTCTGTTAGACTCATAGATAGGACCCTATCAGGTGCTACCACTCTGGGTTAGAGTGGACCTGGGAGCAATGGAAATGAAGGGGTACTCCACGTTCTCCAAAGCTCTAAGACTGGAATGTCATCATCAGATAGTTTAATGTCAATATCAGGACAATCTTTGGCACAGGGGGTCTTAATACTCTGCAGAGATGCAGTCAGTGTATTCTACAACCCCAGCCGATTAAACTATAGATTAGGATATATATATATATATATATATATATATATATATATATATATATATATATAATGAGTTGGAGAAAAAGAAATATTTTTAAACCTTAACTACAGGAAAAGTATTTTAATCAATCTTTCGATACTGACCAACTCTGTGTCGATATCATTTCTCGATAATCTGCATTTAAAAAATTGTTTATCCACGAGTATCTTAATCTCAGTTTCTGGTATATTACAAACCCCAAATACTTGCATATTTGCTAGATATTCAGCTAGACTAGTCGTGAGGTTTTTCAAGTGGATTGTTTGGGTCGGTGGGAAGAACATAGGACAAATAGAGCTCCCATTTTAAAATAAAACCCTACACTTTGGCGGTCAGTCATGTCCGCTTAGAATATCTATACTAAAGCAGAAAAATTGTCTTTCTAGTATTAGATTTCATCAACTTCAAATTCGAATACACGTGAGGTGGTAAAATTGCCGTAGTCTATGTGAAAATATTGAAGAATTGAACACCCCTAAGAGGTCACTTTGGATAAGATCTTGCTCTTGTCAGTCTTTTTAAGTCATTGATATCACAGTTTTAAACATTTGATTTGGTTTTTAAAAAGTAAAACCAAACACTCTAAAAATTGCATTTAAAATATGTCGGATTACCTCCCTCTTCTTTCAAAATTTCTGCTCATGAACATTTAGTGGCTTGTATTAGTATATACCTCTAGTATATAAGAAAAGCGAGCGAAAGTCAGTCTTCCAACTCGCAGTATGCCTTGACACCAGGCCAGATTTTATCCTCCGGAACGGGGGATATTCTCGTTCCTAACAAAACTCGTGACATACTGAACAATACACCATAGAACAATACACTTCTTAAATATGTAAACCTTCCATCTCACTTCAACGTACGCACGCTAAGGATATTTCTTTACACACTCTTTATGTAGACTTTCTCTATCTCGTGTCATTCCTGTATTTATTTCATTAAGTTTGCTCAAGCAATAAAATATGTCGTACATCCATCGTAAATTGTTATTGCATTTGTTCTGCATGAGGAAACAATATTCAACAAACCATCCATCCTTCTATAAATTTATAAGGATGTAGTGAAATATATTCTTGGGTTTATCGAATCATAGTAGAACAATCAAAGTTTCATTTATTTGCTGATATTTCTCTTTATAAGACTTTTATAAAATAAAACCCACTTATTAAATCGGCACCTTTTAAATTACAATTCATATTTTGTTGACCGTATTTTTCCGAGAAAAATAATCGTCTCTATTTCGCTTCTTTATTTAAAATTTTCTTTTAATTTTTGGCGAGTTATTCTCAATCTCAATAAAACAAAATGGCATCTTTAAAAAAATCTCTTAAAAGACTTTACTTCAATTTTCTTTACGAGATTTGATTCAATTCTTTTGAGAAAAATATTAATCTTATGAATCAGCATTTTGATCGTATTGTTGGCCGTGAGGAAAATATTTCATTGCGAATACAAGAAAGCATACAGAGAAACAAAATGAAAGGGAAAAAAAATGAAAGAATATATTGTCTAAGGCGATGATGGATTGATCTGCCAAAAGAAAACATTTTTGTTTATGAAGACAATTTGGATTTGTTTTGTTTGTTCGTTTTTTTTTCGTTAGAAATTCGGTATGTTCGAAAGAAAAAGGAAAGACTGGGAAGTACATAGACCAATTATAGTTTTTTTCCTATTAATTTCCATTGCTTTTTTTGTAGTTTCTTGTGTAAAGTTTATTTGTAAACATGAACACAATAAGATGCGTAAAGCGGGTTTCGACCCCAGCTTCAAGCGTCCTATGTATCTAGCCACACTGAAAACTTGTGATACAACGAAACAGTCCGTCTATGGATGATAATATATACGCTCCCACCTCGGGGGTTGAGCTCTCTGTCGAAGGAATTAACGGTTGCTTCATTCGTAGTGCAAAGCTCTTCCATTGAATTGAGCACTCTGGTATCTGGTAAGGCAAAATGTAAACAAACGAAAGCTACTACATAATGCCTAATAATTTCCGAGCTGACGAATGTCACCTGATGGCTGAGCGGTAGGATACTAAGTCTAGTTTAAAGTTGGGCGGATTTCAATCCCAGTTTCAAGTTTCCTATGAGTCTAGCTACGCTGAAGAGTTGTGATACAACGAAACGTGTGTTGTGCAAGAAAAGATGGATTAATCTGATACATTTATTCGATGAATTTTTATTTAAAATTATCTCTGGGTCTATATGATTAATATTTAACCTTGAGTTAAGTGTATGAAAAAAGAAAAAGATTATGTCTGAAAGTAAATATTTGTTTTGTAAAGTAAAAACCACACGTATATATATATATATATATATATATATATATATATTGTTACGGACTGGAGGGTCGTTAGAATGGGGGAATGGTACTTAAGGCAAAAATGTGGATACAATTCCAGTCTTAGCATGAGGTTCCCAATTATTTTACGACTTCATATCCTGGACCCGGCCCGCAATTATAAACACTGCTCCACTGGGCCTATAATGTTTAAGTATAGATATCGTTTAAATAAATATTCTTTCAAGAATCCACTGAATCATCCGGGACACATTAAAAATCAAAATGAAGCGGGAATTCCCCAAAGAATGTAAATCGAAGATAATTTAATAAACTTATCTACCAGGAAAATTTATTCGCCTAAATGCAAATGAAAATAGAAGGTTAAAGAGGATTAAACATAAATATAACAAAGAATTTAAACATTTATGTTCTTGGGATGATGTGTGCAATGTGCATGTATAGCATGACAATAATATTTTAGAGTAAAGGAGTTAGTTGTAGTCTTTTACTTACCTCGTTGGAGATTTCATAAATGTCTTTCTTTTCTCTTCTCTTTTCGTCTTTTTTTTTCTTTTTTACTTTTTTTGTTTGAATTGATCAGAAGAGAGTCTTTTCGGTTTTATTGTTTTAAGGGTTGCTGTTCTGTGCTCATTAGCAATATATATTTGGTTATTTCTGGATGTATTTTGGGAAGGTCTTTTCCTTTGCCTTTTATTCTCCAGGTATCTTTATTTCGTGAACTAAGCTGGGTGTCCGCGGTGGGTAAGTTGGCTATGTCAATTCTTTTCCACCCGGGGCATTTCCAGGTGTTTTTCACCGGTAACAGAGCCAAACTGAATTCTTCCGTTACCTCTTTTTTGCCGTGGCGCGTGGCATCTTTCATCTGGCCGTCGACCTTCCGGTTCAGACCACAATATCAATTACAGGTTCCTCAGGGACGAATCTTGAGTTTCGTCCAGACTCTGTGACCTGCTTTTAATGAAGGTCAACCCACTAGATGACCTCAAATAAGAAATCTGTTGGCATGCTCTGGGAGGAATACTTCGTCTCGTAACAATATATATATATATATATATATATATATATATATATATATATATATATATATATATAATGCGATTTGATTAGGAAAGAGTTATATCGGTTATTAAGTAAGTTTGGATTCAAGTCAGACATCCAAACTAATTTAAAAATTACAGATAATTTAGACATTAAACCAACTAGTACAACAGTACCGTGTCCTCATTTAGGAAAAATAACAAATACCCATATCATATTAATGTAGTTTCTAAGCATTCTCGACAAAATTTTACACATGTCTCTAATGGCATCAAGTTTAGATTATCTAGTAATTCTTCTAATATCAATATCTTCACTCAAAACAAACAGGATTGAGGTGGCGTTATAAAATGGTGGTTACAAAGCCAAAGTTGTTAATAAAAGTAGTCTTTTCTTTTTTATGGAATTTTCCCCCCAGATATTTGTTTGTGCAATATTTTTTTAATTTACAAATCGCATCATCTTGGTTTTTTCCATAACGTCAGAATTATAGATGAGGTATAAAAATAAAAATAATATATATAATGTTTAATGTTTGTAGCATATACATTGAAAGTTTATAATTTAATTTGCTTACTTTATGAACTATAACATTTCAAGTTTTAAACAGGTTTGATTCGTTTTCGGGATATATATAGATCATTTCTTTAGAAATACCTGTTACATTTACCAAACATATTTTCGTCATATTATATATATATATATGGACTTATATTCGTAATATATATATATATATATATACTTATATAAGTAAAAAAAGTAAAGTTGGCAACTTTAGTCGAGGATGAACCGAAGGGTCCCTTTTCAATAGCTACTACACCGAGTTGTAAGGGAGAACGCAACTCTATCCCCTTGATTGCTCTCTCTCTCTCTCTCTCTCTATATATATATATATTGCTTTTTGTATCCCTACAGAGCTGATGTTAGTCTTTGTTGGTCGGCAAACACTGGCACGTCTATCGGCAGGAGTCCATAAGTGAACGTCGCTTATGATTTTGTCCTTGCTCCTCCAACAGTGCCCTGCGTGTTGTGTTCGTCTCATTGGAGTTGTTTGTGAAATGGGAGCCAAGTGGCCGTACCGCTGCTGATTTGTGGGGTGCTACTTCCAGAATTTATTCAAGACAATACGCAGCATTCTTGTGTAGTTCCCATTTAGCCTTTTCTCTATGCGTTTTGTTAGTGTCAATGAGGTGCATCCATATAGTAATAGGGACACAGCTACAGTTGAAAGAAATCTCGTTTTATTTTATCGGATAGATTAGATTTCCATATGATCGGTAGCCTATCATTAGCATTCCATACCTTCTCTAAGCGTGTATTGACACCGTTTTCGAAAGATGAGATGTTGCTACCAAGGTATGTGGACAAGTCTACTAATTCTAGAACAGCCAATGTCACTTGCTGCTTGCTCTAGGCTATGCGATAGGGATTCTGCTTGGGCTGGTGTACTAGCGAGAATTACTTGGTCATCTGCGCAGTCTTAGTCTGTCAGAGTTTTTGAGGGATGGAGTCTGATTCTTGCCTTTTTAATGTGCAACCACTTTTTTTAAAATTAGATCTATGGATGTTCGAAGGACGTAATCTGGGTAGATTATTAACAAATATGGTGCAAATACATCTCCTTCCAAGATTCTAGGGACAATATCGAAGAAGTCTGTATCTTTATCAGGTGAGCGAACCATTGCTTTCGTCTTTTTGTAAAGCTTCATTATAGCGATAACAATTTCTTTTGGAAGACCATGTTCGAGTTGTATTTACTCCATTTTTCCTCTGTGTATGGAATCGAATCCCTTGGAGAAATCTACGAAGAGTAGTGTTGCATCGAGATTCTTTGCTCTTACTCTTGCGATGATCCGATGGATTGTCAGAATCTGAGAAGTTGTGAAGCGATTCCTTCGAAAGCCGTTCTGATTCTTCTTAAGAAATTTTCAATTTCGGGTCAGATACGATTGAGAAGAAACAATAAAAAAAACCACACGTTGTGACTGGTCTTCACTTGCTAACTGAGATATAAGCAATATACAGTATCTGTGAAAAACAAATTTGATACTCTTCCGAAGACATCTGAAACACATACTCGAAATGAAGAATATAAAAACTTTGTTACCGCTCATATGAAAGCAGCAGCAGAGTTCATACTAACCAAACCATGGGAGTCACTATTACTTTGGAAGAAAGGAAATAACTTTAAAAAAGCAAATTTATTCAAAAAAAGGAACCCAACGATTACCAACGCGCCGAAACTTAAGAAAGCCTTAGAGAACTAATCAACTCATACCAAAAAGAAGAATTAGAATACATTCAAGACCAAATCTATAAGATCAGAAATTCAGTAGAAGATAGACAATCATCTATTGCATGGCGGGCAGTAAGGAAGTGAGTCGAAGAAACAATAACTCGAGAGTAAAACTAAAAGCTGAAGAAAGACTTCAGAATCGGAAAGAACATTTCAAGAATCTGCTCGAAAACCATCCTGAAATTACTGACAAATCTATCCAAAAAATCATTAACGGCCAACTAAACATAAAAACTTAACGCAGAATGGAAAAAATAAAAACAGAAAAGTAGCTGCCTTGACGAAATTCCCACTGAAGTTTGGAAGACAAGAAAATCTGATGACATATCTCTCCGATTATGCAACGCAGTTTATAAATAAACTCAATAGAGAAATGGACGAAAGGTTGCATCGTTCCCTTCCCAAGAAAGATGACCTGAGAATCGCTAAGAACTACAGAGGCATACAACTTTCTTAGACTCCTAAGTTTTGTTAAATTATCAATTAAAGAGAAGGACACTGTGATGGAAAATCTACAGCTTCAGCAACATCCAGTGATGTAATCTGACTCTTCTTTTCTGATACATTTTATTTAAAGTTAGTGAGTGGGATTGCTTGATATCATAGGATTGTTGAAAGACACACACGCATTCGAGGTGACAGCCATATATATATATATATATATATATATATATATATATATATATATATATATATATATATCGGAATTAAAAAAATTAAAATAGATTTATTAAGGTATTTATAATACACCCTGAGCCTGTGCAGTTGTGATGATGCTTATGCAAATAATGCAATCATTTTTGACTGGAGTTGCGCTAAATATCAAGTATATATTATCTATTCCTGTATAAATACACATGGGATCCTACCGTAGAACGATGGACCTGAAACTCTCTACTAATGAGGTGTATCCGCACTATGTGTCCCACTTATGAAGCCACTTGTCCGACTGAGTTCATCTTACACTTCGTTTATTGATGGAGTGATAATTAATGAATAATACATAACATCAGCTTTTTTATCGCAAAATAATTTCACAAAAACATCAAATAAAAAATTCAAAACTGTTAAAAGATCAACAAATGTTAAAGAGAATTAATAACTGATGGGTTATCAGTTATTAATTCTATTTTGCATTTGTTGATCTTTTAGCCCCTAAAATAGCAAATGCAAACTGAAAAACAACAGCTGAAACAGAAATACTCTTGCAGCAAGATCATCCGTTGTTGTTCGGTTTTAGATTTAACATTGTCGTGCAAAGTTTAGTTTTAGTTTATTTCGTTTGTTTCATTTCCCAAAATATGAAAAAGATGTACAAGCGATTTTTGAAAATCGAAAAGTTTTCTTCTTATTGTTCTTCTTTTTTCAAAAACATATTTAAGATTTGTGATTTTTTTAAAGTTGAAAAGAAAGTAATATATAATGTACGATAGTAAACAATCTGGTTTTGATGATTGTAATTACTGAGTTTGATCCTCACCGAATATCTCATACCTGCGGCCTTCTACAAAAAACAAGTTATGTTAAATAAAGAGCGAAATAAATGTAAATTATTGGCGATTTTCAAATGTTACTTAATCAAAAAGTGTACGTAACTTTTACTCTGTTTCATTTTAGTGTTTTATATATATATATATATATATATATATATATATATATATATATATATATATATATATATATATATATATATATATATATAAGCCACTGAATATTATATAACTTTCATGTGTCTTTCAGAATATGATGGTAGTGTGTGAGACAAATACTTAACATATGTAACATTTTTTCACTGTAGCTGTCTAAAAAAGAGGAGAATAAATTATGGAATGAAACAAGAAGATGACATAAGAGAAATTTATTGATATGTCAACCCTTAGAACTAATTCACTTCTTTTGATTAGCAAATTGTTCTCTGCATATTCCAAGATTCATAGTTTTTTCTTGACACAATCTGCAATTATAGTCACATCCTTTGTAAGCTTGGGCTTTTTTTTAATGATATCCCCTTTTATTAAGGGAGCTTTGTGTTGTATAGCCACATAAAACATATACATATGCATGCAGAATCATAACGACGACGCAATAAAGACGAGCGACACAGTTCTTTAGAAAAATATACCTCTCACTTTATTTGAAAGGGTTCGAAAAGGTTACTAAAGGTTTTACTGTGTGAGAGGTGAGTTGGAGGCTGAACAGAATTCCAACATATTGACCCTCACTCCTATGGCCATAACAACGTTTCTTTCCCGTTCTCCTGGGCTGCTCAACCGGGGGCCTGGGGGCCCAGCCTCTCTGAAACATGTTCCTCATTTCAGCATCTTCCTCTCCAACTGATTTGAACTTCCTGTCGCCGGGGTTATATAATAATTTGATGTCCATTCTTCTTCCTACGAGCGTCACCATATCGCACTCAGTTCAACCCTTGGACAGCCAAGGTCATATCCTGATATTCCTCGACCGGATGCACCTGTTATTTACACAGGTGCATTTCCTATTTTGACAGCTTGGCCGGGTCGGAGGTCAATACACAAAAGTTGTTTGTTACATCCTTTATTTGTTTAATATTTAGATTTGTTTGAATATATTCTGATATTGAAGTTGAGAATATGATTGTACCACCTGATTTTCCAATTCAGTTCAGTTTCGTTTTAGTAATCTTCTTTCTTGATGGTTGCCTTATATATAATTTTTTCCCTTTCATACGTTTTGGAGTCCCTTACACGTTTATTAATCAGATTGTTTTTCAAATTTCATATAAATAAGCATCACAAGTCTATTCATATCGAAGATGGTATGAAAATACTTAGAAATAGTAACATTTTTCTAGTTCTTGTTTATAGATTGTTTACCAGGAAATAACTTTCCATTTTAGTTTTTTTTTTAATTTTGCAAAAATGTAGTCATGAAATAGTTTTACCCGATAATAGGTGAGTTTTCAAAGAAGAAGAAGAAGAGAAAGCAGACGAGAGAGAGGGGGGGAGGCAAAGCGAGCGAGAGATAGTTTTCAAAGAAGAAGAGAGAAGGGGAGCAGGACGTGTGAGAGATAGCTATCAAAGAAGAGGAAGAAGAAGAGAGGGAGAGCAGAGTGAGTGAAAGATAGTTTTCAAAGAAGAAGAAGAAGAAGAGAGAGAGAGAGAGAGAGAGATAGGGGGAGTGTGTGTTTGTGTGTGTGTATGTGTGTGTGTGTGTGTATGTGTGTGTGCAGGGCGAGTAATAGATAGTTTTCAAAGAAGAAGAAGAAGAGAGAGGACAGGGCGAGAGAGAGATAGAGAGAAGGTCACAGAGAGAGAGAGAGAGAGAGAGAGAGAGAGAGAGTATTTTCAAAGAAGAAGAAAAAGAAGGAGAAGAAGAAGAGAAGAAGAGCAGGGTGAGTGAAAGATAGTTTTCAAAGAAGAAGAAGAAGAAGAAGAAGAAGAAGAAGAAGAGAGAGAGAGAGAGAGAGAGAGAGAGAGAGAGTGTGTGTGTGTGTGTTGTGTGTGTATGTGTGTGCATGTGTGCAGGGCGAGTAATAGATAGTTTTCAAAGAAAAAGAAGAAGAGAGAGGACAGGGCGAGAGAAAGAGAGAGAGAGAGAGAGAGAGGGAGAGAGAGAGTATTTTCAAAGAAGAAGAAAAAGAAGGAGAAGTAGAAGAGAGTGGGGGGAGGAGTAAGATACAGTTTTCAAATTAATACTGTCGATGAAACATAGTGAAGGTCATTTTTATTTATGATATTGAATGTTGGAAACTCATTTACATGTCTGATGTCTAAACTAAATCGATCAGGGTCAACTTCAGCAAGTGGAAGTTAGTAAGATAATCATATGATAAAATATTTGATTTAGCCAATACTCCTGTTCACATCCCCTATAAAAAGCAAGTAAACAACCAAACAATTACTTATATATGATCACATGTACATCTATAACTCCTTTCTTTCACAAAAGATATTTATAAAACTGATGATATTGGAACGTACAGTCATGCAGATTCAGAAGAACTCTCTGATATGGATTTGGTTGTACCAGGTTTATGGTCTTAAATATCAGATTCACCCAACAAGATTCCCTTATTCTGCATATTCTTCCGACGTAATGTCGTCCCTCTACAGAGTCATGCAAAACGATGTCGTGTTTTGACAGTTTGACCACGCTCAATATTATCATATGGATGAATCACAAGAAAATGATGCTATTATTCTTCTGATCCATTCAATACGATGATTTTATTCAGTAAATATGCACCCGACATGATGTCATTATTTTGCAGATGACGCGAACATGATGTCATTGTTCTGAACATGCACTCAACGTGATGATATTATTCTGCAGATGCAACCGATGCAATGTTATTATTCTGTAAATGCACCAACACGATGTCATTTTTCTGCAGATGCACTAAACATAATGTCAATATTATGCAGATGCACACGGTGTGATGTCATTATCTTAGAAATGTTCCTAACGTGATGTCATTCTTCCGCAGATGAACTCAGTAGGATATTATTCTGCAGATGAACCCAGGGTGATGTCATTATTCTGCAGATGCTTCCAGGGTGATATCATGATTCTGCAGATGCACCCAAGATGATGTCATTATTCTGCAGGTGCATCTATGGTTATGTCATTATTCTGCAGATGAACCCAGGATGATGTCATTGTTCTACAGATGCACCAGGATGATGTCATTATTCTGTAGAAGCACCCAGGGTAATGTCATTATTCTGCAAATGCACCAGGGTGATGTCATTATTCTGCCGATGCATCCATAGTGATGCCATTATTCTGCAGATGCATCCTAGGTGAATTACTCATCCTGTAGAATCACCAAACATTACTGAATCTTCCTATTTGATATCATTCAGCAGAATATTATGATTAGTAAAAATTTAACGAATGACAGTTTTATTTTTTCTTACTTGACAACTGAGAAATTTCTTACAATTTTATTTTCTATTTTTTGACCTTCGTATCATCATTTGTGGCCGTTTAGGTGCCTCAACTTTAGGGAGCTATTCTTTCCAGCTACTTTTCAAGTATTGAGGTTATTTCTCAAAGTGCTTTTCATATGTGACGTTGTGGCAGATTAATGTAGACATTAAGTCCTAAAAAAGAACATATCGAGTGTTTTTGTTTTTTCATAAAAACAATTAAATTTTAAAAGGTTATCTTCTTTCTGTCCTTATATTTGCGATATTTTTGCATGTATGAATAATTTGTAATCTTTTAGTCTCTAATCCTTATTCAGAAACTGTACAAAAATACATCGATGATATGTAAGTCTGGCTAATATAATGAATACATAGCTACTCCAATATATTGACATTGTACCAGACTAAGCTAAATATAATAATTGAGAGTCTGCTTCCTTAAGTTCCAGGCTGGCTGGCTCACTCACCTATCTTGAAAGTTGATGAACAAACCTCGGTGTAACAGTTTTCCTATACTTGGCTCTGTGCCAAACTAAGGTAAGTTTCATTGATATTGCTAAAACAATTTTTCAAAATCCCATCAACTCAGAAACAAAATCCTCCAATGGTCACTTGAAAATTCATACATTTCTATTAAATGAAAATTTATATATCTCTATTTAATGGAAATTCATAATTCTATATTTAATCGAAATAGTTTGCCGTCCACCACCCCGAAGCCACTAGGCTATATTTTCTTTTTTAGGAAGCATATTTGGTGTAACGTTTATCGTTGTAGGAAATGGAAGTGGCGACACAAATTCAAATCTAGGACGAGACTGTTTTTTCTTTTTAGCTATGGGTAAATAGTAGTGAAGAATGTGCTCTTTAGCCTTGTTTAGGCAACCAGTCTAGGAGAAAGGAAATTCTAAATTCAAACCAGTGTTTCCGCGCTTAAAGAGAACTGACCTGGTGTCACATCATTGTCCGTTGACGTGTCTTACGAAACAACAATGTATTAGACGAAACACAAACTTTTCAGAGACAAACCCTAACATAGAGATTCCCCATTATTAAATTCTCACTTTTCGCTGTAAATAAAGTCTGTAGTTAAAATAAAAGCTTAGATCTTGCAAGAAATATGCATAAAAAATTTATTACAGAGTTATAAATAATATGATTGTAAATAATGTATTTTTCCATCTTTGTTCATTGTAAAATTGATCAGTTTAGAGTTCAATTAATACTAATGAATTACCAAATGAATGCGTGTCTGAGTCATTTGTAGAAATAGTAGAGAAAAATACAAATAAATAATCTGAAGATCAATGAACAAAGATTCAGTACATAAATTATTTATTCTGCTACAATTATTTTCGTATTGAGCTGTTTGTGTCTGGGTAAATAGGTATATGCAATCAATACATAAGTTAGTAGTAAGCTGAAGTTTTTGTCTGAGCCAACTCGATATAAAGGACAGGTGTACTTCTTCTATTTACCAACCTACAGAGAATCTTAAGTGGTAAAGTTATGAATAAAATAGAAAGTGATTAAATGGATTAACTTGTGGATGTTGGGACAGTTGGCACTGAACAAACGAATAATTCTATTGAAATACGAAAGTCATTCAATAGATAAAGAGTGAATTTTGTCAACAGGAAGCATTGTTTACAGTTGCACTTCATGAAATCAATATTGATGGATCCTTCTATGAAGACTGTCAGTATGACTTTCTTTACGGACCGCTGCGCCCGAACCTTTTTCTTTACAAGAGAGTCGGTGTGTTTCCATTTCATGATCTGTCTTTTCGACTCAAGTTCGTTATAGCATACCCATGTTTAGTTCATTTGTAAATATTTTTTGATAAAAACATGCTTCTCCGTACACATCACATCTTCTTTAGTAAATTTCGCATATTTTTCACTTCTCAGCCACCAAAGCTTTGATGATAGACTTCTGTTCAAAGTTGAAACATCCTGTTTTGCTATGATTTCGAAAAGCCTTAAAACAAATATTTTTGGAGATTAAAATAATATTTGCTATAAACCAATTTCAAACAATGCAGCCTTTACATTTATAAAAAAAAATAATCGTAAAGAAAAACTCTTGCTTTTTTCCAAAAACAAATTCCCCTTATTTATTGAATGACGCAAATATTAAGATAATCGAGAGATAAAAATTGTTCTTACTGACTTGACAAAATTTGATTGGTCAGAAAATAACAAACGTATCAAGAAGACAATTTCCAAAAGCTTAGGGCATCATTATCCATTCTCAATTTTCATACTAGGAAGGGGTCGTGCACCTTCATGGCTGGACTGAAAATTTCATTGGCTGAAAAGTTCATATGGTGACGTCATATCTGCTGTTGAGGATTTTTTTGACAAATTGGATCCAAGCACTGCAACACCGATGGAAGAAGTGTATTGACCGCAAAGAGGACTGTGATAAAAAAAAACTCATTTGGTCACATTTCATGCAAATATCTTGGTCAGCCTATGAACTTTTCAGCCGATCTTCGCAAAGCACAGCAATCTAAGATGACGATCTTATAAAAGGGTTGACACGTTCATCACTAATTGCTAATAAGATATAGAATTGTACACATAAAATACCGAAGAAAACTGATTCAGTCCTACAAATTTTTACCTGTTTGGTGACTGATATAGACACGTGTTTCCCATTAGTATTCGATTCCAGAATTTTGAAGATTGATTTCAAGATAAACAGAAATCTAACGAAAGGAAGTGATTGTTATCATTCCTCGATTACAAAAAAATAGCTGAACTACTCATCAAGAGTGAATTTACATTCAAATCAACCAATATCAAAAACGCATATTTATGAACTTATCAAAATTAAAATTTCCCCAAGAACGTTCCTGGAGTCAATTAGCCTGCATAAATAGACCGTAGAAAACCAACTCAAACATTTGACATCCAAAATCTAAACACTCATAAACTGATCTTCATTTTATTACACAAAGAAATTACCAGACGAGCATTGTATTATTTGAACTGTTTTTATCTCCTTGAAAATAATACTTTAATTATCTAAAGTCAATTTGAGATACTTAAAGATTCGTTTGAGTCTACATAGGAATAAGAAGCAAACAGATAAAGCTTTATGACTGGTCCTCAATTGTCAATTGTGGTATATGCAGTTATTCTTTAACTGCAAGAAACAGGTTTGATACTCTTCAGAAGGCATCTAAAAGATTTACTCCAAATGACAAATATGAAAACTTTGTTACCACCCACATAGCAGTTATGGAAAAACAACTTAACCAGAAATAAGTATCTTTACTTAAGAGAAGAAACCCAGCAAAAACCAATGCAAAGAAACTAAAGAAACCTAACCAAACCGACTTTTCTGTCTCGACCAACCTGACTGCTTATTAAAAGAAACTGCCGTATACGCCTTATAACACATGGAAATCTTTTTAAGAGGATTGCAGCGAAAGTGATCAGCAAACCCATTATTAGACGAATAGACCAAGAACTGAGACCAGAACATCTTGGTGTCTGTGTCACTGGTGTCACGGGTGGATGCAAGGGCATCACCGACACTGCCAAACAATTTATTAGAGACTCCCCACCTCAGCTTGATTCGATCAACTCTCGATAACCCTTGGCGAACCTCAATATGAAAAGTATTTTCAAATGTAGGCGTCGAGATTATATGATAGAATTTTGTCTCAAAGATTTCCCAATTATCATCCCTTTTGCCTGTCTAACGGGTATCCAAGCATGCTCACGGTACGGCTGCCAACAATATATCCTCCCCGACTGGGGTCCCATAAAAGGCCCTCAGACCCGTTTTTTTTTTTTGCAATTGGAGTTGACATTGTATATTAAATCAGTCCATTTGATTGATGAATGATTCCAAGATGACTATTGGAGGACAAGTGGACACTCTCCATAACAATCTTCAAGTCGAAATGTTAATCATGGTGTATATGATTTCGATGATGTCATCAAGAACATAGAATCAACATTACACTATGTGTCCAACCTCTCCGCCACAAATAGTATGTGATATAAGGTCAATTTTTAAGCGGAGTATAACAGTTTTTAATTCAGACTTTTCCTTCTCCAAGACCAGTTGTCATACCAATGTTGAATAGCCCTGTCGGCTTTAATATTTACCAATAGCTGTGACGAAAAGATGGATTCAAAATTTCTCTTTCGGTAATAGCGCAATATAATAATAACAAACAGCTTCGTGCAGGACGCCAATTTCATTTCCAACGACAATAACTGTTACGCCACAAGCGCTTCCTTCATAATATACCCGTGACTTTGAAGGAAGATATCCACATCCAAGGGTCACCGATCCTTGTTCCTATAATCCGATTGAAAGTGGAATGTAAGTACGGTCAATTTGAAACACTTGTGAACTGATTGCGACGAATTTATATGTACTCGGCACTTCTAAACAGGAACTGTTTCGCTATACCAAAACTTTTGAACACTTTTTGCTGGTGACCGGCATCATCGAATTAGAAAACACTCTCCAGTGATGTGCAGAGTTCACACGCAAAATAATCTTTGATGACACCGTTCTGCTCTCGAAATCGATTGATAACCAAATGGTATGTCTCCAAATTGGCATTTCACACATTTTAGGACTCTATATGTGCGAGATACATGGATAAATACAAATTTTATTATTCGTTATTCAGGTGACAGAGCACCGACCATTTCCTTCATGATTTTTCCTTCAACGATGTCATGAAGAGTTGTCTGAATGCAGCCGGTTTTCCTTAGATCACGGGTTCCCAACCCGCAACCCACGAGCTACATGCAACCATCGAATTCCATCCGTGTAGCCCTTCACCCAGCTTTCAAAAATATTCTCTTCATATTTCGGTATTGATGGTGAAGAAGTTCTTTTACAACTACATGGAACTCATTGATCTTCTATGTTTAGAAGAATTGTTATAAAAACTGTGTACTTCCATCTGAACAATCCTCCAACCTTATTATCTACACTCAGGAAGGAGTGAGCATGGATGCCACAACATATCGCTGTAAATAGTTGCTCTTTAAAATGAAGTATGCTGCATTTGCAGTTGTCAAATTATCACTTGTCTGGCGTGCTCCTTCTGTCAAGCTCTTCATTCAAACCTGATATTACATCTTTTTGTGATTGCAAACAATATCAAATGTCACATTATTAAATTATGATTGTTACCTTGTAAATTTAGCTGTTTTTTCCCTGTCTTTTTAAGATCGGGACCCCTAGATTAGATCGAGGGGACGGCAAAAGACCGGATGGCATAACGATTTTTCTCTCCCGAGGAGGCAAGTTTCTTATTGGAGATGCACCATCTTTGCTTGCTACTTAATTAGTAAAGAAAGTAATAAATTTGGTTATCAACTCGACCTTACGCAGAAAAAGTAGACATAACAGATATAGCAATAGAAGCAGCAATAGTGATAGACTGAAGGAAGAAACAGAGGGGTTAATAATAGCAGCACAGGACCAGCGTCTACTAATTAGAAACTATCAAGCAAACATAAAAAACGGACCAAAAATCCCAATATGTAGATTGTGTGAACAAAAAACTGAATCAATTGACCAGTTAGTGTCCAGTTGCTCAATCCTAACAGAAATTGAATCTAAAGAAAAGTATGATAAAATATGACATCACATTCATTGAAAAGTACGTAAATACTATTGAATAATGGATTGTGAAAAATAGTATAAATAGCAACCAGAGGCAATAACAGAAGCAAAAGAAGCTACTGTTTACTGGAATTTTGTTATTCAAAATGATAGAAAAATAAAGAGCAATAGACTAGATATAGTGATTAAGGACTGTGAAAGAAAAATATATGTCCTAATCAATATGTCAATACCCACAGATAATAACATATCAGTCAAAGAATATAATAAGATAAGTCAATACAAAGACCTGGAAATAGAAATTGAGAAAATGTGGTACTTTAAAACTACCACCGAGTCAGTAATAGTGAAACCGTGAGTGTGATCAAGAAAGAGACAGATAAACACTTTAATAAGATCCCTGGCAGTCCCAGCCAATTGCACTTTGCAGAACTGCTCATCTCTTTAGGAGAGTACTATCAATGTGACTGAAAAATATCATCTGAAAGAGGCAACAAAACAAAAAAAAACAAAAAAACACAAATACATAGAATGCATTTCATCACGACCTTTCTTCACCCTAGGTCTTGGGTAAATAGCCAGAGAAAGGTTGTAAGAAACCGAAAATAAAACAGATAATTAAGTGCTGCTACTACTTCTACTACTACTAATAATAATAATGGTGGAGTCATAAATGTGTACATGAATTAGGCTTTGAGCAAGAATATTTAAAAACCAAATAATTTTGATACACTTATATTTGTGGCGATTTAGGAATTACCAAAGAACTCCCAACCGGATGTTGACTCGTCGGCTGCCTGATACAAAATGTATAAATGCGTCGCCACGCATAAGGCTCCACGCATCCATCCGGTTAAAATCAGAAAAAAGAAAAATAATAAAATGTAAAGTAGCCAATGAGAAGCGGTCGCGCCAAAATTAGAAGGATTTTGGCGTAGCGAATTTGGAGCCGGTAGAGAGAGATAAATACTCAGGTTTTCTGTGAACCGACCTCTTTTCGGGTAGTGACGTCGAACCGACAACACCGTTTTTACTATCTGGTGTTTGGGCACCACGCTGTGTCTTGGGACGTAGCGTTGGTTAGTCCATTCACCAGGTAAATAAAGGAAAGTATGAAAGAAAAATGTTTTCGTCTCCTATCTGTTCTTATCTTTCCCTTTTTATGTTTCTTATGGACCTTCTTTGGGCAAGGCATTGCGCCAGCCACGTCAACGTGGGGTAAAACTAAATAACCAAAATATGGAGTCAGATATCTTACGGCAACACAGTCTTGCCCTTAGCCACTGACTACCATAAAAAACCTTCAAACCCCACATATTTCATCGAGACTTTCTGACTAAATTTTCTTACATATTTGTTGGCAATATCATTGTTATATAAACTAAAAAAACATTTTTGCTACAGGTCATTCTTCTCCTCAGCTAAAAGTTAAACGCAACAGAACCTCATATATATCGACTTGACAAACTTTACCAAAATAAAGAAAACTGAAAGTAGCGGTTTCGTACTTTACTGAAACTTCTGTCATTTCATTCCTGAATGACAGTTTTTTGTTTCTTTATTGCGTTTATTTTAACCAGAATTCATGGCACTCAACTTTTCCGGTCTTAAAGAAACCATTTTGAACTCAACAGGGGATAATTCTGAAGACAGACTGCAGCATGAGTGATAATGTCTGTTCACTATCTAAAAAAAAAAGAAAAAAAGAAAATGAAAAAATAAAAAAAGATTTTTTTCTCTTTAGTATTTATCCTTTCTCACCAAAACGCTCCGCAACTCACTAAACTTTTCTACTTGGTCAAAACCGTTTTTTTCTTCTTCATTTGATACAATGCTGTTTTCAAGAATAACAAAAATATTCTAAAAGATAAATAAGTAAAAGAACCATATTCAAATCTTAATTTCTTTTTCATCGACTTCCTATCATGGCGAGTAAAAATAGCCATTCAAAATGGCCTCTCTCTCTCTCTCTAATTTCAAGCCTGACAATGTCATTTGATTGTTATTTTTTTGTTTTTGTTTATTTTTTGTTTTTTCGGTTGCAACAATTACTCCTCACCTTTTTTTATTTTTTATTTATTCTTTTTACTTTATCCTATGTTCTTATATGACACCTTCATAAAAAGATACCGTAAATAATCCGACTTCCATTTTTAGCCAACAAAAGGACAGACAAGTTCCCTCAATCTAATATGTATTTTCCTGGTGCTATAAATCTGCTTTATTTTTTCTTCGTTCTGAGGTATTTTACCGAAGAACACTGTAAATGGTGGGTCTTAGCCGGTGAAACTTTTAACTTTTTATGTTCTCAGATCAAAATATTTCTCGGGTTCATGCGAGGCATCAAAAGGACAGTTTTGTTGGTTATTACATCAACTGAAATATTTTCTTTGTGTTTTTTTGTCCGTATAGATATATATATATGAGAATGTGAGGATACAGGATGTTGTCCTGAAGACCTACCTAGGGCGATGAACGATAGGGAGGAGTGGCGAGAGAGGGTCAGGGATATCCGTGCTACCAGCGCGATATGATGATGATGATGATATATATGAGAATAAGGAATTTATCCGCCAACGAGAAAATATTCCAAGAGAGTAGTAAGATATATATGGATGCCCTTAAAAATAGCGGTTTTACGGAAGAGTTTACCTACCAAGAAGAAAATATACCTAATGATATTAATAAAGAAAATATGAAGTACAGTAAAAAAAATAGAAAATTATATGGTTTAACCCTTCTTTTTGTTGACTAGCAAGTATAAATCTAGGTAAATACTTTTGGAAATTGATAGATAAGCACTTTAAACATAATAATATACCACATAAAAGATTTAATAGAAAAACGTTAAAAATTAGTTACTCCAGCGCGAAAAATGTTTTTCAAATAATCAATAATCATTATAAAGAGTTTATTAAAGAATTTCATGACCGAACGAATAATAATAATAATAATAATAGTAAACAAAACGAATGAAATTGTAAAACTCGAATGAATTGTCCCATGAATGGATTATGTAACTGAGATAATGTAATATACCAAGAAATCATTTACCCAAAAGAAAATGTTAAGGATAGAAAAACTTATATAAGGATTTCGTCGACGAAATGGAATTCTAGATACGCTAATCATAAATTTTCTTTCTCCCATGAACATCTGAAAAATCAAACAGCCCTATCTAAGCATTTTTGGAGTTTGAAAAATAAAGGTTTGACCCCTGAGATTCAATGGTCCATATTGAAAAAGTCGAATTCTCCAAAATGCTTTGATAGTAGATGTAATCTGTGCCTAGAAGAAAAATGCAAATAATGATATACCCAGACCCTGAAAAATTATAAAATCAGCGATGTGAATTAATAGCTAGATGTAGACATAGGAATGAATTTAAACTATTGACAAATATCATAGATAATGTTTAATTAACCAAAACATAGGATTAATTTGAGATTTGAGGTCAAATGAATAAAATAAAATAAAATAAAAAGATGAGAAGATACCATGTGATGTGTACGTACTTTTCAATGGAAGGGTAACTAAATTGATAGGCACGAATATAAATTTTGAATTTTAATTTTAAATTTTGAATTTAATTTAGGATAAGTATTACTGTATCCTTACGTAAGGTTATTAAGGAATGTTGTACTTCCCTAAATTATTATCAAATCTGGAGTTTTAAGTTGAAATGTATTTAGAATTTAAAAATTCAAAAAAAAATTAATTTACGGTGATTCCAACCGGTGTTAAAAAATAAAAAATAAAAACCGGAAGTGGGCGAAATGGGGAGGAGACTCTTCACCCATCTTCTACCCCCTCCAACCCTTCCTTCCAGTGTCTATTCTGAAAGTAATTATTTATCCATTCGATCTGAAGAAGTCCTGTTATTTTTGGTGCTATTGATTTGTATCAATACCCATAACAGGATGGAAATAAATTTATAATCCTAATGTGACCGTTTTTTTTTCTTAAAGAAGCGTTAAAATTTCCTTCGCTTGCGCTAGTTTCTTCGTAGCTGAGTGGTAGAATCTTGGATTGGCGATTGAGTCAACCGGGTTTCAATCCTAGCTTCGGGAATCTAGCCTGTTAAGCCACACTGAAGAGTTCTGATGGAACGAAACAAGTCTGTCTGTGGATGACAATATATATATATATATATATATATATATATATATATATATCACAATACTCACCATACCGAGTAACGTTCAAGCGGACAATTCGTCTGAAGAGTAAAATTGGAGGATATGGAGGACATTAAAAGTAATAGGACGACGCAACTTCACGCCCTACAAAAAAAAAAAAAAAAAAAAAGTGGCATAGGTGCTTCGGGCAATGGAGAACTTGCTGGAATAAGAATGTTGAATACCTATGAGACTGCTTCAGAGTAAATTTCTGTCTCGATACTTTTTGAAACCCACTCCGCAAAGTCGATTTTCTTTCGCCAAGTCTCACGTATGATTAAAACTTTGATCTCAAGTCTAATCTACCATCGAGTAAGATAACATTAGCATGTTTGGACACAATTAATAAATTTTATATAAAATGAGATAACTAAATAAGATAAAAACTCACGACTGTCGATCATCAGACAAGATAGTATTCAACACGTCTAATTTTCTTAGCAGACGGGTTGAATACTAGCTCACCTGAAAATCGACAACGTGAAACTCCTACTTTTAAATTTTTATCATATTTTAATATTTACTCCTTTAGAGTTTTTCACATCAGTGTCAGCTGATGGTTTTTCACTGGAGTTTGAGTGACAGCAAGCCTCCTCAAGTTTCCAGGACTCGTCTCAGGATTCTGGCCGTTATTAGCAATGCTGTCGTTTGGATAGTCTCTACCCGTCCGCCAACTTCCAAGTCCTCCAGGCCTTTTAATAATCCTTTAGTTATTGTGCCTAACGCACCAATCACAATTGGCACAATCGTTACTTTCATGTTTCACAGCTTTTTCAATCCTCTAGCAAGGTCGAGGTACTTATCCTTCTTTTAACTTTCCTTCAGATTTATTCTGTGGTCCACCGGGACAGCAAAGTCTACAATTTTGCAGATTCTCTTTTTTATTTTGTTGATTATTATGAGGTCTGGTCTTTTGGCCAGGATTAGGTGATCCGTTTGTATGTTAAAGTCCCATAGGAGTTTATGCGAGTCATTTTCTAGGACAGGTGCCGGGTTGTGCCTATACCATTTGTTTGTATGGTCGAATTGAAATTTCCTGCACATTTCTCAGTGTATCACCTTGCTTACCCAGTCGTGTGTCGCCTTATACTCCTTCTGTGCTAATTTGCTGCATTTGCTTATTATGTGATTGATCGTTTCGTCTCTGTCACCGCATAGCCTACATTTGCTGTTTTGTTGCGTCTTATCTATTCTCGTTTTGATATGATTGGTTCTTATGGCATTTTATTATTATTATTATTATTATTGCCGTTGTTGTTGTTGTATTTTATACTTAAAATATATTTTGTGATATTGCTCTGCATAGGACATAGTAAATATTTCCGCGTTAAATCTTAATCATAATTATGTGTGTGTGTATACATACAATTATGATTAATATATATATATATATATATATATATATATATAAATTTTGATCTATTATGCATGCGTGTAAATATATATGTATATATATATATATATATATATATATATATTAGCGGAACAGAAATTATAAGAGAAACAGGAATATTTCTTCATGATTACTTACATTTTAGTTTATAATTATTCTCAGTAGTTTTGACCTTAGGTCATAATCAGGTGAAAGAATTTTGAAAAAGTTTTAAAGAGTTGATATAACATAAAAGAAGCGCCGAAAAATAAACCAATTACGGAGAGAGAGAGAGAGACAGACAGACAGAGAGAGCGTTTGTGTGTGTGTGTGTGTGTGTGACGTTAGATTTTTTTTACTAGGACTTTTTTTCAGTTCATTCTTCTGTTCATATCCATAGAGAATATAATTATGCTGTTATGAAAATGACAGGCGTTAAAATGTGAAATATCATTCTAGATGCCGTTTGAACTTTCATTCTCATACCTTTTGTCTGTACGTGTACGTTTCGGCCGATACATTATTCGGCCGTCTTACTCGGCCAAAAACGTCGTGATAAATAATGACAAGGAAAAATTAGCAGTAAAAATTCACTTTTCTTGAGACTAAAAATGAGCATATTTCAGTCAATAAGCGTAATTTTTTAGAAAAAAGCAAAATTTTTTTGTTCAGAATTTCTTTTCCTAAATGTAAAAACTCTGCATTGTTTGGAATTGGTTTACAGCAAAAAATTATTTCAATCTTGCAAAAATATTTGTTTTGAGCTAATTCGAAATGGTGGCAAAGTAAAAAGAGTGGTCCAGGTTTGAACAGAGGCCTGTCATTAAATTTTTGATGACTTAAAAATGCAAACTATGTGAAATTTACAGAATAATACGTACAGAGAAAAATGTTTTAGTCAAAAAATGTTTATAAATGGGCTAAAAATGGGTTTGCCACTACGAACCTAAGTCGAAAAGATAGTCTATGGAGGGTAAACACTGACTTGTTGCTAAAGAAAAAGTTCCAGGACTAGCGGTCAGTAAAGAAGGTCATGCAGACAGTCTTCAGGAATGAAGAAGGACCCATCACTATTGATTTCATGAAAAAGGTGCAATTTAAACAGCGTTTGTTAGAGTGTTCGCCAATGGCCCGGGAGACCTGGGTTCAATCCCAGGTCGAGTCATACCAAAGACTAAAAAAATGGTACTTGATGCCTCCTTGCTTAACACTCAGCATTATAAGGTGCGGATCAAGGGTAAAGTAGAGCCATCCAGGGAAGGAGTAGCGCCCTCCCCTACATCTTGGTGTAGTAGCTATCGAAAAGGGAGCCTTCGGGTTACCCTCGACTATGGTCGCCAACTTTACTTTACTTGTTATTGCCAACTACTAAGACAAAATTCACCCTATTTATTGAATGACCTTCGTATTTAATATAGTTGCTGGACAGGGTGATGACTTTTTAAATATTTGTGCTAAAGTATTTCTCAAATTTCATTCTCTCCTCACTTAAATTATGATTACCAAAAATTCAAAATACTAAAGTTTCTGTAATCAATATTAGAAAATTTTTATACGTTACTTATGAAGATTTACAAGCGTGCTATGAGTAACTTTGCGAACTGAGTTCAAACCCTGGGCGATTGGTGTAATGGTTAACAAACTAGATTTGCAGACCATTACTAGTGAGCTTGTGTCTCACTGAGTACTCCACACTTCTAACCTTGTAAGTAAAGCTTAGTAAATAACTACTTTTAGATATTCCGCTAAGCATAATAACTTTGTCTCGCACAAGGCTCCATGGATGAGAGGAAATTGTGTTGCACCAGTCTTCTGAATGGATAGGATCAGATTGCTTTAAAAATTAGTACTTAAAATGACTAACACTGATGCCACGTCAGCCACTAAGCAATATGTTTATTTTTTTTCAAGGATACAATAATGATTATACAAGCTGTAAAACATTTTTAATTACATGGAAATATTTTCCTTGTGTTAGTTCAGACTTTTGATACTCGTAATTGAAAACAAAGACGTGTTGTGTTAAAATAACAAAACGTTTTTTTCTTTTATTTGGTCACGTGTTCTCATTCTGTGTTTTTAAATGTCGCTTATAAAATAAAGAAAGGTTACTTCTGTCAAACAGAAATTACAAGGCTGAATTTTTAAACAGTTTTTTGTTGCTTAGCATTTGATAGAATAGCTTTATTGGTTGTTCATGGGATGCAGGCTTAGGAGTTTAATTACCTTGGAGAAGGAAAAAAGACACAAAAGCTAATCTTTAAATTTTTTTAATAAAGACCCTTTTTATGGTTAAAATCATTTGAGTGGATGAATTTTACACGGGACGTTGCTATTAAAACATTAATTGATTTTGCTGTAACCAAATATGAATGATTTTTGTAAGAATAGAAGTAGACATTTTTAATACTAAGATGAGTCTAAAGTTTTGCAATATTTTGGTAACGTGAGGCACAATTCGGCAGCTGCTGATGTTATTGTTGTGGTCGTGAAGGTGACAAAACCCACAGGACTATGAGATACCAACCTCACCCGATACTCTCTGAGTGTTGCGTGCTGGATTTGACTCTATGGTTTGGAGAACGACCTTGGAATCCATAATTTTAGGCCGACTTAACCTTGCCTGATCGTTGTGATTCTTGCAATCCAAGCGAGATCTCTTGAACTATTTGGTTGATTGTACTGAGATCAACTGCGCCTTCACCTTTCGCACGACAAATGTTTTTGGTTGCTTCCGCAAACGACATGGTCAGGTTCGAACTCTTAATGCATAAGTTCCCAAATTCGACTATGTTGCACTTTATTTATGCAGATTTTGAAACACACGCGGAGCGAAGTAATGAACCTCGTGTCAGCACACCAATCGCTACAACAACAGCTACCTTTCACGGCTTGAATTGCTTCGGTCACGTGATATACGTGCCACAATGTACCACGTGTTAGCATACCAATTACTACGACAGCGGGTACGCCCCCGGCTTTTTAGCTGGGCCGTCTGGCATTCGTGCCGGATGGGTGCTCGAAACTAAGAGCAGACTCGGGGCCGAATAGGCCCCCAACTTCGGCTGGGCAACCTTCGGGTGGGCGAGCTGCACTTTTGTCCCCTTTGTACGGCACTAGACCAAGCGTCTAGTTTAAGCCGTAAACTGGCATACGTGCCCGGACCCACATTTGGGTTCGTGAAACTGCTTGCCTCATCAGGCTCACATTGCACTAAGTGAGCCGATGAGCAGCACAGACAAGCAGGGTTCGAGTCTCGGCTCGTTCCCGACCTTCCCCTCCCCTTTATCCCCACTTTAATTGGCCTTCGGGCTTTTGACCTTGTGTCAAGTCGTGTCTGGTGGGAGGCAGCGACAAATATTGGGTACCTTCACGGCTTGAACAGCTTTGATCTCGTGATATAAACGTGCCACTAACCAACACGTACCAAAATATTGCAAAACATTTGATTCCTCATAATAATTTAAGTTGAACCGATTCCTTGAATGCTACAAATGAACAGAGTCTATGGGAAAATATGCTTGTATAAAGTGAATATTTGATATTAGAAACAAGAAATATGTTGGAGCTTTGTTTATATTTAGAAGCTTTATTTCCAGCATTCCGAATAAAATGTGGATAAATATGGAAATATTGATCGAATTGTCTTCTTTATTCATCAATCTCCCTTATGAGCTTGCCGACTTCGCCGTCTTCCTTCTGCCCTCAACATAGGAATCGTTTTCTCCTTAAATTTATTTCGGTAAAATTTCAAAAGATGTTTGAATATTTTTTATTTTATTTTGTAAGTTCTTCTTCGTTTCATGCTTCTTTTGACGCAACAGAAATGTCACGAAAAAAGATTTTTTGAAACTTAATCATTCATTCCTTTTCTTTGTAAAATTCCGCTAATGTTTTACGTGGTGCATTCAATAAGTTTCCTGACTTTTTTTTACAGGCATTTAAAATTGTCGTAGACACTTGAAAATTCACTATGTTATTGCTATACAACTTATGAGATGACTGATCAATTTTTATGATTTCAGGTTCAAATGAACAGCTACAGCAGCAATTGGAATAACCCTACTAAAGCCTGATTGTCACAGCTGGTGAATTTCAAAAATGCAACCTGGACGTGAGGACACTTTAGAAGAACAACATGCAATAAAATCCTGTTTTAAACTTGGAAAAAATGCCACAGAAACGTATGGAATACTTCAGACTGCTTTTGGGCCATCTTGCATGAATCGAGCATCAGTTTTTGAGTGACATAAGAGATTCAAGGAAGGCAGGCAGTCTGTGAGGGATAATGAGAGGTGTGGGAGGAGTAAAGAAGTCAATACACCAGAGTTGATTGGCCAAAGGGTTAGTGTTACTATGTTGAGGTTTTAAGGGAGATCAAGAAGAGATTCCTTGGGAAGAGGGCAGCACTCTTGAAATCGGGTCAGTGGCATTTCCACCAGGACAATGCACCAGTCCACAACTCCATCCTTATTACAGACTATTTGACCAAGATGAGCATCAAGACGGTTCCTCAGGCTCCCTATAGTCCAGACCTTGCTCCCTGTGACGTTTGGTTATTCCCTAAGCTCAGAGGCTGTTATTATGAGACAATTGAGAAGATGAAAGAGGCTGTGACGAAGGTCATTGACACGCTCACACAAGAAGACTTCTATGGGGCCTTCCAGAAGTTGTTGGAACGGTACAAGTGCATTGCAGGCGGAGGAGACTACTTCGAAGGGGACTACAGTTTCATGTGTGTACAATCAATAAAAGTGCCCGTTCGAAAAAAGTCTGGAAACTTATTTAATGATCCTCGTACTTAAAAAAAGAAATAATAGTAAATGAAAATAATTTTGCTATAAAATAAACAGCTTAATATTTGGGACAGATGCATAGATTGAGTTTGAGACGCATTTCTTTTGATCAGTTATTTCTATTTTGTTTAAAGGATATTTACTTCTTGTATTGATTCTTATCAATAAAATCATAGAAAAAATCAAAACAAAAATATTTTCACTCGTATATGTTTATAAATTTCCTCAAATCAAAGATGATTATTCCATGGTTAATAAATCTCCACATTTTTGACTTCCTTTTTTAAGTTTGGGTGGTGTCTATGTACAGTTGTAGCTAAGGTACTGGACAACAACATTGTAGTTACCGAGTTCGAACTCTGTTCATGCTATTACATTCACTTTCTGACAAATACCCTTTGGAAAGGAATGAATGCCTTAATCCTTCCAAAAAAACCAGGACCACACATTCATCGACGACGACAACGTTTCTGTCCTTAACCAGCAAACACGGCCTTTGCCAACCTAACGATGCAGATTTCGCTTAGGCATTTAGCTGCTAAAATGCCTTCTCAACTCTATTACAATTTCCTTCCTTCTTTCCTTCCTTCCTACGAGACTTGCAGCATAAACGTAAACCCTTTATTCCATGCTGCCTATAAAAACCTTACGGCATCTTCGTCTTCTCTCTCCTTTACTTTCCAACTACTTTTAGCGAGGAAATAAAAACGTAACCACACACACGTAACATAATATATATTTCTAACGCTAAAGGAGGCATATTCATCTTTCAATGTCACTCGACCATCTTAGGTTCATCTTCCATATATGGGAGGCATGCTCATCTTTCAATGTCACTCGACCATCTTAGGTTCATCTTCCATATATGGGAGGCACGCTCATATTTCAACGTTACTCAACCATCTTTATCTTTTATATATGGGAGGCATGTTTATTTTAAAATGTTCCTGAACCATCTTTGTTTCATTATTTATATATGGGAGGCATGCTAATCTTTCAATTTCCACCAACCTTCGTAAGTTCATCTTCCATATATCGGAACCATGCTCATTTTAAGAATATGAATCTTGTAGAATAATGAACCTGATAAAGTAATCAATCCACAACCAAGTATTGAACTTACGACTTCCATTTATATTCCAAAATGAAGTTCTAAACCGATGATTTTATCCTCCCAACCGTCGGATAATTCAGGGACGATTTAATGCCAAAAGCCGACCTTTTTGAAAGACAGTAGAAGTGCTATTTAGCTCGTAGATGGGTGGATGAGGAGTTCATACCTTTTCCAAATGAATTTAGCTGAAAGTAAACGTACTAGCGCGACTGGAGTTCGAACTCTCTTATTGTGATGTCGCAGTCCACTACGCGATGGTGTATCCTCCCTTTTGTTTCTAAGGGAGAAGAAAATTTCAGAACTGATTATTCAGTGATCTATGAATTAATCTGCTACTCTCTTTAGTATTCACAACATTATCCTAGTCTTTCTGTCTTGTAAAGACTGTTTGTAAGATGATAAAGCTCTGATTGAAGGTGAATCCATGAGACTTTGCGATGATCTGAGTTTGACGATGGTATTTGTAATGAAACGTTTCTTTTCAGAGCAGTGTACAAATTATAGATTGCCATTTGCATCACACTTTCTCATACTATGAGCGCCGATACTCCAAGCTTCTTATTCCCCACTCCTAATTCCAGCTCTCGCGTTGAAATCTCCTGCAAGAATCAGTGTCTTTTATAGAATTTTCCCTAAACTCGAGTTAAAGTCTTCTTTAAAGTCTTCGGGCCATTGATTGCATTTTTAAAAAATGTTAGTCTTAGGGTATTAATACGATCACTGTTGACTGACAGTTTCATTTTGGTTTCTCATCTATGGAAATTCTTTATTGTAGAATTTACACAAGATTCTTGTCGATCTTGGGTGGCTTTATTATTTAAAAAATGTTTTATTTTATTGTATTGTATTGTATTAATTTAGAAGTCTATTGCAATGTGAAATAATAATTATTTGAGACTTTTTTAAAAAATAAACACGGTGTTGGATGTTCAAATCTTTTTGACTTTGTAAACATGGTATCACATGGGGTGTTAGAAAGCTATGTTGGGTGTTTTAACCATGGTGCCATATTAAAAAAAAATGTATTGCCATGATCCATCAAAACGTCGTTATTAGGCAATCAAGTCTTACTCATGATAACTATATTAATGCTGCCAGGACATTCTGGCGTTCAAGTCTGTTGGAGCCTGTACCACCCAATACTATTTTACATTCCGTTTGGCTAAATTTAGATTTCATGTTTGTTTTCTCGTTTACTTTTCACTCATCTCCGGAACAGTAGGTGTCTCAAGAGACAGTAAAAATTGTGTAATTCCTTTAATCACATCATGTGTCTTCTTGCAACTGATTTAAAGTAAACTCCCGGTACTCTCTTGGTAAGTGTCCTGCATATGACACTAAACTTCTGAAACACTGGGTGGTGTGTAGTACTACTGCGTCACAATTACCCCTATATCCATTAAGACCCAGAGTGGCAGTACCCGTTAGGATCCCCTCAATAAATCAAATAGATTTGTTTGAAAATTATTCGCGTTCGATTGTTATACTAAAAACCTTATTACTGTATCCAAACACAGTTATTATTATTATCATTATTATTATTATTATTATTATTATTCCTTTAGAGTTTTTCACATCAGTGTCAGCTGATGGTTTTTCACTGGAGTTTGAGCGACAGCAAGTTTCCTCAAGTCTCCAGGACTCGTCTCAGGATTCTGGCTGTCTTCAATAATGCTGTCGTTTGGATGGTCTCCACTCGTCCTCCAGCTTCCAAGTCCTCCAGGCTCTTTAATAATCCTTAAGTTAATGTGTCAAAGGCACCAATCACAATTGGTACAATGGTAACTTTCATGTTCCACAGCTTTTTCAATTCCCTAGCAAGGTCGAGATACTTATCCTTCTTTTTACATTCTTTCAGTTTTATTCTGTGGTCCGCCGGTACAGCAAAGTCTACAATTTTGCAAGTTCTCTCCTTTTTGTTGATTACTATAAAGTCTAATTTTCTGGCCGATATTAGGTGATCCGTGTGTATGTCAAAGTCCCATAGGAGTTTATGTGTGTCATTTTCTAGAACAGGTGCTGGGTGGTGCATTATTATTATTATTATTATCATTATAATTATTTTCTCTTTTAGAATTTTTCCAATCAGCGTTAGCTGATGGATTTTCACTAAAGTTTGAGTGACAGCAAGTCTCCTCAAGTCTCCAGAACTCTTCTCAGTATTCTGGCCGTTTTCAACAATGCTGTAGTTTGGATGGTCTCCACTCGTCCTCCGACTTCCAAGTCCTCCAGTCCCTTTAATAGTCATTTATTGTACAGAATGCACCAATCACGATTGGTATAATCGTCACCTTCATGTTCCATAATTTTTTAAAATTCCCTAGCAAGGTCCAGGTACTTATCCTTCTTTTCACTCTCTTTCAGTTTTATTCTGTGGTCAGCCGGTACAGCAAAGTTTACAATTTTGCAGGTTCTCTTTTTTTGTTGATCACTATAAAGTCTAATTTTCTGGTCGAGATTAGGTGATCCGTTTGTATGTCAAAGTCCCGTAGGTGTTTGTATGTGTGATTCTCCAGGACAGCTGCTGGGTTATGCATATACCATTTGTTCGTATGGTCAAATTGAAATTTCTTGCACGTCTCCCAGTGAATCCCCTTGTCCACCCAGTTGTGTCTAGTCTTATACTCCTTCTGTGCTAATTTGCTGCATTCGCTTATTATGTGATTGATCTTTTCCTCTCTATCACCACATAACCTACATTTGCTATTCTGTTGCGTCTTATCTATTCTCGCTTTGATTTGATTGGTTCTTATGGCGTTGTTTTGTGCTGCTATTTGGAGAGATTCTGTTTCTCTTTTAAAGTTTCCTTTTCTTAGTCATGTCTAAGTTTTCTCGTGCAAGATGTCGTTTATTAGTCGTTTTAAGCGCTCATAGAGTTGTTTTTCTTCCCACTTTTGTTTCCTAGTTGTTGTCATTCTGTTGGACACTGTGTTGTCAGTATCGTTTTTGATGGCTGTAATCAGTCTGTAGTCCTCGCATCGTTGTATCGATGCGTCAACACTGTCTTCAATGATGGCAAGTCCTCTTCCTCCCTCCTTTCTTGATACATATAGTCTGTCAACGTCGTCTCTGGGGTGTAGTACCTTATGCATGGTCATTAGTTTCCCTGTTCTTTGGTCCATTTGCTTAAGGGTACAGCCCAGGTGCTTATTCCTTTGATAAGGTTTCTGCTTGATAGTTTTGTCTCGAGTAGCTTTCTAGTTCTTCTAAGATATTCTTTCTTAATTTTGTCTTTCATCTCCTCTTGTTTGATGGTGTCAGCTAATTATTATTATTATCATTATTATTAAAGGAATAGTTACTTGAAACCAATAATTATTTGAATTATTGATGTTAAATAAGAATACTTGAAACCATATAACTGAGTGCAAATTATTTGTATTCGATAGGAATACTTGAAACCATATAACTGTGCACATTTTTCATATTCGATAGGAATATTTGAGATCATATAAATGTGTGAACAAATGATTATAAATAAAAAAAATGCAATTTAAAAAAAGAATGTAAATGAACATTGAAAATGTAGATATGATTACAATCCAACTTTTCCAACTGAATCAAATTTCAGCATTAGCTAATCCATAAGAAGTTAATATGCCGTTAAATAAATCAAGCCAAATCACCCCCCCTGGTAAAACAATAATGTGTACAGGCAAAAAAGGTGGGTTAAAGGGTGCGCGAGATAATGAGTATCTGTCGCAGTGTGTAGATAAATTTTATTTATCCCCGCCCATTTAGGCGATATTGCAATGCACATGTTATTATTAGTGGGAATTCCCCCCTCCCAAGACCTATGAAAAATCTTGTTTTTATTCTGCTGGTTGTCTCGTATCACTCTCTTTTCAAGGCATGTCTAGAGGGGTTGTTGGTTGAGTCATAGACCACTCGACCTGGTGACAGGTAGTAACGGATTTACATGCTAACTACTAGCAGGTAAGTCCTACACCACTATATATATATATATATATATATATATATATATATATATATATATATATCGTGTTGAATGGGAAACTTTATATTTAATGTTAGATTAGTTCAATTTAAAATTAAAAAAAAAGAATATCTAATTTTTGTGTCAAACTGCTAGAGTTGTTTTGTTTGAATCAACAAAGTCTGTATGTGTAAGGGGAATGACCGAAATTTTCTGTTTTAGAGATTAAATAGTTCATTTTCATTCGTAATTTCATCTGGGCTCTTTTTTGCTTTTTACGTTATATTTTTTAAATGTTTGTGTTTTCATATTCTTTAATCTTCAAAATAAACAGGACGCGGGCTCAAATCTCGCCCGAAGCTTCTGGTCCTCTCAACTTAAAGCCGCAGAATACATTGGTATGAAACGTTTGTGATAAGCAACAAAAATATTGAGTTATGATTAGAAAACATATTAAGCCGAAATAGTCCAGGTTAAAAGCGAGATAAGAGTAACCTGAAGCCGAACATTTTTAGACGTTATTTTTCCGATATAGATATCATTAGGTTAAATTAGGTTATTTAGTTTATGGCATATCAACCTTTGATGGATATTTAATGCAAATTCCGGTTTATGTATATATATGGTTTTTAAGTGAATAGTTTGTTGGTAGCATTACTTTTAAACGAGTCACAGCTAATTTGTTTGCATACAGTTAAATGTTTTCAAGTATTCCTATCAAACGCTAATAATTCTATTTAATATTAATCATTTGTTTGCAGACTGTTAAGTTCCCACTATTGCTATCTAACACAAATGGTTCTATTTACACACAGTTAAATGGTTCCAAACGGTACTATTCAATTCAAATAATTATATCTAATAGAAATAATAATCCCTCGTAAAAGATTGTACAGATCTACTTGACCCACTGATGGGACCCAAACGGTTACCACTGCTCCGGGTTACAGTGGCCCCATGAGCAATTGTAATGAAAGGGCTCTCCACACTCCCCAAACTCCAACACATAAGCCACACCATTAGTTGCATATCCAGGACACTAAATATTTTCACGTAATGCCATCTAACACTAATAATTCTATTCAACATTATTCATTCGTTTGCACACTGTTAAATGGTTTCATGTATTGCTATGTAATTTTGTAATTTGCAAATCGGTAGTTAAAATTAGCTTGAATGTCATTGGCAAATTTTTAAAGTTGGATTGTTACAGTCTTTGTTGGTATTTAAATGACTGGGCTGCTCTTTTTTGTAAGTCTGTGAGTCTTCGTTATGCTGTTAACAGTTTATTAGTTGTCTACTTTTTAACGAGTCCATGTCTGTTACACAGTCAGTAAGAGAAAGGTTGAACCCAGTAGGCCTGCCTACCACTTGCTAAGGATTAAAAGCAATGTTTTACTTTTTTACAGACTCCACCGTTCAACCAGGGACGGTGTGAAATTTACAATTAACTGTGAGCTAATTGGTTTCCACGATAGAAGAGAAGCGTATAATTGGTTTCTTTCCGTAGTAATCGAGAAAATTGATGAGTTTTCCCAACTCTATTCGAGTAAGTCTTGGGAGACATTTTTTCAAGAAGCACCATCCTCAAAATTTTTTAAAAACCCTGGCAAAAAGAGATTGCTGCTGGAAGCGAAAATAAAATTATCCCAGCCTAAGAGTGCCAAGCGCCCAAAATTTGAAACAAAAGAAAAGAGAACTTTGAATTCAGAAAACATAACGAAATTTTGTAAAAAATTGTTTTCGTTATGTACCACTTTTCCTTATTTCGGTCTAATGTTGAGTGCGTCCCTATGCTGGTCACGGTGCCCAATGTGGTATGACTATTAGTCACAGTACTTGTTGTGGCTGTTGTGTTCTTGATTGCCATATTTGCTTCCGACTGTTTGCTTTGTCAAGTCTTTCCGTGCCCACGCTGTGTTTGAAAGATCCTCGAAGTGGGGTTGACACAATTCAGCCGGATCTTATTCGGACGGTCGGGTAATATGAGTGGCTAGATTGTCTAGCAACACAAAGAATTGAGAAAACCCGTTGTTAAGAAATAATAAAGATGTTTTTTATTGAAACACTTTTGTGAGACAACAAATAACAACCAAACAATGTTTGCTTTCCTGGTAAAAAGAAGAAAGAATATCGAGAGAGGCAGAGTGACGATGAAGTGCAGTTAGTATAGCACTAATGTCTCTAAAGTTTGGGACTTTGAAATTTTATAAAGTCTGCCGTTTGTTCAGTGTGCCTCGGGTCTAGAATGGAAGGGATGCTTCTTTCGCAGTCTTGAGTTTCTTCTTGGTCTCTGTCTTTATCCTCTCTGATGATTCGTTTTACCATCCTGTTTTTATAGATCAAAATCTGGATTAAAAAGTTTTCTGATTGGTTATCCAATAAGAGACAATTAGGAGTCATATTCTCATTCGTCAGCCAATCCTAGTTCAGGATTATATCTTACAGGTATAGGGAAAAACGCTTTTTAGGGTGGAGCAAAATCAAATCTCTCTTTTGACATTGACCTTTAAGATAAGGACTAGAAAAATATGTTTTACGAAATGACCTGTTTCATTATTATGATCGATGGAGTTAGATGACAACCGAAAAATTAAATAAATTCTCTGACCTTTAAAATAAAAAGAAACAATTGTCTTGTACTTAACTGACCTTTCAACCAGCTTTTTAGGTCAATTTAAGCTTTGAACAAAAAGATACTTATTTTAAGGATCTTTTTATTCTTGACACATATATATTAATTTTCATATATTTCATAAATTTGAATTTTTACATATCAATTAAGTATTTATCAGCACATTTTATCATATTTGTCCATTTGACTTTCCAATTCTTTCCTTTTTATCTTTTTGTTTCATTTGTGTGTGTGTGTGTGTGTGTGTGTGTGTGTGTGTGTGTGTGTGTGTGTGTGTGTGTGTGTGTGTGTGTGTGTGTGTGTGTGAGTTACATCAATTGTTGTGGTTTTTGCTCAAATATACACCGTGAAATTTGTGCAATGTCAGAAGAAATGTATTTTTTAAACTTATTTCTTTCGAAGTAAATTCTTTATAGTGGGATAAATGTTTGTTCCTTTTTGAAATACAGTTGTTTATTTTTTTGTATGTTAATAGTTGAATAACTCCTCCCTTTCCCTTGTTTCTATAGATCTTTTTTTTTTTTTACTCCTTTTCTTTCTCTTTCCTTTCCTACGAAGCTACCTTGTTTACTTTTATCTTGGTTGGCAACATTCTAGGCTTTGTTAACTTCCCTCCCTTAATTTTTATATCCATGGCTGATGTGCTCGTTGTAATTCGGAAAGTAATACCAACAATTCAATTTAACATCAGTCATTTATTTTCGCACAGTTAAAAGGTTTCATGTATAGTAAATGATTAGATAGCTCTATTTGACCTGTAGAGAGAGGGGGGCGCTCTAGTAAGTGTACTACCACTCAAGGGACAGAGTGGACCAAAGAGTAATGGTAATGAAAGGGTGTAACACATTTACCAAAGTACCAAGCCTCATCATCAGATAGTTTAGTGTCATATCCAGGACATTTGTGTATACGTGTCTTGGGACATCTTACCCCTTTTGCTGGGATTTAGTCGGCGTATTCTACGGCCCCAACCGGCTGTAAAAGTTTTGGTAAACTGGCCAAAACTTGACCTTACTTCGTTTTTACCTAGACTAAAATCTTTTCATTTTTTTCATTTTGAAATTTAAATGAAGACGTGTACGTAGATGAGCAATTTATATAATAAAGGCGTCTAGAATTTTGTCTAGATATCAAGATGAAGTCGAGCTAATTTGAACAAAATTTTGAAGCCAATCTTTGAACATTGTTGAAATTATTTTATTGTAATAGGAACATCTTCTTGGAAGGGACTTTTATGGTTATCACCACTGGAAGGAGATGACGGGATTTCTTGGAACTGACACAACCTGCTGAGAGTATAAGCCTTTTCGGCTAAAGCCACAAAGCAGAGAAGACGTCATTTTTGTAGTCCTGTGAATTTTCGCAGGATGTGCTGGTTTTTAAACATTGCTGTTCCCTACAGTTAAGGGAAAATAGTGAATAGTGATTAGATCCTACAGAGAATTTGGCTGCTGTCCTGGACCTAACCTAGCGAAATATGCTGTTACCTATATATGTGAATTTGTGCAGTCTTGATTTTAACCTGGAGGTATTCCAGAACTACTCTACTGTGCAGTATTCTTTCTGGCGAAATGTACTGTTGCCAATATCTGAGAATTTGTGCTGTCTCGACTCAGACCACGAGATGTACAATTGAATTTGCTGTCCTATAGAAGAGCTGAAAGAATTGCTGACTGAACCCTTATGTGTCTGCATTATTCGCTGTATTCTGACGGAAAAGTGAACAGGTTTTCCCAAGAGATATTTTTCGCCTAAGAGACTGATCCAAATCTTTTTTCCATTCATACAACACACCTTTTTTGAGTTGTAAGTACCAGCTCCTTTGTTCATTGAAGACATATCAGTTCCTTGTAATTCATGAGTGACCTAGTGTTTTTCTAAACAATTTGTATCATTGTTACTTGATTCAGTTTTTTTGACTGATAGCTAAAATAGCAATTAATTTTTGCAACTTGTGTTTTTCTTCAAAAGTTTGTAACTCCTTTTATTTATTTTTATTTACTTGGTAATAAATATTTCTTAGTCGTACACACGAGGCACGTTTGTCTTTTAAGTTTTTCCTTTCCTTTTTATTTTCAAAGTACTGTTTTCTTTTTCCGTGAAAGAATTCGTTTTTTTTCTATAAAAATGAATCCTTTTAGCACCATTTTTTTGGCAGTGCGACACTCTTCAGATTTACCAGACCTTTCTTCTGTCTTAAAATGAAAATATTAAAATACAGCTAAAAACTGATGTAAAGCATAATGGAACTACTTAATGTAAAAACTCACGTAACTTAAACTACAACAATTGCAGTTATAATCAAGACATTGACGATAGCGTGATTTAATTCACTTCAGTATAAATGTACTATTACGCACATAAATAAATACACACCTTCCTATCTTCTTATAAAAAGGGAATTTGTTTGTAACCCAAATATATCAAGATATCATCGTTTTTAATGGAATATTATACAAAAAATATATTATTTGGTATTATCTATCATTAAATTCTATAGCATTGAAACTCTGTCACCAGATAATTAAATTGTGACACCTCTGTAACAAAAATAAAATTGCATATTTATCTCTAAAAGGTATACTTATTTTTGGACAACTATACATTCCTGTTGTTGGTTGCTGAGTTTTAATGCAGCAGAATTTGGCAAGAATACTTAATACTGTCTGTTTTTAATTTCTTTACTGTCTCTTCAGCTTGATCATTCCTTTCAGAGTGGTAAGAGGAAGATGTGACATATTTTATTCAATTCATAAAATGGTTAGAATCCGACATGGTAAAACAGATCACATTATCCGTCATATATTCACCAGGAACATGCTGTTCAGCAAATATGCAACTTAACTTCCTAAGCATGGCAACCGACGTTTATATATTCATAGGATATGTATCTACCAAGATGTATATGTCACTCTATGACCCCTGCATATAGCTCATAGCAAGTGAGCCCATCCTACAAACATGTGGGTGTATATCATGCAATTCCTACAGCAAACTTTTTTCTACCTGGAATAGTGATGTGTTATGCAACAATGTAAGCGAATGGTACTGGGGTATGGATTGAAAAAAATATTTTTTAAGCCAGTAGTTGGAAGAAAGGCTATTTGATGAAGTTTAACTAATTGTCCAGTAGACTTAATGCAACAACATGTGCTTGATTTGGCACTCCGAACTGGAAACAATAGCTAAGCAGGACTTGCCGAAGTCATTAGACTCTATCAGCCATCTAATTGGGGGTAGAGTCTGGCCGAACGATCGCACCCACGTGAAGCGGTAGTATATGTTGTGTCTTCTGTAAATCACAATAAAAAGAAGATCAGTTTTTACCCCCTCTCTCTCAAAATTAGCATGTGTACGAGGAGACAACTGTTTGTTTGTACAAAAAATAAGAAACGATTGAATGAAGACACTACACCACATGTTGTGTCCATAATCCATTTTCACCGACTTCCACAGCTTTAGAAACTGAACGAAAAGAATAAAACATCATAGGTCCTGACGTTTAACGTGATTTAGGTTCTTTTTTTTTTTTTTTCTACTTCCCTATCCGAGGATTAACCATCCTCTACATCCTTGTCATCGGTGACTGTGCTACGGACAACTATCATGAACAGGTTTTTCATCTTAACTTGTGAAATGCGTTTTGATCGTGTCATCACATAAGTCTTTTGTAGACATTCGGACTGAATATATTTGATAACACTAAAGCCCAACTAGATTATGGTAAACCCAACTAGATTATGGAAAGCTGAACATTTTCTGCTTCAACAAATGATGACTCTAATAAACCGATCGACATAAACATTTCTCCCGAGACATGGTTCGATTTTGTTGGTGCCTCTTTCAAAAGCAACCGACCAAGTTTGTCAATATTTAACATGTCACATCCTATCTCTAAGTATAATATATCCCTACATACCGACAGTGTAAATGTCTATCTCTGAATGTCCCCAGACACTAATGCTGAGATTGTTATGGTTTCCTTTAATGATCCTGACAACGGCTTGCAGTCGGTTACTATGGTGAAATAACAACTATATGGTATCTGAGGGAACATTTTCCAAAATTTAAAAAAAAGCAGAATCAAATCTATAGTATCCTAAAGCTACTCTTATTTTTTTTCTTTCTAGCTTTTCTACTACCGGAAGTCAGGCGAACTGTACCGCTGCCTGTAGAATAAATTCAACGCTAGGATTAGGAATTTTCGCAACGACTGCCATTGTCCAGGCGAAGAAGATTACAGTGTTGATCTCTGTTCCAGTCGCACTACGTTTCTGTTTCCTACCTCATTCCAGCTGCTCCTGTCTGCCACAACAATTGTCCTTTTTAGGGCATGTCTCTTACTAACACTATAACTGCTATTGACTTTTTCAGGGAACACTAACTATTCTGGTTCACGGAATTGGAACAGACTATACTGGACTTCTAAACCGCTCATTGGCCTAGTGGGTAGCATGTTCGCCAATGGTCCGGGAGACCTGGGTTCAATCCCAGGTCGTGTCATACCAAAGACTTTCAAAAATGGTACTTGATACATCCTTGCTTAACACTCAGCAATATAAGGCACGTATCAAGGGTAAAGTGGTGCAATCCTGGGAAAGGAGTAGCACCCTCCCTACACCTCGGTGTAGTAGCTATTGAAAAGGGAGCTTTCTGGTTGCTCTCGACTATAGTCGCCAACTTTACTTACTTTACTTTATACTGGACTTCAAGACGTCGCCTGGACGGACAACGACAACCAACTTTGCACCGCAACCCGGACGGATCCTTTCTAAATACTTTCAAACGCTTTCCTAGTTATTTCTTGCCAAATAAAAATTATCCCTTTCAATATAACCACCTTGCTTTTGTTCTCTTTGCCTTAGCTGTTGTCACTTATTTCAATGTTTATGGCATCTTTTTGCTTAGATGTTCCACAAGGCTGTATGAATAGGGCACCCAATGAGATTCGAACTCACTCGTGAAGGTTTGATAGTCTAACTTGCGAACCATTTCACCACCGAGGCGCTCTTAAAAGTGAAAACATGAACGAGAAGAAAAGCAACTATATGTATACGTAAAGAGAGAACTTAAAAAAAGAAACCGAGTATCTAATAATAACAGCATAGAATATTACCATAAGTTCTTATATAAGTTCTGATATAAGTTCTGATATAAGTTTTGATATAAGTTCTTATATCAAAACAAAAATTGCAGTATACAGGAAAATAGCTGGTGTAGATTGTGTGGTAAAAAAGATGAAATAATCACATAAATAAACGCAGCAAACTAGCAAAAAAGCATACCAGAACAGGTATGATTGGGTGGGAAAAGTAATCCACTGGGAATTATGGAAGAAAAAGTTATTTCACCATACTAACAAATAGTATATTCACAAACCAGAAATTGTCCTTGAAAATGAAACGCATAAAATTCCCTGGGACTTTGAGATATAAACAGCTCAGCCAATCCAAGCCAGAAGACAAGACCCAGTTTTAATTTACAAGAACCTGTAATATAGTGAATTTTACTGTACCAATTGTCCACAGAGTAACAGTGAAAGAATCTGCTGGCAACACTAGTGCTCAGGTGATCTGCTTGGATTTGGCTATATAGAAATCGTGTTGGACGCATAGAAGCGGGCAGAGCAAAAAGATGGTTCGAGGTGACACACCTCTCCATCTGTGAGCGAAGCCATGTCTTGAGTTTAACTTTTCTTTTTTCTTTTGTGACATCACCACGGGCTTTGTGTAATAAACACGAAGTGGGGGTCAAACGAACCAGTGATCAAATGCACATCAGAGCCGAGGAGTGCCATCATACTGGTACTACTAATGCTAGATAAATGTGTTATCATGGTATTAGAGAAGAATGAAGAGTGAATTTAGCTTTGATAATGTACCAAGCTATAGTTCTTGTAACTCAGTTGTTAAGAGTAGCTGTTGGGTATAATCTGAAGTTTTTGACACACACAAATGAATGGGGAAATTCAGTCCACTCACTTGAGATTTTACAATTTTACCTATGATCTGTTTTCTTTTCTTTCGTTGTCGTAATAGATTGACTGCCTCAGTAAAAGTTGTGATAAAAAGCAACTTGGGACAAAAGATCCAACAATGAAAATGAAAAACCAACGAAGTTTGAAATGATTAGATAAACAAAACTAAACTAAATGTAAGAAGTAAGCTTAAAGTTTGTTTCTGTTTCGATTTGATTGACTGGAATCTAGAAGAACAAAAACATAGAAAGTTCATAGATATTCTAAACATATTTATCATGTATCGCTGTAAAGTAGACGTGTAGTATCTGTCCCTAGGGTGGATGTGGGTAGAGGTTGACCCAACAAGAACTTATGCATAAAACCGCAACCTAAATTGCTCAAGATAAAAATTCTGCCAATAAAATCTTACCAGACACATATTTTAAGAAGCGGGATTGATCTAAAATGTTGTATCTATTGAGGAGAGTATTGACCATCAAAGATCTGGCTGCTCTGCTCTAGCCTCAAATTAATGTAAAAATGTACATAATAGGGAAAGGGAATAACTGTCTTGAAAGATATGCCAACATTATAGTTTAACTCATACAAAAAATGGTATGTATAAAAGCCATCACCAGAGTTTGAAGAGGGTGAATATGAGGGTTGGCTTAAAAGTTCGTAGGCTGACCAAGATACTCTCATGGAATGCGACCAGATGAGGTTTATTTTTCATCATAGTCCTCCTTGCAATCCACACATTTTTCTCAAGGATGTTGCTGTGCTTAGATCCCATTGGTAAAAACAAAATATCAACGTCAGATACGACGTCATCATATGAACTTTTCAGCCTATGGATATACTAGCATCCGCCCAAGAGACTGAAACGCATAAAATTCTCAGGGATTTTGAGATAGAAACGGATCACTAAATCCCGGCTAGAAAATCTGACATAGAGATAATTAAGAAGAAAAAAAAAGAAAGAAAGAAAGAAAAAAAGAAGAGAACTTGTGTGTATAGTGGACTTTGCCGTCCCAATAGGCCGCAGAGTGAAAAAAAAAAGAAAGCCAAAAAATAGACAAATACTTGGACCTTGCCAGAGAACTAAAAAAGCTATGGAACATGAGAGTGACAGTCATACCAATTGTAGTTGGTGTAATTGGAACGGTCCCCAAAGGATTGAAAAGGGGATACAAACAATTAGAAATCAGCGGAAGAATCGAGATGATTCAGACTACGGCATTATTGAGATTAGCCAGAATACTGAGAAGAGACCTGGATACTTGGGGAGACTTGCTGTCACTCAGATTTTAGTGAAAGACCACCAGCTAACGCTGACGGGAAAAAGTAGCAAGGAATAATAATAATAATAATAATAATAATAAAAGAGGGATTTTCCAAGGAGATGCACTATCACCCTTACTATTCATAATAGCCATGATGCCACTGAACCACATACTCAGCCGGATACAAACTCAGCAGATCGCAAGAGAAGATCAATCACCTAATGTACATGGATGAAATTAAATTATTTGCAAAAAATGAAAAAGAACTTGAAACTCACATAGAACTCACATAGAATATACAGTCAGGACATAGGAATGGAATTTGGCATAGAAAAATGTGCCATGTTCGTTATGAAAAGTGGCAAACGACATGTGACTGACGGAATGGAACTACCAAATCACGACAAAATTAGAACACTCGGAGAAAATGAAACCTACAAATACTTGGGTATCTTGGAGGCTGACACCATCAAACAAGTGCAAATGAAAGACAAGGTCCGAAAAGAATACCTCAGGAGAACTAGAAAACTACTCGAGACAAAACTCTCCAGCAGAAACCTCATAAAATGAATAAATACTTAGGCTGTGCCCCTAGTTAGATATTCGGGACCGTTCCTTAAGTGGACCAGCGATGGACTTAAACAAATAGATCAAAGAACAAGAAAACTAATGACCATGCATAAGGCATTACATCCCAGAGACGACGTTGACAGACTATATGTATCTAGAAAAGAGGGAGGAAGAGGACTTACCCGCATAGAAGACAGCGTTGACGCATCGATACAACGGCTCGAAGACTACATAGAAAAACACGAACGAGGACTGATTACAGCCACCAGAAACGATATGGACAACACGGTAGACGATATAATGTCAACAACTAGGTAACAAAAATGGGAGAAAAAACAACTCTATGGCCGCTTTAAACGTCTAATAAACAACATCTCACACCAGAAAACTTGGACCTGGCTAGGAAAAGAGAGAAACGGAATCCCTCATAATAGCAGCACAGGACAACGCCATAGGAACCAATCATATCAAAGCGAGAATAGATAAGACGCAACAAAACAGTAAATGTAGGCTATGCGGTGACAGAGACGAAACGATCAATCACATAATAAGCGAATGCAGAAAATTAGTATAGTAGAGTATAGTATAAAGTAGTAGAGAAGGAGTATAAAGCGACATACGACTGGGTAGGCAAGGTGATACACTGAGAAATGTGCAAGAAATTTAGATTTGACCATACTAACAAATGGTATATGCACAACCCGGCACCTGTCCTAGAAAATGACACACATAAACTCCTTTGGGACTTTAACATACAAACGGATCACCTAATCCCAGCCAGAAGACCAGACCTTATAATAATCAACGAAAAAAAGAGAATCTGCAAAATTGTAAACTTTGCTGTCCCGGCGGACCACAAAATAAATATGAAGAAATGTGAAAAGAAGGATAAGTACCTCGACCTTGCTAGAGAATTGAAAAAGCTGTGGAACATGAAAGTAACGATTGTGCTAATTGTGATTGGTGCTTAAGGCACAATAACTAAAAGGCCTGGAAGACTTGGAAGTTGGCGGACGGGTAGAGACTATCCAAACGACAGCATTGCTGAGAACAGCCAGACGAGTCCTGGAGACTTGAGGAGACTTGCTGTCACTCAGACTCCAGTGAAAAACCATCAACTAACGCTGATGTGAAAAACTCTAATGAGTGAAATAATAATAATAATGATTTCTCTTTCTTTATGTCTTGGGTAAAGACCTTGTAAATGATTGCAAGAAACTGTAAGTAAAGCTAAAAATTAAATAATGATAATGATAATAATAATGAAATATTATCTGGGAATATTGGAAGCAGATGCCACCCAACCGAGATGAAAGAAAAAATAAACTAAAACTCACACAGAAGAAAACAACTGAAAAATAAATTCTTTAGCAGAAGTTTAATCAAAGAAATAAGTACCTGGCCAACCTTCCAGAGAGAGAGAGAGAGAGAGCACGTGAATATGAATCACAAAACGAAAAAAAATGGATGCAAAAGGCCTTATATCCCAGAATGTTGACAAAAGAAATAAAGGAAAAAAAGGACTCGTTGACATTGTGATTTGTGTTAATCTAGTGATTCACAAGAAGGAAGAGAGAGAGAGAGAGAGAGAGAGAGAGAGAGAGAGAGAGAGAGAGAGAGAGAGAGAGAGAGAGACTAATCACAACAGCCAAAAACTACAACAAAAAAAAAGAAAAAATACAAAGACAAACAAGAAAACAGGGATTATAAAATTGAGAAAGCAAAAATGGGATTAAAAACAACTATATGGATACTTCAGAAGACAAAGAAAAGAAATTACACATGCGACGACTTGGATATGGCTACGCAGAGGAAAGATAAAGAGAGAAAATGGATGGCAATAAATATCAACCCAGAAAAACGCCATAAAAACTAATTATGTAAAAGTAAGAATAAAGAAACCGAATGAGAATAACCAGTGTAGGCTATGTTGAGAGAGAGAGAGAGAGTAGTCAACTATATAATAAGTAAATGCTACAAACTGGCTCAGAAGGAGTACAAGAATAGGCATAACTTGATAGGGAAGGTGATCCACTGATATTGTGCAAGCGACTAGATTTCACCATGTTGAAAAATGTTACGCACAAACTAAAAATCGTTAGAGAAAATAAGACCTACAAAATTCTCTGGGATTTCGAGATATAAATAGATCACTTAGTTCCGACCAGAAGATCAGACTAAATTTTGATTCAGAAGAAGAAAAGAATGTGTCTTCTAGTGGATTCTGTTATTATTCTAGATCATTGAATTAAGTATTTTCATGAGATACTCGGGTAGATCCCGAAAAGACTAAATCAATTTTTTTTTACTTTTACCTTTCATGTAATCTCTGCTTATCCAATTACGTTATACAGATAATAGTTCTATATGTGACAATTAATAAATGAATAAATAAGATAGTTGAAGCCAGGTGTCGTGGAAGCTGTCCTCGTAACATCACCTCTTCTTGCGCTAAGAGATAGGGTTAAGGGTATGCCCTGATGTCTATAGTAAAGTCAGAAGAAAACAGGCAATGTTTGAAATACTTATCTTGATATTTTTAGTGTCAAATGATGTTAATTAAAGTTTCGCAACAATTATAAAATATTCCCCTTTGGCAATCACATTTTGTCTTCTTCATTTTACTGTGACAATGATCCTATTTGATATCTAGAAATTTTCATTGTTCTATTCTTGACTTACACATCTCATCGAAAAAAATGGCATTGACGGTGTTAAAAATACAACCCCGAGTCATCTTCCAAGCAGGGGTGAGGGATTCTACCTCGAGTCTCTGACCTTCAGTTCCATTTTGCAGCTGTCTACTGGTAAATAAATGTCTTCCATATGTAGGTAGGAAAAAGAAAAAGAAATGAGAGAGAGAGAGAGAGAGAGAGAGAGAGAGAAAGAGAAAGGGGGGGGATTGAAAACAAACAAAAACAAAAACCCAGAAAAACATGAGAGAAAGGTAGAGAAAGAGAATAGAGAATAAGAGAGAAAGGAAGTGAAACAAAGAAAACAGAAAAAGAGGAAATGAAAGACAGAAAAGAAAGAGAATAGAGCCAAAGAGAACACACACACACACACACACACACACACATATATATATATATATATATATATATATATATATGTATTTGTGTGTGTTTGTATTCAAGGTCGTACCAGCCATTGTCCAAAGTTCATGAATTTCAATAGTCGTCGATTGTTGGTGAAAAAACTTTACTTGCAGCAGTTTTGATAAATATTCACCGAACCTACTTTAATCCGTTTATAGGTAAAAATGGGTTTGAGAATTCTTACTATAAAGACTGTGTTGCTTTTTCTTCTTTTTTCAGCTGGAGCCGAATTTCTGCAATTGAATAATAATAATAATAATAATAATAATGACTTTCAAATCACACATAGTGTAAAGCAATGCACAACGCGTCAGCCTACCAATTACCATGATACTACTCATCCTAATCCTACTAACCACGGAGGGTATCTTTCACGGCTTTAACTGCACCACACACTAGCACATACCAAAATATTGCAAAACTTTGGTGTACCCTAGAGTCTTCTTCAAGCTGATATTACAGATTTTTCTATAGTCGTATTTGAAATATTCTCCCATGACCAAGGTAATCTTAGTCGTCTCAAGCTCAAAATGTCCCACGTGCTTTTTAACTAGGATAACTGAATATATTCGCTTCTTTTTGTTTCATTGAATACATGCCATAAACCAATTTTAGTTTTCATGTTAATATCACAAGTTATCGATATTCCGTGAAACTTGCATTTTAACATCGTTCTACTAATATCGAGATGAAGTTTTGTACCAACTGACAAAATACTTATTAGGTGTGTCATAAATTACCATTGTTCTCTCGAAAACAGGCATAAAATAGTAAGAAGAAAAAATGATTTTGCCTCATGGACACGCCTAAATATCAAGGGATCGATTTCACGGGTAATTTGATTTTTAAAGATCGACAGCTTCATTCCCGGTTAGGATTTTTTGGATACTATCTAAATAATTGATGCGCTCTTAGCGTTATGGTTACTGTCATAGGTAGTGAACTCGGTGTCTGAGTTCAAATCCTGGACAAGGCAGTTTGCATTTCACATAGCGCTAATACGTTTAAGTACGAATTCAACCATTCTCCCTCCATCTATAGTAAAAAAGCAAGGCAGATTAGGTTCTTTAGCCATAGTATGGCAACCGGTTTTGGAGAAGGAAAAATCTTTATTCAAAGCGGCTGTAGACCTGGCTATATGAGTAGGGCCCCTACAACCAAACCAGCTTACGTGACTAATGAGATCTAAATAATGGTTTTGCGCATCCCCCCCCCTCTCTCTCTATCTCTCTCCCAATCTTTACAACATATCGATTGATTTTTAGACTATTTATTAGTCGTATAAATAATTTTCGAGTGGATTTTTTCTCAACCCCGATAATGATCTAAGTAGTTTGATGAGTCATGTTAATAAAAAAAACCTGGATTTATCTCATCAATCGAAAGTGAAATTATCATATCCATTGGTAAAGTGTAGACTGCTTTTGATTGGTCAATGTATCTGATCTATCTAATAAAACAAAACGGGAATTCTTCCAAAATGTAACCGTGTCTGTACAATTTTATGGTTGCACAACTCAGATTCAAGAATAGAACTACACATACTGTTTTAAACGAATTCTGGAAGCAGCATTCCGCAAAACAACAGTTATCCGACCACTTGCTTCCAATCTCACAAACCCTCAAAATGAGACGAACAAGACGTATTGGACACTGCTGCAAAAGTAAGGACAAACTCATCATCGATGTTTTTCTATGAACGCCTACACATGGACACACCAGTTGTTGGCCGAACAGCAAAACTTATCAGCTTTGTGCAGGTACTAGATACCGTCTAGAAGACTTGTCAAGAACGATGACCGATTTGAACGGAGGGTAAGAGAGAGGCAAGAGAATTTGTTTCAATATATTTATTAAGTCTTATGTTCTCGAACTTAAATAAATAAATCACTTTGGCATTTCAACCCGTTCGTGCTCGAATTTCATATCGTTCACATTTAAAAGGGTGTGATAAATCTTATGTTAGCAACATTTCTTTTCCTTTTTTACTCATTTTACTTTTAAAGAAACAAAGGGAATTTCGGCAAAAACGCTTAAAAATTTCATTCCGTAAATATACAACTGCCCATCTTTTGTCCGACTAAACCGACCAACATTGGCAAATTAGAGAGATCTAATCTCTCTGCGTCACGTCCAGAAATTCCAGATGTTTTAAGCAGGTGTTGCATATCCCAAAGAAGAGGGAGCATTTATGTCTTTCTTTTCAATCTCTCTCTCTCTCTCTCTCTCTATCATAACACCAAACCCCAGGTTTTACCCGCCAGTTGCTTGTGGAGTTGCTTGTGGAGTTATGGCTTTATGGCACAACAGTCGCGAGTCTGAATCCAGATTAGAGGGTTCCGTGTTCAAATCTCGTGATATTTTCTAATTAGGTGGCACTCGGGGTATACCGGTTGTCGTCATAGGAAATGGACGCGACAACCTGAGTTTAAAACCTGAACGAGGCTGATTGCATTTCACTTCGCCCTTGGGAAAGAGACCACCTCTTCTCCTTAGCTATAATTAAATAGTCGGATAGACTTTACTCATTAACCTTGATACAGTAAGAGAAGGAAAACTCAGCTGTTAGCTAGAAGAGTGATGGAATCCATTTGGTTATTTCTGTTCAAGACACGCTACATGAGTTGTGTCCGTACGACCATACAAAGTTACAGAAACAATAAAGATAAATAAATAAATAAAAAGCAATAAAGACATTTTTTTCGTTGACTATTGAAAAAAGTTATAAAGATTTTCTGCCTGGGATCATGTTTGTTTTAAAAAACATTAATGTTGGACATAACTGGAAAACATTTCGATCATTCGATGACGAAATATTGTCTGAATATTTCTCTCTGGCCATCCCTGACTTATTCCCCATTGTAACTATTGCAATAAAACAGAATCATTTTTTCCCCGAAATGTCGTATCAAGCCAGTTGATTACTTTGTTTTGTTGTTTTTTTTTATTGTGGGTGGAATGGCGACTTTTAATGAGGATATAAAATACTTAAATATTTAGGATCGACGCAGAATGCACTCAGTGACGTATTGACGTCAGCCTAACTGGGTGAGGATATTAATGACAATGACGTTCGAATATACAGGAAGGGCACTCTGAAAATTTGACAACGAATCACCATTATGCGACACACAGTGAAGTCTAAGTTCATTTACCTGACAAGTCTACAAGACTTGCTTTATAAACATGGCTCTTCAAATGCCTAAATGAATGTTTTCACCTAAACCCTCCACCACGAATTGTTAAGTGGAATTCTGAGTTTTCCTTCTCCTAGACTGGATGCCCAAACAAGTCCCCAGAAACCAGTCTCTGCACTACTATTTCCTCATAGCTAGGAGGAGAACAGATGAATTCATACGCAATGTGAAACACAAACAGCCACATCCAGAATATGAACTCGGGTCTTCGATTCCATTTTCTTCGAAGCTAAGCACGCATCCTGAAATGCGTGAATATAACAATTTTCGAGATGAAGCTTAGTAATTATTATTGCTTAGAAAATTCGGACAATTGACCCCATCTTTATTGACACATGGTTCAGTGGATTGGGCGTTTCATTGGAAGGTGCTTCTGAATGAAATCATTTACAGGTTCAATCCCAACAACAAGTGAGACTAACTAGGAATATTTATGATAACTTAACACTTGTACTAAGTCATGGTTAACAGAATTCGAACAATCTACCCCATTGGTTCAATTCGAGATTCTGTGAGGACCCCTGAGTTCGTCATAAAGCACTTGAAGAAGGCCGAAGGACATATCGGCCGAAACGTTGTGATTATAACTATTAAGACGAGGTCAATAGTCCGAATATTCTCAGTAATAATAATAACAATTTCCTTTTTGTTGAATTTGACTAATAGAGATTGAATTTGTCTGAGAATTAAACTCATTACACATACCGACAAGAGCCAATTTGACATGTGATGTTTTTGAAATGATTACTTTTTTATAGTTATCCTCCCCCATGAATGTTTGGAAACATGCAATGACTGAAAGAAGAAGAAAAAAGAACAGAGAATACATAAATGAAGTTTTTTTTCTTTTTGTGTGTGGGGGGGGGAGGCACTCTTGTAATGCTTTAAGAACCTTTCAAAGAAGAAACATTAGGTAAGACACACGAATAAGACATTTTATACGTTTAAAACATGGTGGATATATAGATCAAGAACAACCACGATCTGGCTGACCTTCAACAAGCCAAAAATAGAAAAGGTCGTTGTCAGACTTGAGATGAAATATTTGAGATGATCAGTTTGTTTGGTTCGTATCCAGCGAATTTCAAAATAAAATCCGTCCCATATTCACTCACTTAACAAAACAAAACAAACAAAACATGCTGAAATACTGACGACAGTTTGAAAGAACAAGTTCGAAATTAACTACAGTTTTAAAATTATGACTGACTAGTGTAGACTCAGAGCGACGATTTGCTTCTCGGTTGGATAATCGCATATGCGAGAAATTGAGAGTCACCAAGCGTCGTGGATTTTCTGTCTATGCATCCCTAACTCTGATATATATGGTCTATCACTGATATTGAGTACTCATTATTTAGAAATATAGCAAACTACACTATATATATATATATATATATATATATATATATATATATATATATATATATATATATATATATATATATGCAAGTATGTATAGAGTTTTATAGTTAGCCAAACTGTAATTATAAAATGAATCCGCCGAACTGAGTTCGAATAATATTCATATATATGCTTGATATTATGTAGAGAAATATAACACATCAAATTTTATATAAGGCATGTGAAAGAGTGTCTGTCAAGTTCTCTGAATTTTGGTGCTTGCAGTTCTTGTCCAGTAACCTATTTTTTTATTATTATTTCCATTCAAGACTCATTGAATGATTCAGTTCAGTTGATTTCCCAGACATTAGCAGAGTTCCTGAAGAATGTTAAGCGAATATCAGAAGCAAGGAATTCAGTTGGATAACCCGGATGTGTTTCTTTCCTCTCAACAAATAGAAAGCTGAAAAAAGGGAATGGCATGAGGAGAGGAGCTGGTCCCAAAGCAACCATCAAAAAGAGTGTCAAATTAACTGGTAACTTTTAGAATGGGCTCCCGAAAGACATTTAATTAGGGTTGGCTTTAGGCTATCAAATTCCTTGCCTACCACACACACACACACACACACACACACACACACACACACACACACACACACACACACACACATACATATTGGATGGTGTTAAAAGTCTACCGTCTGCAGAAGTTTATAAACATTAATGAAGTGTATACAGAAAAAGAAATGTTTATTTATTCTCCTATTTTTTTATTGAATATTTTTCTGCTTTTTTCGGCATCTTTGCCAACTATTTTCACACACACACACACACACACACATACACACACACACACACACACACACACACATATATATATATATATACAATAAAAGAAACTCAACAAACACCAACGGACAGAAACTTAATAAAGCCAAGTGAGAACTAACTAAAATATAGCAAAAAGTACAACTAGAATACGACGTCAAATAAATAAAATCAGAAATTCTGTCGGACATAAACACTCACAACTAGCATAGTAGACAGTAAATGAAGTTAGCGAAAGGAAAAGCACCTCGAAATCAAAACTAAAAGCTACCAGCCGAGAAGAAAAACTGTAGAAGTGGAAAGAACATTTCAAGAAGCTGCTTGGAAACTCTCCCTGAAATCACAGCCAACATGACATCAAACTTGGACACTTTACGGAGGAAGAACTTGAATCAGTTCTGAAAAAAATTGAAAGCAAAAAAACTGCAGGCCTCGACGAAATATCTTCTGAAGTATGGAAGACAATTATGCAATGCTGTGTATAAACAAAATACAACAGAGAAATGGATGAAAGGCTGCATTTTCTGCTTCCCAAAGAAAGGCAATCTCTGAATCATTTAAAATTACAGACGCATATTTCTTACTGCTATAGCAGCTAAGGGTTATAGTACCCTGCTTTTCATTCGTATCCGACCAGAAGTTGAGAAAATTCTGAGGAAAAATCAGTACAGATTTCGGAGAAATCGATTCCAATACAGATTCTGACAATTCGTTGAATTATTGAAGGAAGACGTGCAAGAAATCTCGAGACAATACTTTTATTTGTAGAGTTCTCCAAGCTGTTTGATTCCATCCAGAGAAGAAAGACGGAGCAATTACCTATACTGCATGGTTTTCGAAAAGAAATTGTTAACGCTATAATGATGTTCTACCAAAACACAAAAGCAATAGTTTTCCATCCGATGGTAACACTAAATTCTTTGACATTGTCAGTGGAGTCTTGCAAGGAAACTCATTTGTTCCATTTCTATTTATAATCTGTCTAGATTACCAAGTGCAAGTGTCTATAGTTCTTATGAAAGACAATGGTTTTACACTAAGAAAGCAAGAAACAGACGATATCCCGCTGAAAGTATCACTGGGGATGTAGCGCTTCTTTCACATACACCAGCTCAAGCCGAATCTCTGCTGTGTAGGAGCAGGCAGCAAACGGGTTTGGCCTATACGTGAACTATACGTAGATGAGTTTAACACAAGATGGTGTCATCTCCACATTATATGACAAATCTCGGAATTTCGTAAACCAGTTCACATTCCCCGGCAGCAATATCTCATCTACTGAAAGTGATGTTAACATACACATAGAAAAGGCGTTGGCAGGCCATCGACCATGTGGAAATTTAATGTCTCAGATAAAATAAAACGAGGATTCTTTCAAGTGCTTAAATATGAAATCCTGGAAGTAGCTCCCCATAAAACAGCAGCTGTACGACCACCTGCCTCCCATCTCACAAACAACCCTAGTCCGACGAACAAGATATGCTCGATACTTTTGGGAAAGCAGGGACGAACTTATAAGCAAAATTACCCCGTGGACTTTCCACACATAAATACATCGTGTTGGCCAACCAGCAAAAACTTATATTCATCAGCTCTGTGGGAAAATTTGATGGCGTCCATAGAACCTACCAGTTATGATAGGGACAGTTAGCGAAACAGAGTCAAAAGAATCCGTGCTTTCAGCATGACTTGATGATATGTATATATATATGTGTGTGTGTGTGTGTGTGTGAGGGAAACTGGAAATTAATCAAAAAATGTACAGAAATGAAAAACAAAACAAAACAAAAAAAAAACACAAGGTCTTTAGATGATGATTTTATTTATCGAATTATTTGCCAACGTTTGACGTTTCAGTTTTTAAACATTCATCAGGGCGTATGAATTTTTAGATAAACGAAAAAAATGAGAAAGTTTTAAGCATTCTATTTTAGCTTGTGGCGTTCTCTTCTTAAAGACAAATAAAGGGAATGTTTATGAGAAATAAATATGAACAAAATGATATAAATATTCACACACACACACACACACACATATATATATAGAGAGAGCGATAAATAGACTGATGTGATATGGATTTTAAAAAAGTTTTCGAACCCTAATTACATCACACAAATTTGAAGCATTCATACATGCACACACATACATACATACATGTACATGCATGTGTGTGTGTTTGTGTATGCATACATATATATATATATATAGTCTGAAAAAGCTCTTCCTTGAATAAAGAATGAAATATTACCCGTTGTAAGTGTTTTGGTTTATCCACTTTCCCACTTATTTTCATCTCGTCAGAAGATTTCTCTCTCTCTCTCTCTCTCTCTGTCTATATATATATATATATATCATCATGAAGTCGAAAGTAATAAAACCCAAGTTTCCAGTAACATGTTGTATAATATGTACGTTTACAACCAGAAGATTGTTGCTACATATTCTTCTGAAAGTTAAAATTTAGCCTGACAAATCAAGAGGCGTATTAATACAAAACAGAAAGTATCATACACTTTTAAATAACTCAAGATCTCAATTAGAAGCAGTTGAAGTTTTCTCAAAATTTAGGGTCCAAAAATACGGAAATTTATTTCAATTAGCCAAATTTTCGATTGACCCAAACGCCTCTTGTGGGCGTATGCCTTTATTCCCGCCTAAAATACAAAAACAAAAGTTGATCCACTTTTCAATTAAAAAATCTTATGAATACGTGAAAACATTTTTGCCTCGCAGTTCAGCCACAACTTTTCACAAGAACTTTTGATAGTCAACATGCTGAACTAAAAAAAAAAAAAAAAAAATGACTGTGATGATAATATTTTAACTCATAACAGCCAAAAGTACCAGACCAGTCACTTTAGATTATTGAAATTAACTAAATATTCTCCAGTCGCTAATATACAACAATCATCGAACACACCCACACAGGTATTTTTACATACTTTCTTTTATTTCTTCTTTGCTGCAAGAATTACGACAACAATTGCGGATCACTGATCGGATTTTCGCCGAAGTAAGCTAAATGTAGGATAATCACTTTTGTTGTATACGACACTTAATTTTTATCAAAGGTTCACAAACACACTTTTCCCAAGCAAATTCTGTTCCCAAACAAACTCTTTCGCACGAACAGAACTTTTCATTTGAACACTCTTTGTGGAAACAAATATTTGCATGTTTCTCTTGCTTGCATTGCTCTTTCGTTGTTGTTTATTAATAAATACATGCTTGTAATAATTTTTCAATTCAATTTAGGAAATTCGGCTCTTCATTTCAACCTCTTCGGTCCTTTTTGTTGAATAATAATTACACGCAGCCAAACAAAACGGATACACACTGAAAATCGGTACTGATATCAAAGTTAAAAAGAGGACAGATAAACAAATTTCTGCATGATCATTTTTTGATGGGAGAGTTTTTTTTAAAGCACATATCTGTAGGGAATAAATAATTAAAAAATATGGTCGGTAAACTAATCAGTCTCGGGAACTTGTTGGTCAGGAAAGTTACGTGGTTAGTGCTCACAACTATGTCCGCAACTTTGATTGTCCCGCGCATTTAGAGCCGACAGCATGACAAGGATTGCCTATATATACTCTCGTCTTCCAAGAACTCATTCTTTTCCATTGTGACTTCCAGAGACAGCACTCTCACTTTCTCCATTGCGACTTACAGAGACAACACATTCCCTTTCTCTTACATTTTGACTTCCAGCAGTTAACCCCACGAAAATGTATACATTCTACAACCTTTTTCTTTCTTGTTCTACCTTTTCGGTTAGACTTGCTCCAGCCTCGAACACAACCACAGAAATTTCGTCAAACCCCGAAAGAGACAACCAACCAACATGCGAGAAAACACATGCCTAGGACACGTTACTATATTTCTATATATCAATACCTTACATGAAATACTTAGTCCACTTACATTTAATAGTCTACAGGACACTTTCAAGATTTAGTCTTTCTTTTTTATAATATCCGTGTTAGTTACACACACACACACACACACACGCACACACAGGAATATTCAATAGACTATATTTGTAATGTTTCATTTTTCATGTATTTCTTGATACATTGGTTTAATTTTGTTTGTACTGCATTGTTTTGAATGTTCTTTTCTCCGTGTCTCTCACATCTTCACTTCATTTGCCTTTTTATAAACCAAAAAATGTGGGACCAAACATAAACCACACAACATAATACCCCACATATCTAAGAATAAAGTAACTAGTTTAAATTTAGCCGGGAAAACGTCCGAAAAATCAACCGGTTCTTACAGAAAGCAGAAGAAATAATAATAATAATAATAATAATAATAATAATAATAATGATGATGATGATGATTCTTCTTCTTCTTCTTCTTCTTCTTCTTCTTCTTCTAAAAGAAATTGGTACTTTGGCTTTGGAGCAATTATTTCAATTTTCCTATTCAGCAAGGACTCCCATAAAAAACACAATGGTCCAGTGGTGTAAATAACGGCTAAACCAATTCACCCAGTTGGCTAAGCTGCAGTTGGAGTTGGATTCATGCAAATAAGTTGGTATCAAGTCCCCTCACGGATTGGGATATTTTCCTCAAGTGATAATTATTTTCAAGTGAACTCCGTATCCTCTCCCTTGTGAATGGTTTGTTGCGAAATGTCCATCCAGATCTCACAAAAGACAAAAGCTAAAATTGAACAATAGACAAGAAAGGAAAAGAAAAGATATTATGGACGCATCGTAAATCTGTTTAATGTGAAAAATGTCTTCGTCAGAGACTCTACCTCGTTTTAAAATGTTGTTAAAAAAAGGTATCGGTAACTGCAGGGTGATTTACACTGAGCCGATTTTTCGAAGAATTTGATTCTTTGTCTCATCAAATGGATTGTAGGTAAAGTATCTTAATCAGGTAGATTTATGGGACATAAAGATTTCTTGATTTTACTTTCCAAAAAACGATATGAAGTACAGCGTTCTCCACTGAGAACAGCTAAAATAGGCAAGGTAGTTTTTTAACCCCCAAACATACATGCACACAAATACATAAAAATCAACCTTAATAGTAGTTTTTATTTCGACCTGTTACTAAAGACGGTGTTGTTCCAGAAACTTTTATCCCGTCCATTGTTCGTATGCAACGCTTTCTGTTCAAGGGGGAGGTAACCGAAGAAACTGATATATATATATATATATATATATATATATATATATATATATATATATATATATATATTGTGTGTGTGTGTGTGTGTGTGTGTGTGTGTGTGTGTGTGTGTGTGTGTGTGTTTTAAACGTCATCGAATCAAAAACAGAATTGTTTGTATAAATTACTGTAAAGTCTTATCAGCAATTTTTTTAAGAATTGAAACAAACAAACAAACAAACAAACACCACCAAAATGTTATTCTTAAAATCGTAAAATCTAATTTAATATTGTGCTCCTATCAACAGCAGACAATTCTTTAAGGGGATGATCTTCTCAAGGTGTTCAACTATTGTTTGCGCCGGGTAGTTGAGGATTAATAACAGCTTCGTTCCAGGGGGCTTCCCTTCCCGCCAGACAGAACCCGCCCTCTCACCTAAAAGGGGTAAGGATTGAATTTATTGCTCGGTGTTTGAGAAGCCCCTGGAGAGGAATGCCGAGGAAACCAAATAAATGTTTAACACCGCACTGTAGGAGTTTCGATTCTTGCAGGGTACACACACACTAAACAGATCTTGTGTCACATTTTAGCTTCGTGGTGAGCAAAACAAATACCTATAGTAAATAAGTAAAAAAATCCAAAAGTCTCTTTACCTTAGTTAAAGCTAATTAAACTTACCATAAGGTGTCTTTTCTAAAATCACGATAGATACATATGTATGAATCGTTTTAGATAGATAGATAGATAGATAGATAGATAGATAGATGTTAACTTAGTAGGATAGATAGATAGATAGATAGATAGATAGATAGATAGATAACAGACTGATAGCAAGCCTACTTGTTAGCTAAATATCTACTGACTTAACTAGCTAAATAAAATAAGCATTGTGTATGTCTCTGATGAGTCTGCTGAATTGTATAACGACCGAGTCATTGTTGAACTGTTGTCAATGAATTTATCTGATGCTTTCAATGATTCTAGTGTCGAGTTTTATCTATGAATCACATGAAAAGGCGTTTCCTACTTATAAAATAAAAACGAGCAGTGCGTAGATAAATTTGGGACTCGCTCCTATTTCGTCTCGAATACTCTCTATGTTGTAGGTTCACAGAAAATAGATTCGTAAATCTTAAATATATTTTATGGCTTGCCTGATTTTTCTTGCCCGTTCGTTTACTCTATTGTCTTGGTATGTTAACAGCAAAAATAGTCGTAGTCTAATAGTTTGTCTATATCTGAAGAGATTCAAGTGAATTTCATTAATGAGAGAAAGAAGTAATGTTGAAAAATATGTTGGTAGTTATGAATGAGCAAAGTAAATAGATTATAAAAGATATTCGCAGGGTTATTTAACCGTGCTATGGCAACCAGTCCAGGAAAACGAAAATTCAGAATTCAAACCATACCCGGAGACGGATGGCATTCGTCAGGGGATTTCTGCCTAAGACTTTACATGACTAACACCACCATGTCCAAACCAGATTATAGGACCAATAAATAATAAAACGAAATATTTGTCAATAGTCAAGCTGTTGGTTTTAAGACAAACTTGTTAAAAGATATTAAAAAAAAGCAAAAAATAAAAATATGAAATATGTTTGTGGGATTTAATCAGTGAAAGTTATCGGTTGTTTATTGAGTTTAAAGTTCAATTAATTTCGAACAGAATCTTCAATCAATTGATTTTGTCGAAAAAATAATAAATGTAAGTTGAGAATTCAAATTTGCAGCAGTGAATGAATGTGAGTCTCTTCAAGTGTCAGGAAGACATTGGCAAGGAAGGCTATAGATGAAAGGGTGACGAGACACACACACACACACACACACACACACACACACACACACACACACACACAAGGGCGTGGTTTATGCAGTTGTTGCGAATGAAAAGAAAAAAGACGACTGAATTTTCATTCAGGAAAATGTGGGGGCGTTTTCTTTTTAGTTTTTGCTTTTAATTGCTATTTTATTCTTTGGTATATGGAGATGCCTGTAGGCAGAGAGGGGACGAATCGGATTTTTGTTGTTATTTCTTCTTCTTCTTCTTCTTCTTCTTCTTCTTCTTCTTCTTCTTCTTCTTCTTCTTCTTCTTCTTCTTCTTCTTCTTCTTCTTCTTCTTCTTCTATTATTATTATTATTATTATTATTATTATTATTATTATTCACAACAGTTTTCTTTTATGATGGCTACGAATAAAATTTCCGAATTTCAGTCATTGAGCACACTTGTTCAAGGACACATAGGATATTTAAAAATACTTTGACACACTTTTTTTTGTTTTTTTTTTAATGAAAGAATATAAAGTCTTAATTCTCGATAATCTTTGTTACTTTAAATGATGAGTTAAAAACAAAAGAACAATAATTTCGTTTTAATCTTTTCGAGACATATTGAATAAAATTTTGATTACAAAAATCACAAAAGAAATGATGTTAAAGGGTTAATGCTTTGGAATTGATGCCTCGGGATTAATAACTTGGAGTTAGTATCTCGGGATTGATGCCTTGAGGTTGATACCACGGGATGCCTTGGGGTTGATACCTCAGGATTGATCTCTCGGGATTGGTGCCATGAGGGTGATACTTCTTTAAGACGCTGACATTTAGATTTGGTCTCAAAAATGAACTTCTTGCTCAAGGTAGAATCTTTTGCAAGTATATATTCCATAGAGGCAATTCATTGGGAATGCTTTATTTCTTTTAATTATTGTTTTACCTGGTGTTGCACAACAGACGATATCTTATAATAACAGCTATTGTCACAGCTATTCTGTGTGATCTTAAAGACTGTTTTTTTTTTATTTCCTTAACAACTGTGCAGCAATATTCCGCTAATTAGGAATTCAAGCGGCAGATGACACACACTCCGACATTTCTTGTGTAAAGTGTTACTATTCGTAAAACTGTCAGATTCTCTTCGTGAAAATATCAGTGATCCAGTGTAGTTATTCAGAAGAGTCTTGTTTAAGCGTGTACATGGAAATTGGATGTGCGTTTGCGAGAGAGAGTGGGGGGGGGCGAATATGGATTGGTAGAGAAATAGAATTAATAAATTCTGCGTTGTCTCTAGGAATCAAATTCACTCTCTCACAGAAATGCATATATATATATATATATATATATATATATATATATATATATATATGCTAACAATGTAGTTGTCTATATCTATAAATAAAGATCTACTTATATGTAGATCTAAGTTTGGATAGCTTTAACACAAAGTCAACTGTTATTGTCAGTTTCTTGCCTTATGCGGTCACTAAACTCTCTAACCTAAATTATCTATCTATCTATCTATCTATCTATCTATCTATCTATATCTATCTAAGTAAAGTGGGCGACCGTAGTCGACTCGAAGGTTCCCTTTCCATTAGATACTACACCGAGGTGTAGGGGAGGGCGCTGCTCCTTACCTTGGATAGCTCCACTTTACCCTTGATCAATACCTTATAATGCTGAGTGTTAAGCAAGGCACCATCCAGTACCATTTTTAAGTATTTAGTATGACTCGACCTGGGATTGAACCCCTGGTTTTCCGAGTCACTGGCGAACATCCTACCCACTATATATATATATATATATATATATATATATATATATATATATATATATATATGGGGAATTTTATATGCCCCGAAAAGCCCGGTTTATTCCTACGTTTTGTAAAAGAATAAACCGTACTTCAACAGCAGTAGAGATTTGGGTGAGAGCTTTTGAAGAAAGGGACGAACGACTTATACGTGCAACAAAATTTATATACAACAACAACAACAACAAACAGGGTTTTACACCAAATGGAACAAACAATGAATATGTAAGAGTTCACAAAAGAGTTCAAGATTCAGATAGCTGGAAGAGTTTTGTAAGGTTTGTAAGGTTTAGTTGTAAGGTTGTTATAAGGTAAAGTTATAAGGTAAGATAAGGTAAGGTTAGGTGTGGTAAGGTTTGGCAAGGTTGTGTGAAGGTTGTAAGGTTGTAAGTCTTGTAAAGGTTTGCAGATAAAATGCCTGCTGGAACTTAACTGTCTGTGTGTCTCAGCACGTGCATTCGTCACTCTCGGGTCCTGGCTGGTGGAAGGAACCAACTACGTATGCCGTCAAGGGCTGCTACGAAATGGACCTCCTGCTAACAGCGCTGGGAGAGGAAATAGAGGGAGAATCTCCAGTGGAACTCTTTTTTATAATGGACGCCACGTGACCCCAAGGGGCTGCTGCTGTTCGGTGAAACAGGATCACCAGTTCCCTAACAAAATTTCTACTATATATATATATATATATATATATATATATATATATATATATATATATATATATATTGTCATCCATATATATATAAAGATTACAAATACTAGAAGCCATAATTATATGTAAAAACAAACAAAAATAAAATAAACAAAATATCTTCATACTTGCGAATCGGTCTATTGAATGTATTTAAAAAAACAACTTTTGCTGCGGTTAATAGTCATTATCAGTTTCATCTCTTCACAGTTCTACTTTCGCCGAACTATCGACATGCGACAAACTAAATTAAAGAAAAAACACCAAACACAACGAAACGAACAAACTATCAATATTGAAAACATCTCTACAAAATGTACAGAAAGCATCTCAGCCATTAAAAACAAAAATTGCCCTAAATTTTAAGTGAAAATTAACAGCTCAATCATTGAAAATAACCAGTGATGGTAAAAAGTGCCCGGGAAAAATATTTCTTACTATTTTTATAAAAAGTGAATTAAAATTATGAAATTTTGTTACAAAAAAGTCAATGATTGCTGAAAAAAACCCGTGCCTTTGTCTACTAACAAAACTTAAATGAACGAGTGTGGCTAAAATATACCACACACATTTATATAATTAGAGAGAGAACGCCAGAAGTAAGCAGGTAATCAAAATAATATGAAGTAAACATTTATTATTTAAAATATATTTTTCCTTGTGTAATATTATTGACTTGTCTATTCTTTATATCCCGTTCCTATATGATCTATTACTTACTTCCCAACCCCAGGTGATGTATGGAATTATTACTTATATTACATGCCCATGTTACGTATCGCTTATATCCTGAGCCTATGTGATGTGAGGTTCTATTACATATATTCCAAACTCATGTGATGTAAGGTTCTATTACTTGCATCCCAACCCCAGGTGACGTAAGGAACTATTACTAATATTCCGGCCCTATGTGGCGTAAAGATCTATTACTTATATCTCAGGCCTATGCGACGTAATGATCTATTACTTATATCCCGGACCCATGTGACGTAAGGAACTATTACTTACATCTAGGCCCCATTTAATGTAATGATCTATTACTTATATCCCGGCCCTATGTGGCGTAATGTCCTATTACTCATATTTGTGTCCTATGAGGCGTAATGCTCAATTATATTCAGGCCCCATGTGACAAGGATCTATTACTTACATCTAGACCCCATGTAACATAATATCTCGTGGAAAAGGGGAAGGATCCATTTTCTCATCCAGAGCCATGGATAAATACTTAGGGAAACTTTTAAAAATTTGTAGGTTAACCAATGTGGGAGAAAGAAAATTCTGGATTCAAATCTACCAACTCGTTATGAGCAGTGTGGCAGGGTAAAGCCTATTACCCTCCAAATCTTCCAAGCATAAAACTTGAGTCCAGTAGTGGAATGAGAAAAAATGCAAATGAAATCGGAAACAAATTTTGGTTAAACTTGTGCGGCCAGATTCCCTTCAACTCACTTGAAAGATTTTGAAACCAAATAAATCTGGTTCATATTGTAGGTCTAAAGTTTTAATTGCAGCCAGTAATTTTGTCTTTATAAGATACAAATGTAGTTTAGTTGCTTTAATAATGTGGGAGATCGATTTTTTTTGTCTATGAGTCTGTCTGTCGATTAGATTGGACTTGTAACAAGAAGGCTGTAACACAAACGTTATTTCTGTGTTTTTTATTCATTAGACAAACAAATTTTTACTCGGCTCGCAAAAAAAGCAGACAATTCTATCCCAACACTTTGCTTGAATTAAGTTATATCGAGTAATTTCACCAATAAAAACTTGTTTTAAATTAAAAAAGAAAAAAGAAAAATAGATAAACTAATTTCAGTTAAATAACATTGCCACCAAGAGTGGGGGTGATTTACTAATTTAGCACAGTAAAATAATTCCCTAAATACTGAAGGTCATTCGAAGATTTTGCACTGTTTTACAATGAGTCAGATTTTGTTTGGGTTTTAGCGAAAATCCTTCGCATTTGGGGTTTGTAGTGTTACTGTCGGGTCAGTGTTGAAACCTCAGCTGTCACTATAAGCAATTTGTTGACAATTTCCAGCATAACCTGTCGACTACACCATGTGTAACGGTAAATAAAAATTCAATTTATTCGTTGCTCTTTTCATGGTAAAAAACATCAGTCCATATTAGGAAGTCATCTCAAAGGATTTTGAAAAAGAGAGAAATAAGCTTAGCAGGCATAAGGTTACAAGTGTCATACCACCTAGTGAGAAACGAACTCATTACATTAGAGTCACAATCTGTTTGACTAGCTTGGTAACTATAACTACTGCCAAGAAGCGTATACTTGGGTATAGAACTCATTAACAATGGTCAGTGAGACTAGCTTGCATATCACTGTTTCACGGAAAGAAAAACAAATATATATTATATAAAACTTGGCAACCGAAGTAGAGGGTGACCCGAAAGCTCCCTTTTCATTAGCTTCTACACCAAAATGAATGGAAGGCTGCAACTTCTTTCTCTGGATTGCACCACTTTACCCTTGATCCGTACCTTATAATGCTAAGTGTTAAGCCAAGCGGCATCAAGTAACATTTTTTGAGTCTTTGGAGTGACTCGACCTGGGATTGAACACCATTCTCACGTACCATTGAAGAACACTCTACCAACTAGACCAATATATTTAGAAAGCATTATAAAAGAAAAGAAAAAATAGACAAAAGGAAAGTTTTTAGAACTTTAATTGGATTGATTTAGAGCTTTTATCAAATTTCAGACGCAGTCTCTGTTTGTCTGTCCGTCTGTCTGTCTTTCTTCCAAGAACTTTTGTAATTTATTCAAGACCAAAGTCAACATTTTTCGATTGTCTTTGAGTATGAGAAATTGATTTCAAGTGATTCCAATAAATGCGATAAACATCACGATTCTTTGAATTTGTCATTTCCCGCCATATTTTTTGCAGGGTAGGGGTTTAAAATTCAACTGAAACTGAAATAGATGGATAATTATAATTATCGTCATAAAAATAAAGTATAGCATTAAAAATAAGATGCAAAAAAAAAAGAAAGAATATGCAAAAAAAATAAAAATAAAAATAAAATAAATAAATAAATGAATGAATAAAAATGTAAAAGGAAGAAAGAAAAAATATTCTAAAAACAAATCAAGAAAGAAAGAATATTCAAAGAAAGAATGAAAAAAAGAAAAGGAAGAAATAAAGAAAATCTAAGAAAGAAAGAAAGAAAGAAAGAAGAAAGAAAGAAAGAATATTCTAATAAGAAAAAAGGAAAGGAGGAAAAAAGGAAGAAAGAAGATTCAAAGAAAGAAGGAAAAGGAATTAAGAAAGGAAGAATATTCAAAGAAAAAATAAAAAAGAGCATTAAAATTAGAACAGAAGAAATAAAGGGAGATTACAAATTACATAAAAGCAAAAAGTAAAATAAATGAAGGGAGGCAACTCATTTAAGTTGTGCATGATTTTTTTTTAATTCATCGGCCCAGTTCAGAAGAGTTTACTGTCATTTCAATATTCATTTCTTAAATTATTTTGAGGTGCGAGTCTCTCATAACTTCTGATATAGCTGTAATATGCAGTTCCCACTCAAACACTGTTTTTTTTATCCAATGCAATTCATTTATTCATTTTTTAAAAGAAAATGCATCAGCACAGTCCACTCAGAATTTTTAATACGGTTTGCTCACTTTAGCATAAAATCTTACATTTACCCCCAAAATAGTCAAACGTGTTGAAAAAGAAAGAAATCATTCTATTTCACACGTCACACACACACACACACACACACACACACACACACACACACACACACACACACACACTCTCTCTCTCTCTCTCAATAAAAATCAAACGCATTGAATCTCTCTGTTGAGTGAAAATAAATAAATAAATAAATAAACCAACTGATCAGCTATTTTAGAAATATTCATATATTAACTCCCATGTTTTCCTTTTTTTTCCTTTATTCTCAGCTGACTAAACCATAAAGAGGAAGAGTCAACTTTTTTATGGCTACCTATTTCTACCTGTATATATGGCGTTTAAACAGAATTCTGACCACGAGGAGGTCAGAAATAATTCGACATTGTTCAGCGAACGATTTTCTTTGCCTTTCCCATTCTGACCTAACACTTTAATCGTGTAAAAATAGTTCAAAAGAGAATCTCCCTAAACATGGAAACACGAAGAGAAACACAGATTCATTCTTTCTGTTGCACAACTATTTTTATTTATTAGTTCAATGAATTGTTGGTTAGTGTTTTTTTTTCTTTTTTCTTTTTTTATATAGTTTCTAGCATTGACTTTCCATCGTTCTGGGATCAATGGATCGACATTAAGTTAAGGTTTTCGCAAGAAGCGAAAACATTAAAAATGTATGCAAAAAAAAAAAAAAAATAATAATAATAATAAGAAGAATCAAAGTTGTTTGAATATCTGTTGAAAGTAAGAAAGTTTCTGCAAAACCTTACAATCAAGTTATGCTGAAAGCACCGCTTCTCGTTAGGTCATCGAAGTTGTAATTTACTAAGCTTTTTGCTAAGATGTGGCACAAGGCCGTATGAATGGTGTACCCAATGAGATTCGAACTTACTCGTGAAGGCTTGCTAGGCTAGCTTGCTAATCATTTCACCACCAGAGGCGTCGATGTCATCAAAGTTTAGCAACTATGAGCCTCCTCATTGTTTATATAGGTGACCACTGAGTTATAGATTCTGTGACTCAAACTAAACAAAACTTAATTAAGAACGAAAATGTTTATGTGAAAAAAAAATGAAAGTAGTTTGGAATTTAAAAAACAACAACAACAAAAAACAAAACAAAGCCGTAATTTGTTATCGTTTCGCTGTTAAAAAATGCTTTTTAATAAGCAATTTCCCATCCTAATAACTGATAATTTTTATAAGTTTGTATGTTTACATCAAAATATCTGGATGTACTTCCAGAAGATCAAGCGACAGCAAGTTTCCCTAATACTTAAGAATTATCTCAGTGAATGACCTGACTAGGTTCAAATCTCTTTCGGGCTGTCTATGCAAATAATAGAAAAATTTGACACCGAAAACGTTTATTTAGAGCCGAGAATAAAAGGATTATGTTTTTCGTGGAAAAGAAATTCAAAGGTAAATATGTTTATTATTATAGTTTTAAAAATTGCATTAGTGATGTCTGATAATTTTTTGTTGATTTGTTTATTGCGAATTTAAATAAAATAAAATATTTGTTCCTCAAATGTTATATTTTTGAATGAAATAAGATAACCTGTAATATACAAATAAAGAAACTGTGTGCGTTCAAAAGTTTTTAAGGCGTTGTAATAATTTACATTGAAAATCACTGCAAACGTGGGAAAACGAATTGAAAATCACTGCAAACGTGGGAAAACAAAATCTAATCGGAAACAGTCGGATATTTCCGTTAGAAAATGAAAGAAATTGAATGAACACATTTGAGCAGACGAATAAAACGAAAAACTGTAATAGAAGAATTGGACATCATGAGTTTATCTATAGATCTTGTACACAGAATTTTTGAATCGGCGAAAAATATTGAAGATGGTTCAGGAAAATGTTTGTACTCTTTCGTTCTGGAAAATTGCTTGAGGAAAGTGTGTGTGTGTGTGTGTGTGTGTGTGTGTGTGTGTGTGTGTGTGTGTGTGTGTGTGTGTTTTAACTGCTACAACAAAAGGAAAGTAACAGTTGATGAGTATTTTTAGCGGGAAGTTCAAATGTTTTGAAATTAACTTCTTACGTTTGCATTTTCTATCACCTCACAGAATCACTAGAAGATTTTTTCAAAGGGTCAACTGATTTTTTTTATATAACTATTCACATTACTGGAAAGAAAGAAGAGTTTATCGTTTACATGGACGAATAAAATGGACAGTTTTTAAAACATGCTTATTTATGAATTTCATATTCAACAGAACGAAAGAAAAATTTGGACGAATTGTTTTACCAGGCACAAAAAAATTATTACCACTGTTCAGTATCCATATAATAGTTTGCTCGTTACGTTCTTCCATTACCCTCCTCTTTAACTAAGTGATTGGCTTTTCCTATGGTTATTTGTTCATCTACACGCCAAGATGAAGTATGGCACATATATTGAAACGTCTCTATATTTCAGAGTCTAAAAACAATAATCTTAAAAAGTTATTTATTTATTTGTTTATGAATGAAAAATTAACTCTTGTTATTTGTTTAATTTATTATTTTCTTCGAATATTGAAAATAATTGTCGTTTTTATTATGGAGATGGACACTTATTTCACTAAACATTTTCATTCATTCATTCATCACCCTCTTTCTAAACAACCACTATTGTATATATTTTATATTATTTATGGCAAAGGCTGCAATTGGATTTACATATGATAAAATTGCAAATCATCCTTTCTTGCTTAAATAGCTTCTCTTGATTTTTTTTGTTCCGTGGAATTTCCAGAGATTTTTATTTTAAATTTGGAAGAATTTGACAGCATGATACCATCAGAAAACATATTTAAGTGAAAGTCAAAGAAGAAAAAAATCACCATTGACTTTGTACAGGAAAAACAAACAGTAAAATTACTCTGCTCGAAAATTAAGAATCTAAAAATATTTATCTGGATTTAAATATTCATTGAAAAAAAAGTGTTTTCTTTCTTTTTTATGGTACTCAAAATTAATTGGATCTCTGACTTAGTAAAGAATAAATCTTCTCGTTAAAAAGGGATGATCAATTCTGTCGGTAAATCGCGTACGCGCAAACATGAACACACAAACACACACCCTTGATTATATATAGTATCATTATGGTATTGGTCTGATGGTCGCATAGGCGAAAAATTGATAGTCACCAAGTGCCACCGACTATCTCTACGCTTATGGAACTTAGATGATTTATCACCGATATTTAGCACTCTTTCTTTATTAGTACAGGGTGGATCGATAAAATCGTCGTCCTAAAGAAAACAACACTACAGCTTTATTTTAAAACTTTTATTGGAAAAATCAATTCAGGTAACTTGATTATGTAGTAGAGCTGACATCTATTCAATGTAGCCGCCTTTAGCCTCAATCACCGCCTCGATACGGATCCCGAATAGAGACCATGCCTTTTTCACCAGCGCCGGCGGGAGCTCAGCGAATACTCGGCGGATGGCGGTGATCAGGCTGGCTTTGGTGTTATGGTAGGTCATGTTGGTGATGTTCTCGACGTATGACCAAAGTAGTCCAGCGGGTTCAGGTCGGGGGAGGAGGGGGCAGTGAGAGAAGAGTACAAAGTCGTAGCACTCTTTCTGAAGCCAAGCCTGGGTCTTTTTGGACTTGTGGGCCGGCGCCGAGTCCTGCTGCCACACCCAGGGTCTGCCACCGGCCACCTGATTTCACCAGGGGATCATCACGTTCTTCAGCACATCCAAGTACACTTTGGTGTTGACTTTCAAGCCGACTTCGAAGATGTGAGGTGGCATGATGTGACCCTCACTTGAAACCACACCAAAGACCATAACCATAGCCGGAAACTTTGTTTTCATCACCCTGGGCACGTCCCTGTTATTCGTGGCTTACAGTGATGGCTCTGGCTCTTGTGCACCTGGTCCTGGCAGAAGTTCTTTTCGTGTGAAAAGAACCAGAGCATGTTTGGTTTCTTGGGATGCTTCAGTTTGTTGAACAACCTGACGGACTTGATTAGCCTGAGGTTCTTTGTCTTCTCAGTCAAGATCTGGCTTGTCTAGCGCCTGTAGGACCTACATTTCAAGTCCTCCTTCACACATGCATACACAGTTGTGTGTGAGACGCCTAAATCTCTGGCAATCTGCCGAAAAGGCTGCTGGGGAGTTTCATCAATGATTGCCTGGACCTTTTCGATGAACTCCTTGGTCCAGGTCTTCCTAGCGGTGTCCTTAGCCTTGGGCTTCCGCTCCACCACATCTAAAGGGTCGTCCGATGCGTTGAGCTGTGCCCTCAAGCGTAGAACCGTCCGGATTTGCATTTTGAGGGTGCTGGCAATGGTCCTGTTGTCATAACTTGGATCGGTAGAGGCATGAGTTGTACTGCGGCGCATCTCCAATCTCGCTCGTTGAACATTGTGTCACTTTCAGACATGATAGAAGGCTCCTATCGCTCTTGGGATTTGTACACAACTGGCTAACTAGTAGATGGTCTGCAACAAAAAAAGAAAACCGGTTTTCATTAAACGGAAATGGAATCATGTCGTCTTTTCTAGGGCGACAATTTTATCTTTTCACCCTGTATATATGTCATATACGGTATGAGACAAAAAAACAGATAACTAATTTATTTTTGATGAATGATGGCGATTAAAATTTTTCGCAATATCGTGAAGTGAAGTATGCCACAATATGAGCTTTTTCAAACTCACCTTATTGCTTACGAGCCATTAGCAAAGGACTAATCACGAATTAGGATATCAAAACAAGGAAAAGAAAATTCTTAGACATTTCCTATTTTTTGGAATTCTTGAGAATTTTCTTAAGAAAATTATGACTTTCGACACAACTAAGGGAACTCGAGTAAATTTAATAGAAAAGATTGGGGAATTGCATGAAATACTCAGAGTAAATCATTGAGAGTAACTATTTTCTTGTAGTTGAAGACTCCTTTATACAAAGAAAGTTCTTGTATGAAGATTTACGTCAAAGTATGGTACTATGCGTGGAATTGTTGGAGCAAAATTCCCTCAAATGTGCTTGCTTCTTGATGTCGAGGCCGGAACAAAGAGATAGATAGAGAGAGAGAGAGAGAGAGAGAGAGAGAGAGAGAGAGAGGGGGGGTGAGTTTTGACTTGACTGCGCGTTTTATTATGCTACTTTGGTCACGCCACCAGACAGCTATTAGAAGTACTATTTTACAAAGAAAGGGACAGTGCCTACCTAAACCATTGAAGTTTCATCAAATTTTGTCGTAATAATAAAAAAGGGTTCAGTTTCTGCCCTATTTCCCCAATACTCTCTCTCTCTCTCTCTCTCTATATATATATATATATATATATATATATATATATATTGTATCGTGCAAAAGTCTTCGGCCACTTTAAACTATTGTAAATTTCACTTAAATGTTGACTTTGCATTACGTTTTATCCAGATGAAACATTGGCACTGTTGGAGTCATTTCCACGTTAAATTATATTTTGTAGCAGGGGCTATGAATAAAAGGGTAAGATGGGAGACCACCCTCAAAAATGGCTGTGCAAAAGTTTTCAACCACCTCACATTCAAGATGCCGTGTTTTAAAACAAAAAATGACTATAATGAATATTTACTATATAATATTCATTTCAAGAAATTAGAGTACATTGTTTATATTATGTGTAGCTTCCCTTAGCTTGAATAATTGCTTTAATGCACCTGGGAAGAGAAGCATACAAATCCTTCACCATCTTCACTAGCATGAGATACCATTCTTTGTGGCTGAGCTCCTATAACTCGTCAAGATTGTGTGGATTCTTTGACACACTCTTCCCTTTAGTTCTGCTTACATTTGCTTGATGATATTCAAGTCAGGGCTTGGAGCTGGCCAATCTTTCAATATGGTAACACCTTCATCAGCCAAATTGTTGTGTTGCATGCAATCTGTCGCATGGAATTCTGTCAGGCTGAAAACACTCACCTTCATCCTAGTATCAAATTTTTCTTTAATAATTGAATGTATTTGTCACTGTTCAAGTTACCGTCAGTGATAACTAACTTTCTTGAACCATCTCTTTTTATGTGTCCCAAAAGCATCAGACGCTTAACCATAAACTTTACAGCTTTTGTCGGGTAGCGTGGGTCGTTTCGCTATTGTGGTGGTTTTCTCGCTCATTCGAATGCAGCTCTATTGTAGTTTCATAGCTGAATATGATTTTATTCAACTGCTCATGCCTCTTGCCTTCAAATACTTTTTCGTTATTGCAATTTTTTTATAGCTAGAATGAACCAATTGAGTCCATGTTCTCGAAGGATGCGCTTAGTGGTATCTACTGGCACCAAATGGACAAGTCACACTCATTCATCACTTGTCTTGCAGTCTTCCTTGCCAGAGCTTTTGCTGTCCTGAAAAGTTTTCGTACCATCCTGTGCAGCAACTTTCAAGGGCGACTACATTTTAGTCAATCCGAAAGATATCCAGAATCTTGAAATTTCGAGAGGATTTCTGGGATGCCGTTTTTTGAAATTCAAAGTTCCTTTGCTATAACTTGGTGGCTCATATTCATGGCCATCTTCGCTATCTTCATCCTCTTTTCTTTGGAAATTTTCCCCATGATGGAGATTTAAGCGATTTCCCGCTAGGCTGATATGTGACACAAGGTCCTTTTATAGTGCGGGGCCACGCACAAATCGAGACATGCACGACTAAACCAAAAATACTTGGTTTATTCACGTACTAGGGTGTCTCAAGCACTGAATAATAAACTCAGCCCTGCAAAACAAGTATTGCCTAGAGGGGGCACTCCTGAAACCAGGTGATTCAGCCTAATAACAACTCACCTTGCGCGAACGCCAGGCAGACCCTCAGAAAACCCGAGGCGGGACAAACTCGTGTTATCAAAGCAAAATTTTCGCCGTGATTTTGGAGGCAAGAATTTTCACCATATTTAAGAAAACATCGTTGCTGTTGCGAAAAAATATTTGCATATTAGCGGTGCAACATCTTTTTATTTTATTTCAAAACATTAATGTATTTTGATTGGCTTATGCGAGGTTACTGAAAAGTTTTACACGGCCATTTTTGGGGTTTGTCTCGCATCTTCCCTCACTTTCAAAACCACTAATACAAAATATAATGATTAGGTAAAGAAATGATTCCAACAGAACCAATGTTTCATCAGTAAAAAAAACTCAATGCAAAATATCCACAGTTGGCAATTAGTAGAAATTTACAATCGTTTAAATTGGCCAGACTTTTGCATGGTACTATATATATGTATGTGTTTGTATGTGTGTGTATGAGTGTGTAAGTGAAATGTTGGCGATGTCGGTTTATTAAAAGATTCTTTTTCTTTTTTTAGAGATTACAAATCGCCATTTTATTAAACCTGATGACTTTTGCTCAAAACTAGGGCTACTAATTTCATTAATAGCGGAATTATTGTTTTTTCTACGTCGAGATGTACCAATTTATTGGATGCTAGATTAAATGAATCAATCTAATAATCTGCAGCATATATTTAACAACTGGGGTCACCATTTTAGACAATGAAATTTATGCTAATAAAATCCCAAGATATTTTTTATCTTTATCTTTTGGACCATGAAGAATAGAGAAAATTAAATTATATTCAAAGAAACACGAAAAGAAACAAGAATCAAGAAACAAAAAATTCCACGAATCAAATTACTCGTGACAACCTCTAATAAGTAAACAAAATTTAATAAGAAAATGTGAATACAGAACGTAAATAAGATGAGAAAATTTCATAAGAGAAAATTGACGCATGATTAGACATACTTAGAAGACGCGTTTGAAATAATGTCAAGGAAAATGATAAGGCTAAAAAAAAGTAGACATATTAAATGGTTATATAATAGGAAACAAAATTATCAGGACTTAAAAGAATATCCTACATTGTTTCCAATGATCATGAAGCAAATTGTGGAAAGAAATAGTTACATGTAACGAATCAATAAAAATAGTCTTTTATTAGCGACAGAAATTTGTTAAAAAGACAAGTGATATGATGTATGAGCTCGTGGCGTAACGGTTATTGTTGAGAAGTGGAGTCTGCTACCCGAGTTCAAATTCTGAACGAAACCGTTTGCATTTCACATTGCGCTAATATCCTTGGGAAAATTATGAATCCAACTCTTTTCCCCCAGCTATGGATAAATAGTAGGGCAGATTAGCCTCTTTATGGCAACAAGTCTAGGAGAAGGAAAACTCTGAATTGTAGATCTGGAAGCGGGAATTAGCAGAATGTGTCGATTGAAAAAAAAAAAAAAAAAAAAAAAAAAAAAAAAACGATACCAGTAGTTTGGAGAGCACTGGTACAACGCAAAAAGAAAAAGGTCGGTGAATTTGTTTACAGCATATCTGGACTGACAAACATATAAAAAAGCAGAAGATTGCTCTCACTCCCACGGCACATATCTATAATTGCTTGAGTTTCATATATATATATATATATATATATATATATATATATATATATATATTCGTAAATTATATATGCAATACCCAAGCTATCACTGCTTTCATAACATGGTTGATAGTCGTCGGTATATATTTGAGAGCCAATTGAAAATTAAATCAAAAGATAAAAACACCAAGAACTTGAATCAGGCCGCCACCTGGCCGACATACACCATAACCCACTAAGAACAACACCCAAGAAAGTACTTGTCCACTCGGTTGGGGCTGCAAAATACACCGACTTCTTCTCTGCAGAAGGATAAGAACCCCCTCATGAGTATCCTGGATATGACACTAAACAATCTGATGATGAGTTTCCAGTGATACTGAAGCTTTCGCGAATGCGGAGTACCTTTTTACTGCCATCTCTCCCAGTTCCACTCTGGCCCGGAGTGGTAGCAGCTTATAGGGGCCTATCGACGGGTTAAATAGAACTAAACTGCATACTTATGCTAAACTGAATTGCTTGAAATAGAAGTGTTTTAAAATTCAAATTGCGTACTTATGCTAAACTGAATTGTTTGGAATAGAACTGTTTTTGTATGCTAAACTGAATTGTTTGAAATAGAACTATTTTTGACATTGAAACTGTACTTACGCTAAACTGAATTGTTTGAAATGGAACTATTTTGACATTTAAGTGTAAACAAAAACTATACTAATACTAAACTGAATTGCTTGAATTAGAACAGTTTGACTAAACTGAATAGCTTGAAATACAAATGTTTAGTTGTATAAAAGTGGATTTGGCATTAAATATTTTTAAAGGTTGATATGCCATAAAACCCAAACAAAAAAAAAATCACCAAAGTACGAAATTGGAAAACACCAGGCATGGTAGCATACATGAATTGTGGGTTTAAAAATTTACGTCCATCCACAACAGATTGTCTCAGCAATTGAGTACATGCATTGAAGAAGCAAGAATATTTTAATGTATGACGAGAGGGAAAACTATTCTGATCCAGGAGACCCCTAGAAAATAGAACCTTTCCTAGTAACTACAGGCCGATAACGTGTTTACTTATGGTGTGGAAAATCCCAACTGCACAGATAATAGAACAGATATATTTCTCGGATTATTGCCAGAAGAACAGAAAGGTAGCCGCAAGGGAACAAAAGGAATAGATGATCTACTATATATAGATCAGCACAACCTTAAGGGGATGAAAACGAGACGAAAAAATGTAACCATAGAAGGAATAGACTACAAAAAAGCCTATGATATGGTCACCGCAATATAATGAATAATAGGTTCTCTGAAAATATTCAAAATATTCGACAAACTAATAAACTTCATCATGAAATTTAGGGAAAACTGGGAAGTAGAATTACCAGGAGGAAGACAATAGCTTGCAGAGGTTAGAATCCAAAGAAACATTTTTGTTATAGTAATGATACAACTGATTTATATACTTAGGAAATACACAAATGTCTCAGGAGGAGATAAGCCATCTTATGTATATTGATAATGAAAAATATCAGCTAAATAAAACAAGAAACTTTATGTAGCCCGGGTATCGGAATAGAATTTGGGACTGAAAAATGTGCCATGCTGATGATGAAAAATGGGATAAGAGAAACAACGGAAGGAGTAGAACAACCAAATAAGGAAAACATCAGATTCCACGGAGAAAAAGAAAATTGCAAGTACTAATGATATTTGAAGCGGACGCCAAACAGAAATGAATTAAAAAGTAAGAAAACAGTATTTCAGAACAAAGAAAATTCTGGAAACCAAGCTCTGCAGTAGAAATCTCATAAAAGGGATAAACACCAAGGCAGTCCTTCTTGTAAGATAATCTAGACTATTTTTAAAATGGACAAGAGAGGAACTTAGACAAATGTATCAAAGGACAAAGAAGCTGAGGACTATATACAATGTTCTACATTAGAGAGATGACATAGACTATATGCGTCAAGAAAAGAAAGAGGAAGAGGACTTACCAGCATTGAGGATTGCGTGGATGTATCAAGTCAAGGACACTAAAAAGAGCAAGGAAACTCTAATCACTGCACCAAGTAACAGAAATGTCTGCATAAGAACCAACAGAAAAACACCAAAACTACAAAACAGAAATGGACAGAAAAACAACTGTATAGATACTTCAAGCGATAAACTGCCGAGATTGCACACGAAAAGACTTGGCTATGGCAAAGACAGGGAAACCTCAAGAGATTAACTGAATCTCTTTTAATAACAACTCAAACTAATGCCATTAGGTCCAATTATATTAAAGCAAAAATCAATCATATGCAACTGAATGACAAGTATAGTTTATGTGGAGAAGAAATAAAACATTTAATCACATCATAAACAAATGCAGAAAACTAGTACAAAAGAACAAAATTCTCTGAGATTTTAAAATAGAAACGGATCACCAAATCCCGACCAAAATATCAGGCCGAGTGCTAATTTACCAGAAAAAAGAACTTGGCATCAAATGGATTTTGCTGTTCTAGCAAACCATAAAGTGAAAATAAAAGAAAGCGAAAAGATAAACAAATACTGGGACCTTGCTAGAGAACTGAAAAAAAGTTCTCTGTTCAGGCAGACCACAAGTGAAAAAGAAAGGAAGCCAAAACTAAAAAAAAAAAAAAAAATAAATAAATAAATAAAAAAAATAAAAAAGCAAACAAAAAAACCGTTGAACATAAGGGTGACAGTGATACCAATTATAATTGGAGCATTTAGAACGGTTCCAAAAAGCTTGGAAAAAAGACTGGAGGAATTCGAAAACAGAGGAAGAATCGAATCCATTCAGATTACAGAATAATTAAAATCGGCTTGATTACTCAAAAGAGTCCAGGAGACCTGAGGAGACTTGCTGTCACTCACACTCCAATGAAAGACTACCAATCAAAATTGCTGTGAAAAACTCACAAGGAGTAAAAAGTAAAATAATGATAATAATGATAATATTTACGAAGAGGAAACTTAAAAGAGAAAAACTGAATCTTTATTAATTACAGAACAAAGTAATTCCTTAAGAATTAATTATATCAAAGCAAAAATGATAATACGCAAGAGAATGTGGTGAAAGAGATGAAACAGTTAATCTCCTAATAAGTGACTGTAACAGGTTATCACAAAAGGAATAGAATAAGACATTAAAATGAAAAAAAAATGTTATGGTGAGCAATATATGAAATATCTCGGATTTCACTCATGCATTGCTCACTATAATAATAATAATAATAATTGTTATCATTTTACTCCCAGTGAGTTTTTCACATCAACGTTAGCTGATGGTCTTTCACAGGAATATAAATAATAGCGAGTCACTTCAGGTTTTCCAGACTCTCTTGAGTATTCGAACCTAGTTCAGCAATTATGTGGTCTGGATAATTTCGATTCTTCAACTGATTCCCTGTTTCTTCAATCTCTTCTCCAGGTTCCTGGGGACCGTTTCAAGGGCACCAACTACAATTGGTATTACCGTCACCCTCATATTCCAAAGCTTTTATAGCTTTCAAACAAGGGCTGAGTATTTAACAATCTTTTCGCTTTTTTATTTTCCCTCAGAACCGCAAAATCCCACAAGATGATAAATTCTATCTTTTTTTTGAAAAAATTGACAATAGAGATTTGATGTCTTCTTGGCCGAGATTTGATGATCCACTTGTATCTCAAAATCCCAGAGAATTTTTGGTGTCTCATTTTCTTGGACTGATTCTGAGTTGTGCATATACCATTTGGTAGGTATTGTCAAATTTCACTTTCTTGCTCAATTCCAAGTGGATCACTTTGCCACACATTGTGATGCCTTATCTTGTACTACTTTTTTAAAAACTGGTTGCTGTATTTAAAGACTTGAGAATTACAGAATGAGATTTCTGCATTCAAAGACTCGAGAATTACATTAAAAATAGTAAAGAAAGACTAATTTTTAATGTAATTCTCGAGTCTTTGAATAGATACGTCAACACAGTCCTTAATTCTGGCGAATCCTCGTCCTCTTTCTTTTTTTCATACATATAGTCTGCCTATGTCATTTCTCGGGTGTAAGACCTTGAGCATAGTTACCAATTTCCTTGTCTTCTGGTTCATTTTTCTGTGTTCCTTTTTTGTCCACATTAAGAATGGTCCAAAGTATCTTACAAAAGGGACTACCCAGGTGTTTATCTCTTTGATGACATTTCAGCAGCAGAGTTTTGTTTCTAGAAGTTTTCTCGTTCGTCTGGCTAGTGGGTAGAGTGTTCGCTAATGGTCCGGGAGACCTAAGTTCAATCCCAGGTCGAGTCATACTTTTAAAACGGTACTTGATACCTCATTGCTTAACACTCAGCAATATAAGGTACGTATCAAGGGTAAAGTGGAGACTTTTAAAATGGTACTTGATACCTCCTTGCTTAACACTCAACAATATAAGGTACGTATCAAGGGTAAAATAGAGCAATCCAGAGAAAGGAGTAGCGGCCTCCCCTACACCTCGGTGTAGTAGCTATTGAAAAGTCGCCCTCGACTACGGTCGCCAACTTTACTTTTAATAGTGTCCCCTTCCAACATGCCTAAGTATGTGTAATTTTTTTTTCTCCAAGTATTCTGATTCTTTCTTGCTTTAGCAATTCTATTCTTCCGTTATTTCTCTTTTTCCACTTTCCATTATCAGCATGGCATATTTTTCTATGCCAAATTCCATTCCTACATCCTGACTGTATATTCTTATTGTTTGTATCAGAGTCCCAAATTCTTTTTCATTTTTTGCAAACAGCAAATTGTAAATTTTTAACCTCCAGTGCACTTCGCCTCTGCTAAAGTTTTTCCTCCTACTGTTAATTCCAGTTTTCATTGCTGCTGTGATGAATTTTATGACTTTGTCGGATATCAAGCACATTTTCAATCTATAATCCAGATTTGCAGTACCATATCATCGGCATTTTTATAGTCACTCCGCGCCATACCTACATTAATAATGATAATAATAATAAAACTTCATACGAGTTTTTCTCATCAGCTGAGGGATTTTCATTCCAACGAAAGAAGATATACAGCTGTCTCAGTTACCAGAAACAGGCGACTAAATTTCTTTTTTAACTATCAGGAATTGTTAAAATTCAACGATAAACCTATGTGCCTTTTTCTTCAGAGTTTCAATCAAGAAATCTTTCTTCTTCCTGTTAAAAGTCGAAGTTGATGAAACTTTCAAGCTATAAGTCGGCCTCAAATTTATTTCAAACAAATCTAGTACACTGATTAAATTGAATCTCAAAGTAAAATTATAGCATGAAGTAATTATCGATCCGAGTTCAACGTATTTTAATGTCAAAAGTTGAAAAAAAAAAAACACCCACCTCGACAGGTTTCTTCAAATTTCAATTTGTTGTGTTATAAGAGTGTACTTCTCTCAAGAGGAGTGACACACATAAAAATCCAATGTATAAAGTAATGAGACGGTGTGAACATTTTTATTATCAACCTAATTATAAATCAACGTTCTCTCTTTCAAAATAGTTCTAAATAAAGAAGAAACACACCGGTGACAAGGACGACGTTGTTCCCACTCATGTTAACAGAGTCTAAAGTCTTTAACTGACACTGGCTTCAGTTACTTCGACAACCGTTCCCAAATGATGATCACGAGGGGATTGTGATATTTGGGAACTAGAAATAGTAAAAAGATTCAGCTCAATGGAGTTCACGGAGTTGCAGAGAGAATATCTAGAAAGATTAGAAACACTGACAAAAAATTGGCTGATCAATGTTCATTCTTTCCGATGACTGTTACTGGTATCAATATACTAAGCGTAGAATCTGTTTAGAACAGTCATTTGCTGAAGTTGAAGTTCAACTGCTAAGATTTTTTCCATAGTCTCGGTTATTCTAGAATGTCTTGAGACACCTAAAAACTTGTGTCTGAGATAGGAATTAATCTCCATAAGCCTGTGTTAACTTCTGCAAAGTTTCTGGTGAATTGTCCAGAAGTTTTACACGCAATCTGATTTTGTGTTCCATTTTTATGAGAAACTCTACCAAAATGCGTGATACACATTTGTGACTCACCAAAATGACTCAACCGAATTCTGAGAGATAAACATAAACTGAATGTTTCTACACATGTTCAACATTGATTCGTTCATTTTTAGTCAGGATTGATAGCATGAAAAATAAATAATAAGTTAGTCACTACTTTCTTGTCCGACTTAGTATAAAGGTGTCTATTACCATTTAAGTAAAACTGCTACACAATGTGACAAAAAGTTCACTGGAAATATGCTCATCAGCTGAATCAAAGACGAAAAAAAAAAAAAACTAAAACAAAAACAGCCGCTCCTGTGTTGAATCTGCCCATCTGTCATGTACATTTGACCCCCATCCACAAAAGTAATTAACGTTAAGAATTGGAACGTACAAACTGTAAATAACAACAGTATGTTTCTATTATCTCATTTAAAATTTCAAATTATCGGCAGAGTTTGTGAAAAAAAAAAAGAAAAGAAAAGAAAAGAAGAAAGAAAAAGTGAATCGTTGGTTATGTGGTTCATGATATAAAGATGGATCTGATCAGAGATGAAATATGAAAGATAAATGAAAAATTATTAGTTCTGGTTGCAAAGCTGTTTATTAATCACATGTTAATGCTTTTTAGCCAATTGTTGCATACTTGCATTGACCGAATCGACCCATTTCAATGATTTTGATACATTTTGTTGCCATTCCAGATATATGTTACATAACTAATATTCTAGTCATATGTTGCAAAGTATCATTCAAGAATCTGTTGCAATAACTACCATTTCAGACAGATCTTGAAAAACTATTATTCAAGACATATATTGCATAACTACCATTCAAGAAATAAGTTGCGTAACGAACATTCCAGTTATATGTTACAAAGCTATCATTCAAGACACATGTTGCAAAACTAAAATTACTGGCATATGTTGTAAAACTACCATTCAAAGAATTTTTCATAAGACATCTGTTGCATGACCAAAATTTACAAAGATAAAAACGGGAAACTGAACTTGAAGTCCGTGATGCCATCTTCAGGTTTGTGGGGTTCAATAATTATTGTTAAGAGATGAATTTGTTAGAAGTCAAATCTCAAAAGGTTGTACATTTGGGAGTACAATTAACAAAAATCAGGAAAATCTAAAATAATCAGTAAAAATGTTTGAATATCGACAGTTTGTCAACTTTAGAGTCAAATCAAAAAGTAGCCGATTAACTGACTTAATTTTTCACATGGTTATTGAAATATTATATCTAAGTATTAGCAGAGAATGTGAGTAGTAGACTTGAATTTGATAGGTTATACTGTTTGGCTGTCAGAGAGAACTTACGTTAGTGTACGTATATTGGAGTTATTTTATGCACTTAATGTTAATTGCTTGCGATATGAAAAATTATGGCATGAATTACTTGTTTTGTCAAACAAGACTTACAGACTGGGACGTTTCCCATTAACGTATTTTGCCTTTGAAGATGAATTTTTGAAGTTGTGAGTGTATAAGATTATAGAGAATTGCACGAGTGCCGTGATTATACAAGTACTGTAAGTGGGAGATCGCAGCGAGTGCATGAGTGCAATAAATGTGCTACTGCAGTCAGTAAACAAGGGCAGTATATGCGTGAGTTCAGTAGTTGTATAACTACAGATACAATCTTTACACGGGTTCAGTGATTACAGGATTAAAATGATGGTAAGAGCATAGAGGGTGTGCGTATGAAGTGTGTATGGACACCCACTGAAAGAGGCTATGTAACACAACCTTTAGGGTTTTGTGTTTGATCCATATATGCACAAAACATTTTCTGCTCAACTAAGAAAAGACTAATGTAAAAAAGGACGTTATTGCACATTTCCACTCTGCAGTTCAATGTACCAAGTTAAAAAATAGAAAAAAGATCATTCTCTGCTTGATTGGACACTACAATATATATTGAAATATGTTAAGGTGATAATTGTTTTGTACAAAATTGATAGTTCTGCCATTTTAAAAAGTAACCAACTGTTTGTGTTCCCCAATTGAGAATTTCTCAGCTCTTATTTATGAAATTCTTCAAATATTTTAATAAAAAGAAAAAAGTTTTAAGAAAGTATATCTACCAAATATTTATCTGCTTCATTTGGCCATTCTTCTACACTCATAAGAAGAGTTGAAGTTTGTAAATTGCTGTGATTTGGAAAGCAGAGATCACACAATCACAATATGGTGCGTGATACTTGGAAAAAATAAAGAACTCTTTCCCTACAGGGCCTCTTAAAATTTTCATATATATATTCATATATATGGGCGTGAAAGGAAGACGTATGTTAGATATGAAAGTTGCATCGTTTATAAGCGTCGACACTTGTTCGCAAAGTGACGTCAGTGAAATAGCAGCAAAATTTATCTAATTTCATTGGCTTTTCCCGGTGGAAGGCAGCGATAATGATAAGAGAAAGACAAAATCTTATTAAAAGACAATTCCCAAGGGTTGCGCTCAAGAAATCCGAGAATCAATAAGATATTTTCAACTTGTGAACTTTTTCTTTGTTTACCTAAAAGCAAATTTTCTACCTTTGTTGTTTAATGGGTCCGAAAGATGCGTACAAGAATTTTTTGAGAAAAAAAATTTCAATAATGACAGCTGCGTTTTATGTCTATAATCTGAGTGCGAGACTTTTGAAAACCATTTCTTACAACGTCGCAAATAACAATTTTCATTTTCAGAGCCAATTTCAAATTTTATTGAGATTGAATATTTGTCCATGACTGAAAGGGATTTGTAGTTTCGGTTTCATTAACTTTATTTCAAATGGAATGGATCAGTAGTTAGGGCAACGAGAAGTGAATCCAGAGGTTTTACCTTCTTAGAAGAAAATTACTTGTGATAAAATACAACTAAACAATTTTTGGTTCTCTTTCACTGGAAATAAGTCAGACATTTTTTTCATTTTTCAGATAAGTGTATGGCCTGAGTGATCTGCAGTGTTAGGTTACGAATAAATCAGGAATGATCTTTATTAAATTAACTATTTCCGGGGTAATTCATTCATAAATTTTACAAGAAAACTTTGAACTCAAACCAGTGGTCGATCTGGAGAGAGATGGGTTCTACCAGTCTATTTCAGCCGAAGACACGTTTGATGAGTAGTATCCCGACGACCAAACCAGTTCACGAGACCAGTGACGAAAATGCAAAAGGGATTCGAAACCAAATTATAGAAAGTATGGCCATTTAAGGTCAATTGGTGTAATTAATGTGGTTGTAAACAAAACGCATTTATCCGTCCGGACCGATTTGACTGGTTCGGCTGAGAAAGGTTAATTGAGAATATAAAAATTGATGACATGAATGATCGGTCATTTTGTGTGTGTGTGTGTTTTAAAATGGAGAATTTAACTTTTGATCCTGTGGCCGGTTGGTTTACGGCAAGTGCCAACATAGTGACACTCATTATTATATATTCATTATGACGCTAATTTTGATTGTTGGTCCTTGGTATTCATTCAAGAAACAGATGGTAAACTCAAACTTGATACTATAATAGCCACACGTCTAATTCCACACACATATATACACACACAAACATATACATATATACGTGTGTGTGTGTGTGTGTGTGTGTGTGTGTTTATATATACGTGTGTGTTTATATATAAGTGTGTATCAAAATTTTATTTTTTACAGATCTTTATTTATCTAAAATTCGTCGACATTACATAATTATTATTTGTATTCTTTTTGGCCTAACCGACCGATAAATGTGACTTTGTCTTTTGCAATCAAAATATAAAAATTCGACGAAAATTTCTGACTGAAATGATGGAGACAAAATCAATCATTCATTTTTCAAAGGAAATTGCTGATCAAAGGTCTTCGTATCAATGTTAGATATTCATTGAACTCAGCTGAACTATTTTATTTAGTGTAATGAGTTTTAAAATGATGGTTTCTTCTCCACTCCTCCTTCTCCTCCTCCTCATAATCATCATCATCATCAGTGAATATAAAGTTGATTAAAGTTTATTAATCATAAAAGCGTTAATGTTATGGTTAACAAGCCTATAACAATCAAATTCTTTAAAAAATTAATGAAAGCGTTAAACTAATCCTCATTATCATCCTTTATAATGAAATTAATTGTAGTATTTACTATGTCACAAGGGTATAATTCATTTAGTTATTTATTATGAGAATATTTAAAGTCAGCAGATCAAGAATATAGTCACACAAACACACACACACACACACACACACACACACACACACACACACACACACACACACACACACACATGCTCGTGCATGCGTGCGTATATATAAATTCACCTATATTTCTGAAATTTAAGTACATATGGCACACACATTCACACACAAATATTGAATGCTATCATTTATATATCCTCACAGTATTGAGTTTACTATCCACAAAAGGCAAAATACGACAGGAATTATTTTTTTAAGTGGGCAGTAATTTAAAAGTACCTGATGATATATATATACATATATATATATATATATACAAAGAGAGAGAGAGAGAGAGATTACTGGTAGACAAATTGAATAAATGGAAAAATACAGCAGAAGTCTCTTTAACAAATTTCTATTCCGAACAGCTCTGGTCATATTGCCTAGATTTCAGGACCAAAGCAGGAAATGAAACAGATCTTTAAAAATCAACAAAAACAGCTTCAATTTCACTGGATTCATTCATCTGTCACTCGAAAAAATCAATGGTTATTTAGTTTCGAGATTTTCATAAATGCGTCAAGAAAATTGGTTGAATTAAAGTTTTGCGTGTTTCCATTGCAGCACAAAAACAAATCGAGATGTTAATTATTATTTTACTTCTTGTGAGATTTGCACTCTAATTTTAAGTAGAAGATTTTCACTGGAGTCCCAGGACTCTCCTAAGTGTTCTAGCCGATTTTAATAGTTCTGGGGACGGAATAGTTTCAAGTCTTCTTCTAATCTGATTCTGGGGAACCATTCAAAGGGCTGCAACTGCAATTGGCATCACTGTCTTCATGCTTCACAACTTTTTCAGTTCTCAGGCAAGGTCCAGGTATTTCTCCAACTTTTCGCCTTCCTTCATTTTCGTTTCATCGCCTATTGATACGGCAAAATCAACAAAATGACATTTTTTTTTAATTCTTGTTAATTAGAATTAAGTCTGGTCTTTTGGTCTGTATTGGGTGATTCGTTTCTATCTCACAAAAATCCCAGAGAATTTCACGGATAGTTTCTAGTTTGTGCATCTACTGTTTTTCAGTTTCTTGTGTAATATCAATTTTGGCTATGACATAATTAGTTTTCATGGCATTATTCTGTGCTACTATGAATAAAGATTCAGTTTCTCTTTTTAAGTTTACCCTTCGTAATCATGTTTAGATCTTATCATGTGCAATGTTCATCTATTTTGTTACCGAGATTAAAAATTTTTCAAATTTTATTTATTTATTTATTTGTTGTTGATACTGTAACTGGCTGTTGTAATCAATCTCTCTTTGCTATTGATGATATATTTTTCCACTCTTTGTATTACTGCATCGACACAGTCATCAATATTTGCGAGTCCTCTTCGTCCTTCTTTTCTTGTCACATAGAGTCTTCTTCTTCTTCTTCTTCTTCTTCTTCTTCTTCTTATTATTATTATTATTATTATTATTATTATTATTATTATCTTTTGACAGTTTATCACACCAGCGTTAGCTGATGGTTTTTCACAGGAGTCTGAATGACAGCAAGTCTTCTCAAGTCTCCAGGACTCTCCTCAGTGTTCTGGCCGATTATTACTATTATTATTATTATTATTACTGCTGCTGCTGGTTAAGCGGCGTTGGAGGCATAAATAAAAAAAAAAACAGTCCTTAAAAATGCGGGTGAAATAATGAAATATTTTGACAAAATTTCACTCAGATCTCCCCATAGGTCGAAAGGATTGGGAATAAATTTGGCGTCTGTTCGCTTTTTTATTGGTCATTTCGCCAAGCGACATTACAAATATCTAATTTTTAAAAAATAATATTTTAAATTCACTCTCTTTATCTTTGTCTCTTAAGAGGACCATTCACGTGTTAACTTGTCACAATAATAATGATATGAATATTGATTAAAATTGATTTGTACTTGTTTCATTAACTTGATTTTGATAATAATTAATATTCTCTCTTTTCTCTTTCTGCATGTTTCTACTTTACATTCCTTCTATTTCTATCACTTTCTCTTTTTCTCTGTCAGTTTTTTACTCTCTCTCTCTCTCTCTCTCTCACACACACACACACTCTCTCTCTCTCTCTCTCTCTCTCACTCACTCACTCGCTCGCTCGCTGCCATCATCTATCTTTCTAGGGTGCATTTTTTTCTTAAAGTCTTTTTTTACTATCTACCTCTTCCTCTGATTTTTTCCCCTCTCTCTCCTTTCTCTTCTTTCTTTCTTTCTTTCTTTCTTTCTTTCTTTCAATTTTTTTTACCTTCTCATTAGTATTTTTCTCTTTCTTTTACTTTTTTCACCTCTGTTTGCTTGATGGTGTTCGCTTCTAATATTCCCAGGTATTTCTAAATTCTTTCTCCACGTGTTCTGATTCTGAATGAATAGTTTAATTCTTTCTGTTGTCTCTCTCCCCTTCCTTTTTTCAATATAAGAATGGCACATTTTCAATCCCAAATTCTATTGTTGCTGTTGTTGTCGCTGCTGCTGCAGCAGCATGGTCTCTTTCGTACGTATTTTCTCTCTCTCTCTTTCTCTCTTTCTCTCTTTAGTTGCAATCATTTCATCATCTATCTTTCTTTCTCTGGCGCATTCTCTTTCTCAAAGTCTTCTTTTTACTGTTTTCATCTTTCTCCCATTTCTCCCCTCCCCTCTCTCTCTCTCTCTGTATTCCTCCTTTCAAGCCATTACTCTCCAATTTTCGTTTTCTATTTTTTGCTGGCTCTCAAGCATTTTCTCTCTTTTTCCTACTCTCGTTCTCTAACACACACATTTATACGTAAGCGTCAGTGTGTGTGTATGTTAAAGATCGGCGCCCGAACCTATTGAATTCCAACTGTATTATCTTGAGAAAATCTGTAAAGAAGAACGAATAAAAATATTATATTTCCCAAAACATTTTATCGACGCCATGACACCTTGGTCAATGTATATAAGGTGCATTTTCATATTTAATTCGATGGTAAATCTGTCGAATGGAATTATACGTTAAATTTTCTGCAACTTTTTGTTTCTCGAGGTATTGGGAAACTATTCAGTTTTCATCAGATTCTCTAGGGAGTCGGTGATTTTCAAAATAGTTAGCATCACCTCGTTTCGATCTAACCAGAAACTTATTCCTTGGGCACGTTAGGCGAACTTCTACCTGGTCTCTACAGACACATTCTCTCATGGAAACCTAGTTGGCAATGTTTGATATTTTAGTCGTGCCTTCACCGTAAAAATAGAAAAAGTGGTGTTACTTAAGATGCGAATTGTAAGAAACGCTGGTTTTCCTTTAGAAATGAACGATAAATTACATTTAAGTATTTTTGATGAGAAGAAAACGACAGAAGTTACAGAAATTCTTTCTCTGCTTTTGACATTTAACGAAAGAAGCATGCTCTGAAATACATAGATCTTTCAAAGCTGGTTTTATACTTCCTAACAGAAAACGCAATGAAGCAAATCAACTGCTATTTTTTTATAAAATGAATATTCGTTTTGAATTCGTTAATTCTTCCATCCTCTCTTCTTCCGTTATTTCCACTTGAACAGAGAACGTTTTTGGATGCAAAGTGTTACAAGAAATAAGATAGAATTTGCTACCTGATATATATATATATATATATATATAGTAAGAGAGAGAGAGAGAGAGAGAGAGAGAGAGAGAGAGAGAGAAAGAAGGAGAGTACTGAAAGCACGAATGATACAATCAGATTGAGAGGAGCATGAAATATTTGTCCTAATTAAAGAGGTTTCATTGTTTTAAAATTTTGCAACAGGTATAGGTTACATTATTACTTGTCATGATCTGTCTTATCTGATAACATTGGCACGTTGATACAAACGCCTTTACGGTGTGAACAAACTAGAGAACAAACCAAACCGTGCTCTCTGCAAGTACAACTCATGGTATTGTTCTCACATCTGCAGGTGCATTGAAAACTTCCAGGAGTTTCTGGGGAGCTGGCTGAAGATATCTCATGATGGGTATAGACTATTAAAGTTCAACAGGCTATTTGAACCCCTTCCGCTCAATATTTTTTTCCAAACTTTTGACATGCTATCTAGTCTACTAAACACACTTTCTTTCATTTCTGTTGCAATTAGTTCTGGTTATATCCACCGACTTTCCGGGCAACAACTTACGGGGGTCGGCTGAAAAGTTCATGGGTTGATTAAAATCATCATTATCACCATCATCAAGTCATGTTGATAGCACGGAGTTTTCTGACTCTCACCATCTGTCCCTATCATCCATCACTTTTGACAGATCTTTTTGGTTGTATTCTGTATCCGTACACAGCTTATGTTAGTAGGTCATTGCTGGTCGGTCAACACTGGTGTGTCCATTCTTAGGAGTCCATTAGAGAAAGTCGTTTATGAGTACGTCTTTGCTTTTCTAACAGTGTCCTGCATGTCTTGTTCGTCTTACTTAAATGATTTGTGGGGTGCTGCTTCAGGATTTGTTTAAGACAACACACAGCATTCTTGTGTAGTTCTCATGCAGCCTTTTCTCAATGCGTTTTGTTAGTGTCCATGCGGTGCATCCATATAGTAATACAGACACAGCTATAGCTTGAAAGAAATTTTATTTTATTTTATTCTATTTTATTTTATTTTATCGAATTGATTTGATTTCCATATGATCGATAGTCTGTCACTAGAATTTTACACTGTCACTAAGCGTATGCTGACATCACTTTTGACCAAGATACATTCATGGAATGTAACAAAATTAGGTTTATTTTTCAATATAATCCCCTTTGCTGTCTACGCACTTCTCCCATCTGTGTTGCATTAATTGGAGACCATTGATCAAAAAGTAATCAACAACAGACGTGACATCATCGTACGACCTTTTCCGCCCTCGACCTTCCTATAATGCTTTAGTATCGACACTAAATATTATTAACTTGTGGTTTATATTTGGTGACGATTAAACAGAATAAACTGATCGCATATTTCTGTGTTTACTCAATCCCTCCACAACGAGTTTAATACGACACAAGGTCAATTTTTAAGCAGAGTTTTCCTTCTTCTATACAATTTGCCATACCAAGGTGAAAGAATCCAGCTAGTTTTACTATTTATCCATAGTTGGAAGAAGAACGGTTGAATTCATCCCTTTACCAAGGGTATTAGTGCGATGTGAAATACAGGATTTGAACTCGGGCCCATTTCCGAACACCACCTTTATTTGTATGGCAAAAGGCAATCAGTTTAAATCCTAATTTCAACGTGTTCCATCAAGAAGGAATTAGTATGTATTTCTCTGATTTTTATCAAATTTGAATATTATATATTTATAATTTTTTCGTTGCTTTTTAGAATAAACAATAAAAATCCGCCCTTGGTCTCCTAGGGATGACATTAAACTTCATCTTGTGGTGAGGCTCCAATTCTGGAGTTCAGTGTCATTACTCTTAGGTCTACTCTGACCCGGAGTGGTAATATCTGTTTGGGTCTCATCAATTAGTCAAATAGATTTGTTTGAAAATTATTTGTGTCCGAGAGGTATATGTGAAACCATATAACTGTGTGTAAAAAATTATTATTACTAAATTTAATAATATTAATATTGGACGGAAATACTTAAAACCATTCAACTATATGCAAATCATTTGTATCAAGAATAGTTACTTGAAACTATAATTGTTTACCTATTATTTTACTCCTTGCAAGTTTTTCACATCAGCGTTAGCTGGAGGTCTTTCACTGGAGTCTGAATGACTGTAAGTCTCCTCAAATCTCCAGGACTCTTCTCAGTATTCTAGCTGATCTTAATAATGCTGAAGTCTGGATCGTCTCTACTTGTCCTCTTATTTCCAAGCCTTCTTGTCTCTTTACAAATCCTTTAGTGATTATTCCAAGTACACCGTCTCTTTCATGTTCCATAGTTTTTTCAGTTATCTTGCAATGTCTACGTACTTATCTCTCTTTTCGTCTTCTTTTATTTTCCCTCTGTGGTCTGCCGGAACGGCAAAGTCAACTATTCGGCAGGTTCTCTTTCTTTTTTGTTGACTAACACAAGGTCTGGTCGTCTGGCCGAGATTAGGTGATCCGTTTGTATCTCAAAACCGCAGAGAAGTTTTTGTGACACATTCTTCTGGACGAATTCTAGGTTGGGCATATACTACTTGTTCATACGCTCAAATTTTAATTTTTTCCCCTGTGGATTTGATTACCTTCCTCACCCAGTCGTGTCGAGTCTTATATTCTTTTTGTGCTAATTTGCTGCATTCGCTTATTATATGATTGATCGTTTTGTCTCCATCACCGCATAATATACATTTACTATTTTGTTGTGTCCTGTCTATTTTTACTTTAACATAGTTGGTCCTTATGACGATGTTTTGAGATCCAGTTTCTCTCTTAAGGTTTCCCTTTCTTAGCCCTGTCTAAGTCTTCTCGTGTGAGATTTCGCTTGTTTGTCCTCTGAAATGTCCATACAATTGCTTAACTTGCCATTTCTCTTTCCTAGTTATAATTGTTCGGTTGATCCTTGTATTGTTTGTGTTGTTTCTGGTCACTGTATTCAGTCTTTCTTTACTTTTTTATGTTGTCTTTGAGTCGTAATATAGATGTGTCGCCGCTATTTTCAATACTGGATAGTCCTCTTTTACCTTCTTTTCTTGACACATATAGTCTGTCTAAATCATCACTGGGATGAATGGCCTAACGCATCATCATAAGTTTTCTTGTTCTCTGGTCCACATTTGTTGAAGTTCTTCCCCTCGTCCCCTTTAAAAATGGTCCCAGGTATCTTAGTAGGTATTTATCTCTTTGATGAGATTTCTGTTATATTATTTTGTTTCGAGTAGTTTCTTCGTTCTATTGAGATAAACGTTTTTGAATTTTTCTTTCATCTCACTTCCAGTATTCCAAAATATTTGTATGTTTCTTTTTCTCCGAGCGTTCTGATATTTTCTTGGTGTGTTCCTTCCGTCACTTGCCGTTTTCCGCATTTCATCATTAGCATGGCACATTTGGCATAGAAAATGCCAAATTTCATCCTTATATCGTCACTGTATATCCTTACTGCCTGTGTTAGGGTTTCTAATTCTTTTTTATTTTTGGCAAACAGTTTGATGTCGTCCATGTACAGTATGTAATTGATTCTTTCTTGCAATTTATGAAGTTTGTATTCGCCTGTATGTGACTCAGGAGCATCATCGCTATTACAAATAGTAATTGTGATAGCGCTTCTCCCTTGAAGATTCCTCTTTGGATTTTCACCAGAGATAAGCTTTTTCCTCCTGTTGTCAGTTCCACTCACTAGTTTTTCTTAGTTTTCTCAATAAAATTTATGACTTCGTCGGATATCTAGTACATTTTGAGACAATCTACTACTACTACTACTACTATTATTATTGTTATTTATTTATAACCAAATAATTGTCTACAAATTATTTCTATTTGGAAGGAATATTTTAAACCATATAACTATACAAAAAATAAAATAGGAATAGTTACCTTAAACCATGTAATTGTATATAAATTATTAGTCATTTGCTTGAAATGTTTGAAAGCAAGTGAGTGCAAACAAATGTTTATAGAGAAAAAGTGGAATTGAAAATAATAAAAAAATCATGGAACATTGAAAATAAAGTTACGATAATCAAATATTTAGAAATGAATCAAATTTCGCTACAAGAAACTGACATGTTGTTAAACAAATAAACCAAACGAAACCTACAAATAGTTATGATTACAATCAAATATCTACGAATGAATTACATTTTTAAAAATCACAAGGAGTTGATACGCCGTTAAGTAAATAAAAACAGAAACTATATATATACATATATATATATATATATATATATATATATATATATATATAACGTCTAGTTTTCGTCTAAATTATATATGTTTGAAAGTTGAACAATATGTAAAATAGTCACTTTACTCCCCAAAGAATAAATAACAATTATTGGTTCAGTTCACCACGCACATTGCTGGATTGTCTAGTTTGGAACAAAGCCAAAATTATGGGGCATTAACTCAATTCAGTAGTAATGGCTTAGAAAATTAACTTTGCAATTCATTGTTTTAGGACAAGGTTTTCTATCAATATTTATTTAGCTTAGTTGAGTACGGTACAAGGCCACAAGTGTGGCGTACCATTTGAGAGCCAAACTGAATGGATAAGTAATGACTATTGGTGTGGAATACTTGTTTGGTAGCCATTACTTGACGGTAAGTTACCCTCAGGACCGACCTTATCATCAGCAAAAGAATTAAAGAATAATCGATGGGAGTTTATAAACATTTTGAATAAACAAACTTCATTAGATTAACAATGGAAAGCGATTCACATCGTATTCGTGAAACTTGTGTAAGCCGAAAAAAGAAAATAGCAAAAAGCAAGTGGGAAATAAAGTTTCTTTTTTCACAGACGATGCTAAGGACAATCAATCGATTAGCTTTGTTTTAGCGGTCAAGAGTTTTGAATAAGAAAATGATCATTAAAACTCGAATCCCGACATGCATCGATCTCATATGTAACGAGGTTAAGACTGTCGGTTGTAACCCTCTACCTTTCCAGATAAATTAAATTTAAGGAAACATTATCATCAATATGTAAAACAAGAACACTTTATCTCATTGTGTTACGTCTTGCCGATACTCGTGTATAAGTCGAGGCAGGAAATTGTCAGTCGACTTGTTGATGGACTACACACACATTTGGTTAAATACCATGCACAGAAGCAACCATTGCCGTCAAGTTTGAAAATCATTCCTTATAATCTAAAAAAAAAAAAAAAAAGAAACTGTTGCGTTATCATAATAATGATAATAATTTATGTTGATTTGAATGAATACTTAATTTGAAATATTTTTGTTACCGTTCAAATGTAATAATAATAAATGATAAACGCTGATTCTGGTTCACTGACCGTCGGTTTTATAAGTAATTGGGGTGGGGATTTTCTCGTTTATCATCCCATTACCTGAAATCGACTTATACACGAAGCACAGCATAACGACTAACGGGAAACAAAAAAAAAAAAAAAAAATACAAATATCCACTTTTGCTTTTAAAAATTCGTCTCATAATTTTGGGTTATGTAGTAAGTAAAGTTAGCGACCATAGTCGAGGGTGACCCGAAGGCTTCCTTTTCGATAGCCCCTACACCAAGGTGTAGGGGAGGGCGCTACTCCATTCCCAGGATTGCTCCACTTTACCCTTGAACCGTACCTTATAATGCTGAGTGTTAAGCAAGGTGGTATCAAGTACCATTTTTAAAGTCTTTGGTATGACTCGACCTGGGATTGAACCCAGGTCTCCCGGGCCATTGGCGAACACTCTAACCGCTGGGCCAATGTCCCGGTTCAAAAAAAGTTAACATCAAATTCGACGAGTTTCTTAACTCTAAAAACATGTTCAAGGGATTTCTTGCAATAAACAGGGAATAATTCCTCTTTCTCTTTTAATTCCAAGAGTCCGTTGGTCTGTAAGATACCGTTATATTAACACGCACGCACGCACAAATCTGGAGATTGAACAGATTTACTTACTGTGAACGTATTTATCTTTACTTGTATTTTCGGCAGCCACACAATCTGAATGGGCGCTAAAGTAGGTGAACCCAGGTAATTATTTAGTGAGTGTTTTCCAAACTCATAAATAAAACAAGTAGTAGTATAACTATATACGATAAATACTCATTCACAAACACACTAATCTATCTATCTATCTATCTATTGAGGGTGTCCTCGTGGTGTAATAGTTAAAGCGATGGACTGCGGAATCGTAATAAGCAAGTTCATACTCCAGTCGAGCTATTACGTTCACTTTCGGGTAAATACCATTGGGAAAGGTATGAATCCCCTTATCCTCCCAACTATGGGTTAAATAGTACCACTACTGTTCTTCTAGGAGAATGGCTTTGGCATTAAATGGGCTGCAGGGGTTGATATGCCATTAAACAAAGAAACCAAGCCGAACCAATCTATCTATCTATCTATCTATCTATCTCAGTCTATTCTTATCTGTCTCAGTCCAGTCTACTGGAGCGGTAGAATACGCCGACTGCATCTCTGCGGAGGGGTAAGATCCCCTCTCAAGTAATGAGTGTTCTGGTTATGACACTAAACTGTATCTGCAAGGAGGTTCCAGTCCTGAGGCTTTGTAGAATGTGGAGTACCCCTTCATTGTCATTACTCCCAAGTCCACTCAGACCCGGAGTGGTAGTACTTGTTAGGGTCCAATCCATGGGTCAAATAGAATTTTAATCATTTACAATGCTTGAAAGCATTTAACAGTGTGCAAACAAATGATAAACATTAAATTGAATTTTAGTGGGAGATACCAAAACTTGAAAACATTTAACTGTGAGCCAAAAAAAAATAGCATTTCTTGAAACTATTTAACTGTGTGCAAACAAATAATCTCAGGCTTGTTTAAAAATATTGTTTTCCACAAACATTTCCCCTACAAATCATATATATATATATATATATATATATATATATATATATATATATATATAAGCTGCATTTGGTATTAAATAACCCACAAAAGTTGATAAGCCATAAAACACAACCAAACCAAAACGTACCTATTTCAGTACATCTATCTATCTATCCATCTATCTTACTCAGGTAAAAATTGGCCCCCAAAATGAATAATTACAAATTTGACTGAACTCGTAATGGGAAGGCATAAAAAATCAGACAAAATCGAGTGACCTTGAAGAAAATTAGATAAACCTCCTCTACTTGTATCACTGCACATGTGTCTATAAGATCGGGTTGAGCAGACTCTCCAACTGAATTCCAAAAAGAATTCGTCATTCCTCTTAAGCCAAACAAACTTACGAAAAAGCACTAAAAGTTTCTTGTTTGCCAGTAGCGAGCACTGAAGTTGCTGATGATCCCTCGAATTTTTCAAATTGTTAGCATAACTTGCCATTTCAATTGATTCTGAATGAAATGAAAGTATCAATTGTTTTATGCATCCACACGAATTGATCTTAGTCCAATAAAAAGTGAGACCCCACCACCCTGAGCTATGATCTTTTATTGATTAATATTTCAATTTTATTTTTTTAGCAAATGATTAAACATTAAAAAAAAACCAAAACAATGAAAAATGATGAAATCGTGAGTAACAATGAAACGGTTGAAGAGAATAACTGGAATAATTAAATTGTAAAATTTACAATCCGGCAAAACTTAAGGACTGTGAACACACACACACACACACACACGCACACACACACACACATATATATATATATATATATATATATATATAAATATATATATATATATATTCGTCTTTTATCTTTTGACTCGCAACAACTACATAAACCACGCCCTTGCGCTCGTGCGCGCGCGCACGAGCGCATGTATGTGTGTGTGTGTGCGCGCGTGTGTGTGTATTCTCTATGAGTACCACGAATGGTCAAAAAAGAGGGCATGGAACTGATTGTTATAGCAGATAACCCGTTATTCGTCAGTCATATTTCAACAATTTAGCACAACTCCAAAGTGCCTAACAAAACTCTGGGGTCAAAAAAAAAAAAAAGAAAAAAAAACTACACTAAATTTCCATTAAATTCCACCAATAGTTTTGCTGTCTTTTTCGACAAGATCTCCTTCACAAACACTTCCGTCTGTCAGAATTATTTTTATATATCACGACTTACAAATTTACTTTTACATGAGATAAGTACAATTCATCCCAACAATTCCGTCTTTATTTCCATTTTTTTGTAAATGGTTGCAAATTTTCTTTGTTTAATTTTTTTTTTTTTTTGCCTTGTGTGGATAAGGAAAGAGTTCTGTTTGCTGTCCTGCAGAGAATAAACCGTCAAGAAGATCTCGTATATCAATTTACTCAACCACAATTTAACTTGTCCTTTATTTTTTTAAATTAGTGGCCGAGATTCAAGTGAGAAAAAAAATCCCCCAAAGCCGAACATTTGCTTCATCTACCACATCTGTTATATAAGGGTAGAGAATATCTTTCGTTATAGGTCACTGAAAATCTGGTCGAAAATTGAACGAAATATAGAAAACAGAAACTTCAGATATTTCGAAACCTGTCGAAAAAGAAGTTTGTAGAGCATTACATGAGACTATTCTGGGCATGGGGTTATGTTTCAAATGGTAAAGACGTATATTATTTCCTTTCTGGCGAATTGATCCTAAAGATATCAACATTATTTTATCTACAGGTATGTTTCCCTCTAAGATATGAATAAACGTTCTTTAATGGGTTAAAAAAAGTTAAGGTTAATATATAAAAGTTAACGCCCTTAATTTAAACAACGAAGTTTATTTTTAATGTGTTTAGATCTAAAATAGTTTTATTTATTATTTAGATGAAGCTCTGTCAATCATTTTTTTCAATAATTTTGATTAACACGATCCGGATTTTTGTCGTTTTTTTTTTCTTGAAATTCACGCAAAATGTCACTTCAATGACAGTGAGAAACAATGCACATTGGAAAAAAAAGAAGAAGAAGCTAGTGGTGAGACTTGAACTCACATTCACTTCTGACTTGATTATTCCAACTCGGTTACGAAAAAGAGGTATTACCGTATTTGACGGCATATATGATGCTCTTTTTTTACTAAAAATATCTTTTAAAATTCCCCTGCCTTTTATAAGAAGATTTAAAATTTGCGATAGTCTGCCAAAATTAGCTACTTGGCAATTCCTATTAGCTTAGACTAACTTTCATATATCTATTGTCATTATTCAAAAGCTATTATGCAGATTAAAAGTGTTATCATTGATAATATTCATTATATTAATTTTATCTCATTTAATATTAGTACTTTGTTTTTTTCTTGATTTGCCCTGCTGAAATTGGGGTGCGTCTTATGCACCCGTGCGTCTTATATGCCGTCAAATATAGTAAGTAGCTGATGAGATGTTATTTGGAATCATAACCTTGTTGGTACGTAAAATCATGTCTTCCTCGAAGCAGAAGACTTCGAGTCTCACTGGGGGATTATTCTTTATTTTGTTTCTGATGCATATTTTTTCGCATTGTTGTAAAAGTGTCCCGAAAAAGTTGAGATAAAAAAGCTACTAAAATTAAGAAAATAATAAATAAATCTAGTCTAAATTGTTAATATCAATGACTAAAATAGTTTTGTAAGTAAATTATGTATGTAAATAAATCATTATGGAAAATTAAAATCCTGTTGTCCAGTATTTCTAGGGAATGAAACGTGGCCTAATTTTTGACACGGCAGGCTTATCTAGAAGTAGACGGGGTCTGCCTCGGAGACTGAAGTAGCTGCGTGTTTCTTAACAATACCGCTAGTCAATGTAGTTCAACGCAAGTAAAAGAATTTAAAAATCAAAAATCAAAATCCGAATACTTGGGAGAGAGGAGCAAATCTTCATTTAGGAGAGTGAGGTAAATTTCCTCTTTTTGGTAGAGTAAGGCAAATTTTCACGATTTGGGAGAGTGGGGTTAATCACTTTCTTTTGGTAGAGTTGGGCAAATCTTCTCCATTTGGGAGAGTGGAGCAAATATCGATTTGGGAGAATGGAGCCAATTTTCTTTATTTGGAAGAGTGGAGCAAACTTTTTTTTTCAGAAAAAAACAACAATGATTTGTAAATATCTGTATAGACAAGTTAAAATTGTACTTGTATACATTTACCTGACACAAGATCAATTTTTAAACGGAGTAAAGCTGGTTTGAAATCAGTGTTTTCATTTTCTCATACCAAAGACACTGTAACTATTTACCTATAGCTGGTGGGAGAACAGAGGGATTTTTACTTTTCCCAAGGGCATTAGCACGACGTGTAACATAAACAGCCTCGTTCGTGATTTGAACTCTGGACGAGAAGTGCCTTCTAAATCATACTGGTAAACTTTACAATGTTGTGGCTATAACGAAAGCCAAGAAAAAATTTCAACTAGGTAGCTCGTTCTCCACTACTCTATAAATTTCATAAGTAGAAGCTTTGATAATTAACAAGAAATTCATTTATGAAAGGGAGGTTAAATAGATGGTAAGTATTTATTAGTTCTTTACCCCACTATCACAGCAGTCAGTCTTGTACAGAGGAAATCTAAATTCAAGGATTGATCGATTCTAATAGCATTTCAGTCCGTCTAGGATCATTTTCAGCTTAGAGGTTAGGGAAATGTGTTCATATCCATTGCGTAATTGTTTAGGAATATTTTTGTACACTGTCTCATCGAATAGGAATCATTTTTAAACTGATATACTTGATCCATTGGTGAGATCCTAAGTTCAGTGTGGATCTCCAGTTTAGTGTGGATCTAAGATTAATAGTAATGAAGGGTTCTTCAAACTCCCCAAATCTTCAAAACTAGAGTCTCATCATCAGATGCAGTTTAGTGTCATAATCAGGACACTTTCTTTTTGAGGGAGGGGGGGTCTTACATTTGTTCTAGGGATGTAAAAAAGTAAAGTAAAGTAGGCGACCATAGTCGAGGGTGACCTGAAGGCTCCCTTTTCGATAGCTACTACACCAAGGTGTAGGGGAGGGCGCGACTCCTTTCCCTGGATTGCTCCACTTTACCCTTGATCCGTACCTTATAATGCTGAGTGTTAAGCAAGGAGGCATCAAGTACCATTTTTTGAGTCTTTGGTATGACTCGACCTGGGATTGAACCCAGGTCTCCCGGGCCATTGGCGAACACTCTAACCGATAGGCCATGTAATCAGTGTATTTTAAGCCCACAGTAAATTCAAGGAATTTAAGCATCAAGTCGTCTATATGTTCATTTGTTGATTTGTTTTTCTAACGTAATTCGTTTCTGCATTGGAGGCGAATCGCGTCAATACAAAGAGAAAAATCGAGTTGAAAAGCGAAACAAGACATTCTTTCGGTTATCTCAGGTCAATGTTGTCAAATTAAAAGAGCCTTGGTCTCATATATGTCATTATTTCCGCTGTTGCTATTTGTCCACCATCTTTCATGCTGCTCTTAAATCGACAACGTAATTACGATTACAATCTTCCTGGGACGTCCAAACGCTTTGCTATCATTATGAAATGAAAGCGAAAAATGTCCATGTCCCATCCTTTTAGTCTCGACATTCAAGACTTTAATTGTACGTAATTATTATTTTAGGCAAGTTATGTGATGAGACATTCTTAATTATTTGGAGAGATAATTGCTTCGACGGGGTTCACGAAAATTTCCACCAGTAATTCCCCGTTTGTTGCCAAGAGTGGGAGGCGGTACACCATTATCTCCCAAACCAGTTCTGTCTCCATCTATATGAAGACTGAGAATGAAATGTTGAAAGGTCGGGGCCATTCTTTGAATGTTTGTACACACCTAACAAATATCTTTACAAATGATGAATTGTTTTTCATCGAGTGTTTTTTTTTTTAAATAAACAGGCTGACCTTTTTTTTTTCTATTTTCTTTTTTACTGATTCGTTGAACCAAGCCCGAAGCAAAGTATTAGAGCTAAGCTTACTCGTAAAGCATTGGTTAGCAAGTTAATATAGCACAGAATTACAACAAAAATGAGTTCGATTTTCACTGAGAAGTTCACACCTGCAGCCTTGTGCAGAGCTAGATTTAGGGGTGTGAGTTTGATGTATATTAGCACCCACTAGAGACAGTTGGTAATCATGAAAACATTAATGGCTCTCCTGCAGATTTTCTATACAGGAAGCATAATTTACTTAGAATACTGTTTTGCTACATAATCTTGCTTCTCACACTTCTATTTACTTGGTCTTTAGCCAGACTAAGTTAATCTTAGTAAATATCCTAAATTGAATGAGAAAAATCCAAGAAGGTAAGTCAATTTAAATGAACGGAAAAATTATTTCGTTTCTGCTTTTTGTATTTTGCTCATTGACCCCATGTTCGATCCTTCAGTCAACCCAAATGAAGTTCCTTCTGACATGACTAGAACACTTTCCATTCTTTCCCTTTTCCTCGCCTGGAATCATTTTTAATACACTCCTCTTTTTCTACATACACTTAAGCCAGCAGAAATATTTTAAAACTGCCAACCCGCAGGAATTTTTCGATTCGTAAACCAGCAACATGAACCGTTCTTAAAAATCTTCGACACACTGAATAAACGTTAAAATTGACATAGGAAGCTATCAGGTTTTTTTGGGGTGGGGAGGGCGAGAAGGGAATGTTTTATGATAAAAAAAAATTAAGAATATTAAGATTCTACTTTAGAAGAAATTATTTCAGTTTATTTTTGAATTTATTGAAAATTTCTGTTTAAAGTTATTTACTAAGCTTTGCTTTAATGTTGCACAAGATTGAATGTATGGAGCGCCCAGTGAGACTCGAACTCACTAGTTATAATTTACTAGTCTCTCTTGTTAACCATTACATCTCATGTGGCACCATGCTTGAGTTGCTTGCCTGTCTACCCATTTTTCACTATTTCCCCACCCAATGCAGACCCCAATTCCTCTACAAAATACGAGCCACCAATATCCCAAGAGAAGTTTATAAGCGCAAACGATTGGCCGGATACTAAAATTCTCGTAATAATTCGTTTCTTGTCTGTTTTTTAAACTTAAATTACTTCCAGTAAGTTTTTATATAGCAATTTTTCAATATAAAAATCTTTTAGTTGTCTGAATTTCAGGACGAAGCTTAATGGTTTTTATCATTCAGGGTTTTCGAACTATAGTCTGCATCTTTATGTTATATTCACAACGTTTAGGCCGATATGTCCTTCTCCAGGTGTTTCTTGTTGAACGCAGTAGCCTACACGAAACTTCGAACCATATCCTTTATCTACTCGCCTGCAGTCATGATTGAACCTCGAAATAATTGTACCTTTAGATGATTAGGGAACCAACACCTATAACCGTTATGCTATGTGTCCTACAGGACAGTTCAGAGTGAATTTTTGGTACTTATAAACTTAATGTTCTTACATCACAATGATTACTACTATAATAGTATAATTTTTACCTGAGCTCATATTACAATTTTTTTATCTAACCTTTTTGATAATTGGTTCGCATATTGTATTCATCTCTATACTTTGTCTACTCAACAGGACACTGTAGCCCAACCTACGCGCTGATTCTTTAAGGTGTCTAAATGTCCATTAATTATTTTAACTTCATCCCACAAGGGCTGTTGGTTTCCCTTTTCCTTCCATATATAGTCTGCCATACCCGACTTTCAATTTCACCCTGTACTATTGCTTTTCGATGTTCTTCTAGCTTTACTTTTAGTGGGTGGCATATCTTGCCTTTATATACTTTACCACAACTACAAGGGATAGAGTACACACAGTTCTTGGCCAAGTTGAGTTCTGTTGGTGGCTTGACACAGAAGAGATACCTCCAGAGAGTTGAGCCATTTGTGAATATTCTCCTGATGTCATATGAACTATATATCTTTTGGGTCCTTTCGGCTAGGCCTTTGACATAAGGCAGACATACTTTGGTGAGTTTTCGGTTATCGTTCTCGATCCTTCTATCCATGTATCTTAGAGCCGATGTTTTGCGCTCTGGCTAGTTGTTGCGATGGATGTTGTGTCTTAAACTAATCATTTCTTTTTGATATATATAGTATCGCTACTAATGTTTTAATTTTGTTTTAAAGTTGAGATAAACAAGGCTACGAAAAGAAATATAGGTTTTGTAATTCTCTCTTCAGAAAATCAGATTAGTGTGTGTGTGTATATATATATTAGAATGAATTTATTATTCCACAGTAAAAGAAATCTACACGTAACATGTTATTATACCGTCGGATTTTATAACAAACCTTATATATATATATATATATATATATAATTTTTTTCTTTTTTTTTTTGTTAGTCTAAAGTGAGAAAAAAAAGTATATATTTCAAAATGAATAGGCCCACAAAGAGATTTATATTCTTTTAAAAATTATCTATAGAGTTCTTACGTAGCGTTTCGAGCTTTTGCTTTTCTTCGGAGAGATTTTAATGTTTTTTTCCTGTGTGGCGTTCGGTTTATATAGAGGTCACTGCTTTGATGAGGTGGTTGTTTCTTTTAATTTCGTGATAGATTCCTTGTAGGGTTTGGCTTTTTTTCATAATTTTCTTTTTTCCTCTCTTTTCTCTTCCTAAGAGTGTGTTTCATGTGGCTGCATTTTTTTTTTTAACCCTAATTACTCTTGGATATTTGATATGCTATAAAGCTTTTTTGTTGTTTTACTCTGGGTTGTTATGTGTGTTTATGTGTGTGTGTGTGTGTGTGTGTGTGTGTGTGTGTGTGTGTGTGTGTTATGTGTGTTTGTGTGTGTGCGTGTGTGTGTGTGTGTGTGTGTGTGTTTCTCTATGTGTATAGTTGATAGGCTATAGATCTTATTGTTCATTTTTCCCTGGTGCTAAAGTGTTTTAGAATTCAACTGACAGCTACTTTTTTTTATCTCTCTCCCCACCGCTCTCTCTCTCTCTCTCTGTATTTGTTTCTCTCTCTCTGTGTGTGTGTGTGTGTGTGTGTGTAGTTTATATTTTGTCCAGTGTGGGCTTTATTTTTCTTGGAAGCTGGTTTCTTTTTTTTAAGTAATATAGTTTAAGATACAACTGGCAACTACTTTTTACTATCTTCTATATATATATATGTATATGTGTGTGTGTCCGTGTGTGTTTGTGTGTGTGTGTGTGTGTGTGTGTGTATATAGTTTATGTTTTATTCAATGTTGTCTTGAATTTTTCTATGAAGATTTTTTTTATTTGAAGTAATGTGTAATCGTTAGTTTGATATTAGGGCATTGTTTTGAATTATTCTTTTGCTACATACGTATAGGTGTTTAGACACATTTTTCAATTTTCTCGTATTTAATATTTGCTTTTGTGGAGGGATATTCTGGTATTGAGTGCTTGTGTCGCTCGAATGTACACTTCTTTATATTTGTTATATTCGATTATGTTGACTACATTTGTTGAGTTGCAGCTTAAATTGTTGTATAACCATGACCAACCATACAAACACAGATGCATGCGAAATCATAACGACGACACAATCAGGAGGAGTGACACAGTTCTTTAGAAAAATACACCTCTCACTTTATTGAAAGTGATGTTTGTGAGAGGGAGTTGAGACCGAACAGAACTGCAACATATTGACCTCCACTCTTATGGCCATCAGCGTTTCTTTCCCGTTCTCCTGGGCTGCTCAACCGGGAGCCTGGGGCCCAGCCTCTCTGGGTGCTGATTTTCTCTACCGCATCTTATCTCCAACTCGTCTGATCCCCAAAACTCCTTGATCGGTGGTCCAGAGGGCCCCCTCTTCCAGGTGCTGTTTTTTCTACAGCATCATTTTCCAACTCTCTGATCTCCAAACTCCTTAAGTTTCCTGTGCACTGAGTTATATAATAGTTCAACGTCCACTTAATATCTTCCCATAACTCGCCATCGGAATATGCACTTCCACTGTCTTTGGAACTGCATGTTTGATCGTCATCGAGCGGAAATAACTGTCACTCTCTTCCGGTGCATCAGTTCGTGACTGTACCGTGGGATTTTAACCCTGTCCCATATTGTCAGCCAAGCTCGCCCATACCAACGGAATATAGAACTTCCGCCCTCTTTGGAATGGCACGTTTGGCCGGGTCAGAGGTCAATATACTACAAAATCTCTATTTATTATGAATTTTGTTTTAGGGTTTTTGAAGCTATAGTGTTTTCTTTCTATGATTATATCACATAATCCACATTTTATTCTTGCATTTAGTAAACTCCTTGTGTTGTGTTTTCTCCGAATGTAGATAAGGTGAGTATTTTAAAATATTTTTGGGCTTTTAATGACTTTTGTTGTGTCTAGTATTTCTTTGATTTTGTCATTGTATCTAAATTCTTCTTGATTTTTTTTTATTATTTCAGTGAATACTTCTTGGTTGTTTTTGTTGTAGGTTGCGACGTATGCAAGGGGTTTTTCACTGTTATGTTTTTTCGTAGTTCTTTTAGTGGTATTTTTCTGCTAATTCGAATCCTTTATTTGTTGTGATTTTGGGTATCCTCTCTGGTGGAGATATGTGTGTAGCTCTTTAAGGCGGGTTTTTCTGTGGTTTTCATTTATGATGACGGTGCATATTCTACGTGCTAGAGTGTAAGGATGAATTTTATGCAGTTTTGTAGAGGTGAAGACTTCTGAAGTGGAGGTATTGTTGGGTGTCTGTGATTTTGTGGTAGATATCTGTGATGATTTGACCATTTTTCTTTTTTATGAGAATGTCTAAAAATGGTAGTTCTTTAAAGCTGAGAATTAATTTTTATTTATTTATTTATTGCGGACTTTTCCCCCTCATCTTGGTAGTTTTTTGTGTTGTTTCTTCTTTCACTACGTTTCGGCCAAATTCCCTCTGGCCTTCTTCAGGTGATTTACCGCGACCTCGAATAGGAATGCTGAGTCTTGTAACCGTATCCCCAGTAATTACTGCCTTCCATAGTTGTTGTCTATCGCACCACGTTTTTGACCAAGTAAACCTCTGGCCGGCTTGGGTAGGATTTGAAACCGCTATCTTCTGACAATGCTCACCTGGAACCGAAGAGACTCACCGCCTCTATCCGCTGCGCCACGGGCCCCGAAAAGTCCGCAATAAATAAATAAATAAAAATTAATTCTCAGATTAAAAAGCCTCATCTCAAAAATGATTCCAATTAAGGACAATATACAAAAATTCGGTATGGACCCGATTCTGGAAGACCAGATAAGGATTTATGAGACCAAAAAATCCATCCTTGATCGCCCTTCGATTACTGGTGATACGGTTACAAGACTCAGCATTCCTATCCGAGGTCGCGGTAAATCATCTGAAGAAGGCCAGAGGGAATTTGGCCGAAACGTAGTGAAAGAAGAAACAACACAAAAAACTACCTAGATGAGGGGGAAAAGTCCACAATAAATAAATAAATAAAAATTAATTCTCAGATTAAAAAGCCTCATTTCAAAAATGATTCCAATTAAGGACAATATTCTTTAAAGCTGTGTTCCACTGTGAATTTCATTTTGGGGTGTATGTTTTGGAGTCGATTGGGTAATTCGTAAATGTTTCCTTATTGGCATTTCCAGAATATGAAACCATCATCTGAGTATCTTTTCCATGACCTAGTAAATTCTCTTTTTACGTGATATTTTTTACCGATGATTTCGTATATATTTTCTTCTAAATATGCAAAGGTTAGGGTGGGGCGTATGTTGGTGCCATTTTAGTTTCCATAGCTGTTCCTAGGGTCTGGATGTAATTTACGTTAGTGAATTGGAAGGAATTATCATTAAGGATTATTTCTATACCATGTGTGATAATTTTTTTGTTGAATCTTAGGTGTAATGCTTCTGGGTATTTATCTATCCTAGATGAGATGGCTTGTTTTCCAAAATCGTGGGGGATATTACTGTGTAGGTTTGTGACATCAAATATGACAATGAGTGTGTCGAGATCAATTTTTTGCAGTATGGAGTTTTTAAAAATGGATGTTATCTCTTATATATCTTTTTATCTTGTAATAAAATGTCTTAGTTTGCTGGGTCTGCTACAAATAGGTCTAAATTTGAGGTCATTAGGGTTTGGAATTTCTATATATTTAGATTTTTTGTTTCTATGGCTTTTTTTTATTTCTTCGGACTTATGAATTTTTGGTAGTCCGTCGAAATTGCTTGCTTTTGAGATGTAGTTTTTTAAGTCTTTTTCATTTTAGTTAGTGTTTTATTGTGTATTTTGCTGAATTTTGGGATTTTTTATATGATATTATTGTCTATGTGTGTGTGTGTGTGTGTGTGTGTGTGTATTGCCTACAAAAGTGTTCAAACTCTCGTCGTGCTATTATGTTCACTTTCAGATTAATACCCTTGGGAAAGGCGTGGTTCTATGCTAGTCACTGTACTTGATGTGATCTTAGTTTCCTGACTGACACATCCGTTTCTGGCTGGTTGTTTTATCAACTCTTTCTGTGCTTACGCTGTGTTTGAAAGTTCCACAAAAAAGGGGATGACACAATTTATCCAGAACTTCTGATGGTCAGAGTGGTCGGCTGGAACAAGTTGCTTGGAGGTTGGTAACTCAAAGACAAGAAAAACTCTCCGTTAACAGATAATAAATATTTACTGAAACACAACTGTGTAAAAATAATATGTATGATATATATATATATATATATATATATATATATATATATATAAGAAAATTGTATCCCTTTTTTGTGTCGAGAGAAAGAAAAGTTGAAGCATTTGATTGGTGTTGTCTTCCTGTGTTAATTTTTTAAAGAGTGTGGCTTTCGCTGGGGAAACTTTAGTGCTTAGAGAGACTTCTTTTCTTATTCTCCTGTCTTCAGTATGATCGAATTTTCTTCGTTTTCGGACCCTTAAAGAGGTATTGTTTTATTGAAAATTCCCTTGGGAATAAATGTTTCTGAGTGGCTAAACAATCATTGATCATTTTGTATTTTTCCTTTATCTTTATGGTAGGTCATCCTCTCAAAACCTCTGATCTACGTCTGTAGGAAGAATATACATTTTACATATAAGATTTTAATTGGTCATCCAATTAAGCCACAATATAGAGGCTTGGCTAATTAAAGATCCTAGCCTACAACTTGTTGGAGGAATATCCTTTTTTACATTAACCGATAAAAACAAAAAGAAATCCGAATCAAAGATCTGATTGATCTATCCGAACCCCAGTTTTGACCTTTTAATTTCAGTTTGTAGACAAAGGAAAATTTGGGATATTATTTGTTTGAATGGTTCAACGCACCAACAGACCCAAAATAATATCTCCGCAGCCTGCTTACTGTAATTATTTTGACAATTTGTAAGTGTGCAAGTTTTCATTAACCTTTAAATTGACTTTAGAATTTCTTTATGTGTACTCAGAAAGTAAATAAGACTATATTCTTATATTTTTACATTTTCCTGATTTTTTAAGAAAAGTATTATTCTTTTCATAAATCTTTAGCACCAGTGAATAATTCATATTGTCATAAAGAATATCATATTCTCTTATCCCTTCAGCTATAGGTTGAATAGTTCCACAAGGATGGCTTTGGCGTTAAATAACAAACGAAATTCGATATGTCATTCAGGAAAGAAATCAAACCAAACCTTGTCTACAAAAGAAAGTTTTAAAAATTAAGACATTGATACTTTATACTCTGAGTGAAATTCATGACTCTTCGTTAAGGTCAAAAAATAAGACGGTACAAGTCTTCCAGTTAACTGCTTACTCTACAGATGCGGTGTGGGGGCAGGTCGTGTGACCCTTTTTAACCAATTTGAGGGCACCAAAAATAGTAACCCTGAAGCATGTAAATAAAACTCATCCTCTGTTCTCTGTCTTTATCTCTCAGTCTCTCTCTTTCTTTCTTTCTTTCTTTCTCTCTCTCTCTCTCTCTCTCTCTCTTCCTTTCTCTCTCTTTTCCCAGGGAACCAGTCAACACTCACGTCTGGTCTCCGACGATAACAACACGTGTGAGGACCTTAGCCCAGCAACATATAGTGTAAGCAATACGATACTCAGTTTTGTAGCTTATTATTATTCAAAACCAAGTTATCACTGAAAATTAAACGCTGCATAAAGGCATTTTGCATCTTGAAAATTCTCAGCTTTGGTTTGTCTTGGTTACTGCTGTTTGTATAGAATTTTTGTAACAGTCTTGAGAAGGGTTTGTAATTCTTGATCTATCCTCCTAGGTTTTTGTGGGCTGCGTTGGCTACTATCATGAACACGTTCTAAATGTTTTGCAGATTCAAATGATTTCCCAGGAGTTTTACTTTTACACAAACACATTCTGTTGTTTTAAATTTTTTCAACCAATCATTGGTGGATTATTTGATTCGCACTGATTTTCTGAAAAATTTTTCTAAAATGCCATTTTACGAGAAAATAATTTTTTGCTCGATTCAAGCGCACAAAATGATTTTTGGCACACTGGGTGAATGGGGGAACACCCGATGCTGACGAAAGATTTACTAATAAACTTGAAGTGTATTTTTTTACAAAACAGTATATATATATATATATATATATATATATATATATATATATATATATATATATGCACTCGTGGTGTGATGGTTACCGTCGTAAGAAATGGATAGTAACCAGAGTTCAAATACTAGACGAGACTGCATTTGACATGGTACTAATATGCTTGGTAAAGGTATGAATCCAAGTATTGAAAGGCTCCCTTTTCAATATATATATATATATATATATATATAACTTAAAATGAATAGGATCGCAAATGATTTTTAATGTGGTACTTTAAGTTTTATTTCATACAATTAAGCTCTACAAGTGCTTTCGACTTCATAATTTTTTTCAGAAGACTAATTATTGTTAGGGCAGTTTTTTCTGGCTTTTATAGTGAATAGGTTGATGAGTTTGTGATTCTTTTTAATTCTAAGATTTATGTCTGTGAATGTCCTGTTGGAGTTATAGGACCGTGAAAACCTTTGGCCACAGCAGATTTTTGTATAAATTAACAAGAGAGTACTGTGTGTGTGTGTGTGTGTGTGTGTGTGTGTGTGTGCATTCGTATATATGTACCTATATCCACGTATATACATTGGTACACATATTTTCAGGGTTAGTTTTTCATTTCTCTCTCCCACCCACTGAATTGAATGCAAGATAGTCTGTTGATGTGTATATATTTGCACTTGTGAGTTTGTGCGTGAAGTTTTGTTCTGTTTGTGCGCAGTTTATGCATGTAAAGTTACACTCCGTTTAATTTATCTATGAGATTTTTCTTTTATTTGAAGTAATGAGTATTCGTCAGTTTAATGTTGGCATTATTTTAAAATATTCCATTACTGCATTCGTAAAAGTACTTTGAAACATAGTTTTCTATCTTATATTAATTTGATGTTACTTTTGTGTAAAGAAACTCAATTGTTTACAGCCAGATTCAATTCTCTGCATACTTTTTTTTACAGTTGCAACATTCGATTATGTAGACTACGTTTGTTTGAATTGCAGCTTGGATTTTTATTCATAATGAATGTTGTTTTTGAATTTTCCAAGGTATAGGATTTTCCTCCAGTGATTATATTACATACTCCACATCTTTTATTTTTGCATTTTGAAACTCCATGCTTTGTGTATTTCCCAAATTTAAATGAGGTTAGTATATGTTTTAAGTTTTTGGTTTTCTCTTGTTTTTAATGATTTTTGTTGTGTCTAGAATGTTTTAAGTTGTTCTCAATCCTTTCTTATTTCTGTAAATAGTTCAGTGGTATTTGTATTGCATGTTGAGAAGTATGCTAAAGGTTCTTTGTTCCTATGTTTTTTTAATGGTAGTTCTTCTATGGGCCTTTTTTCTGCAAATTCGAATCCCTTATTTATTTGTGTTACTGGATATCTCTTCTAGTGGAGTGTTTCGCGTTAGTCCTCCGGGAGAGTTTTCGGGGGGTTTTGTCAGTGACTATGGTGCTTGAGTGTAAGGAATTGATTTTATGCAGATTTTAGGGTGATGACTTTTAAAGTGAAGGTATAGTTGAGTGTCTGTTAGTTCGTGGTAAACGTCTGTGATAATTTGGCCATTTTCGTTTTTAATGAGGATGTCTAAAAATGGTAGTTCTTTAAAGCTTTAAAGATTAGCAGGGGCGTACGTTAGTGCCATTTTATTTCTCAAAGCTGTTATCATCCATCCTTATCATTCATCACTTCTGGCAGGTTCTCCAAACTACATCCAGTGTCCACGCAGAGCTGATGTAAATGTACATCATCTTGAACGTAATCTAATGAAAACAGGACAACCAAAAATATAAAGAAGCAGTTTACTATATTGGTATTTTAGATATGAAGAAGTTGTAATTTATTTGATAACGATAATGCTTTGGGGCATTTCGTTACCAGTTTATTGCAAAAACAAACATAGCTATATAGATAGAGAAATATGAAAAGAGTTATATATATATATATATGTGTGTATGTGTGTGTGTGTGTGTGAAAGAGAGAGTAAATGAACTGAATCAGACCAAATATATATAGAAAATGATGAACGGACGAAAGATATACTTTTAGTGTAGTTGATAATTTTTTATGTATTTATTCATTTATTGATTTTTACCAACACATATTTCGACTTCAAATTTCCCGCCATACAAAAACATTCAATCAAGAATTACTTTAAGTATGAAAATTAAATAAAATAATATTAACAGAAAAATTTTCATGCAAGCCGAAGGGCTGAATGTTTCGGTTTTACGAAAATGAGTAACTATAAATAAATATATATTTTTCGTCCGTTTATTTTTTCTACACACATATATATATATGTGTGTGTGTGTGTGTGTGTGTGTTACATTTTGACCTTTGACTGGCCGTGTAGGTTCGTGGTTTTCAAAACAGGATGTGCTGCTGTTCCTTCAGGTAAACAAAAGACAGCAGAAATGCCACATGAATAGTGTAGTAATATATAACGACGGAAGTTTTCAATCCCCAGAAGTCAATAGGTAAGCAGTAAGCAGTGACACTAGACATCACGCCATTTAGGGTGCTAACTCGGGGAGTGGGGCAGACGGCACTAGGTTGAGAGTCGGTCCTGTATCAGTCATCAGTGAAAGAAGCACGAAGAAGAAACGAATATGATTAAATGTTTTAATTTTGCCCTGTACCAGTCTAGTGAAAGAAACACGAAGAAACGGAGATTAACTGTTTTAAGTCGGCTCTGTGCTAGCCTCGTGGAGACAGAGCGAAGAAGTAAGGCTCTGAAAATATAGTGTAAATCTTACCCTTTCTTTCTCTCATGCAACCATTTCGACTATTTTGTAATAAAAGAAAGAGAGATGAATACTTTTTATATACATAATTATTGTCTTTCTTCACCCGATATACAATATATTAACAGATAGATAGATATATATTCTGGCGGAAATAAACTAAATCATTGCTCCTGTAATATCTTCACGGTCATTGTTGTATACATCAAAGTAACACGTCATTTTTTTTTAAACGTATTCAAATGAAAGAAAAGCACAAGACGAGTTCACATGATTTATGTATATTTCGTGACTGCATGGTTTAGGCATATACAAAGATAACCAACTAGCCGCAGGAAGAACGTCAGCAAAAGCAGAACGAATCATCTAGCACTTGACGTTGGTGTTGGTTTAAAGAAACCGGTTTATCACAACCGGTAGCGTAATTGATAGTTTCGTAAACATTTATTTTTCAGAAACATATAAGTTGTCATGTGACTGGTAAGTTACTATAGCAGAAATGTAAAAATAAATAAATTGAATTAAATAGGAGCTATCATCATCATTAACATCCTCATCGAGGCGTGGTGATAGCATGGATTTCCTTCTCTCTCTCTCTCTCTTTCGCGCGCGCGCTATCTGGCGAGAAAGAGAGTCACAAATTTTCATAAAACCTCTAAACTGCATCCGGTATCTGCTGATATAAGTTTTTGGTGGTCGGCCAACACAGGTGTGTCCACGTGTAGCTGTCCATAGGAGAACATTGCTTATGAGTTCGTCCTTACGTCACCAACAGTACCCAACATGCCTTGCTCATCTTACTTGAATGCTTTGTAAGATGGGAAGTAAGTGGCTTTAGCGATGCAGTTTTGTAAGGTACTGCTCTTAGAATTTGTTCAAAACAGTTAGTAGTATCTTTGTATTGTTCCAAATCTAACTTTCCTTGCAGGCGATTCGTTAAAGTCTACTTGTTATTACCAGACAATAGTACTGACACGGTTACTAGCTTTATGTTTAGCTCCTGTAGTCAACAAAAAGGGTTTCTTTTTGCAGGAAAACGATGGAATTTTTCTCTCATGAAAAATGAATTTTGATTTCGGATAAAATAAAGAAAAAATATTGTTATTTAATAAAAAAATGACTTTTCTATCCAACTTCCTTCAGGATACAAAAGCAATTCTCTCCTATTCCCTCAAAGGAAGAATTTAATCCAGAAAGGAACAACGATGTGATTTGAACTCATGATTATAGAAGAACATATAGACAGAGCTCTATTGATATCAATTGGCAATTGCGGAAACTCACTTTGAACAAGATCAGGATAAAGTTCTAAGAATTTTATATACCATATACATAATATATATATACCATATATATGCATTTATGTATAAGTCAGTGTCGTGTATTGATCAAACTTTGAATTATTGTCACAAAATCCTTTATTAATTAAAGAAAGGCGTTTTGAAAGCAAGTTCTCCCTAATTTTTCATAATATGTTTTAATGTCAGTCTGACAAAATAAATATTCGGAGCCAAATATTCGCATAAAATTTGTCTTTAAAATTCGACCTATACAAGAGTACATACGGTAAATACATTTTTATCGCAGTTTCTTTTTCTCGGTAGTCGTAGATATATTTCGAGATTGCTTTACTTGATAGATTTATTTATTTAGTTCGGAACAGTTGATGACATTCAAATGTCGTCTGAAAATTATTTGCGTTCCTCTTTAATGCATTCATTTTTCTAGTATGTTTATAAAAAAAAAGAAAAACAAAAACAAAGAAAAAACTCAATTCTCTTAGAGAAAAACTCAAATACAATATATATTAATTGAAGCCGGCCTCTTCGGTTGAGTGAAAAATCCTGAAGTAACACAATGGAATTCTTATTCAAAACTTTCCTTCATAACAAGTAGCGACTTGAGTGGCGACTCTGTCATTATTTTTTCAAGAAAATGAAAGGCAAGAATAAAAAGACGAATGGATGTAAGTTAGCATGTCTATTTTCTATTTTGCTGTTGCCATATTAGACAAGAGAGGATTGGATGATATAACGATTAGTTAGCTCGACTTACAAACTCTACTTCAGAATGCAAAAAAATATGATTTTAATATTGTCAATCGTTCATAATAAAGAAACTCAAGTTCTCGAGCCCAGAAGAATGTGAAGTACCACTTTATTACAACCACTCCAGGTCCACTCTGACCCGGAGTGGTTGTACCTGTTAGTGTTCTATCTAAGGTTCAAATTGATCTGCTTAAAACTAATCGTATTCACTTCTTCGAAAAACATCTTAATTAATTACACAGAAAAGCAAAAATGAACATGCGATATCACGATTCCCTAACCTTTATGCATAAAATAATCCTAGATGAGTTGAAATGCAATTAAAATCAGTCATTGAATTCAAAAGAAAGTAAAACGTCTTTCAAAGATTAAATAAAAAGGAAATTATTTTATTGCCCTCTTCAATTGAATTTGTTTAAACTCTTTGTGGCATAAGTCAAACCATTCAAAATTCTTTATTTTGAATAGGAATGATAATTCCTAGACATTTCAGTTAGAAGAATAAGTGGCTGCAAACAATTCTTTCATTTTTCTTTTTTTTTTTTTTTTTTTTTTTTGCTTTTCTTAAATAAACAAATTGTTTTGATTCGAACTGGAAATTACGGATTGACCAAGACACACAGAAATGGATTCACATGATAATGTTTGTCACTTTTTCAGTTGAATAAGAACAAGTGAATATTCTTTATTCATCATGAACGAGAAATTATAATGATCCGTCTGCTGTCTGTTCGCTGTTAATATATCTGCCAATTGTTTCAGCGGACAAGAGACTCAATTTATTTTCTTTTACCGTCTCTCTCTCTCTCTCTCTCTCTCTCTCTCTCTCTCTCTCTCTCTCACACACACACACACACACACACACACACACATATATATATATATTACAAAACGTAGTCTTTGATATTATTTCAGAGTTTTGTTTTCTTATTGATTCATATTTCTGTTTTGTTGCCATTTTTTCGATTTTGATATTCTTTTTTTCTCCTTCCTTTCCTTTTATTAGAAATATAATGTTATGGCGGCAATTAGAGAAGCCAATCCTTTTATTTTATTTTTCATTCGACGGAAAATGGCAAATCAAATGCAGAATTTGGTCAATTTGAGATTTTTATCCGCGATTTTCCAGCTGAAATGTTCGGTCAATAAAACCGATATCTCTCTCTCTCTCTCTCTCTCTCTCTCTCTCTCTCTCTCTCTCTCTCTCTCTCTCTCTCTCTCTCCTCTTTAATAGATGTAAAAAGCCGGACGCCATTCATTGAATCTACTGAATTGTTTTAAGATCACAGAATAGAAACGTTATCTTCCTCCACGAAGATCTTTATCTCATCCTTTATTTGGTAAGCCAATCAGATAAGCGGTGGGAACAGCAAATGAATACGCAATGAAACTGACCAAAAATACGCGGGAAAATACAAGGCAATCAATACTTACTAAATTTAACCTAGTATGGTACAAGGCTAAACTGGAGAAATAGGGTAAAGAAGACTGTATTGCTTGAATCTTTGACGCAAAGATATCATGTTTGATTCCCACGAATCAAACATGAATATGAATAATTTTTAAACATACATTAGACTCATAGATGGGACCCTAACGAATACTCTCGTTCCAGGTCAAAGTGAACCTGGGAATAATAACAATGAAAGAGAATTCCACATTCCTCAGAACTGGAGCCTCACCATCAGATGCAGTTTAGTGTCATACCCAGGACACGAATTAACGTTTAAAAACTCAGAATAAGCATTTCTTAAATTATATGCTTTTATTTATGGTTTATGAGATAGATTGGATTAACTGAGGGAATTAAAGAAATAAAAACGTAATTGACGTTTTACTTATTTACTGTCTATTCTCTTCCAATCCGCCATTATGTAAATGTGCTTTCATGATTAAATCGGAAATTATCGATTTTGGAAATGATTAAATCAAGAATTATCGATTCCTGAAATGATTAAATCGGAAATTATTGATTTCTGATATGTTGAAAAAAAAAAGAAAAAAAACCCCAAAGAAACAAAAAGAAACTTTTGACTTTCAAAGCGAAATAAATTGAAAGACTTAAAAAAGGAAAAAAAACTTAACCAAGATTATGTACATTTTATGATTTCTAGACTGGAGAATTGTTTATCAGTTCGTATAGGACATTGGACGGAATGCACTCAGCCTTATGGGGTAAATCAACAGGACGTCTTTGTGAATTAGTAACTGTGACTCACCCAATTCAAGCCTCAGCCATTGTTGTAGACAACAAATGGTCAAGTGGAACAGAAAAACTAACGCTCGTGAAACTCTTTTTAATAGTCGTAGAACCCACTTCCCCATCAAACAAAATTAATGATTTTCCTTGACTTTATTAACAACTTTAAAAACCGCCATCTTTATTAATAGAGGTAAAAGATAAGAACAGAAAAGAAAAAAGAACGTCAAAGTCAATGCAAGAAATCTTCAGAAGAAAAGGGAAACAAAGAAAAATTAAATGGCAAATTAATTGAATAATGCAAAAAAAGTGCAAAAAAATTATTAGAAAGCAAACAGTTACGTATGTTTATGGATTTAGAAAAGTGACAACTTGATATACATGTAGCTAAAAATATCTCCCGCCAAAATGTCTTTTGCTGAGTCAAATCCAAATATCCACAAATTCCCGGGAAGAGTTGCTTCCGTTAATCACAGAAAGAATAGGAAAATGAATCCTTTTAAATAGAATAAGTAGAAAAGATTGGCAGACTGTTGTTCAGTGAACTGAGAAAGGGAAGAAGTCTTGAGTGCTCCCGCTGAAATAAGAGGCACATAATCATCTGATATACTAGTAAAAGGTTTGGTGTGAAGGAAGGATAGTATGCGTTTGTAACAGACTATCTCAGACATATTTAGCAAAAAAAAAAAAAATGTGAGTTTTAGTACTTTTGTTTAAATATTTCAAAATATTTATTACATCACATTTTGCGTTTAAATAAATTTAGCTGTGAAATTGCCCTATCGTTTGGGCTCTGAATATGCTGACTTTATCCTCTGCAGAAGAGTAAGCCCCACCATCCTCAAAAAGGAGTGTCCGCATTAGAACACTAAACTGCATCTGATGGAGATGTGGGGAGAGTGGAGTATGCTTTCATTGTCATTACTGCCTGGTCCAATTTGATGCGGAGTGGTAATACCCGTTAGGGTCCCATCTATGAGTCAAAGAGATCAGTTTAAAAATGAATCCTATTCGATTGGACCCTGTGCAAAAAAAAAAAAAACCTCTTGAGAAACAGCTGCAAAAAATGTAAATATGAACGTACCATGAATGCGATTCAAAAACCTCAAGGCATGAAATAACCCTAGTCGGGTTGACATGCCGTTAAAATAAATCAATGCTGTGAAGTGAAAAGATCTTCATCTTAGCATGATCGTTACAAATTTTCTACATGTCATACGGTGAATATGACATTAGATGACGCACAATATCTAATATTTCAAAATGTTAATCATACACAATTCATTGAATTTCTTTTCACAGTCGATATTTGTAATAGAGGAATATTACATAGAAGTTTCATGCTGTAATTTATAAAACTTTTTGCTTAGTCTCCTACACAGGTTTTATCTTGCTTACAGTACATGTTGTGCCTGAGTGGTCACCCATCTTAGAACTGAATTGACTCATATCCACTTAACTTTCCCGAGCTGACTAATACATGTGTTTTCAGCGTAACTTGACTGTAAGTCAAATGCAAGTTTTTTATTGTTTGTAATGTTTTTAATACTTCGTCTGCACCGTCTAGACGAATTACCAAAGCGATGGCTTATAGGGACGGATGGAGAGAGAGAGAGAGAGAGAGAGAGAGAGAGAGAGAGAGAGAGAGAGAGAGAGAGACGATGATGATGATGATGATGATGATGATGATGAAAATAAGAAACTTGATCTTTGAACTTTTGGTTAGATGTTTTGAAATAGGTTAAAGAGCAATATCATTTTGTCAGCCTCACGTCAAGGTAAGAATGTGTCTGATTTGTTAAATTCTTTTGAAATGATGTTATCTTTCAATTTCTTACCAAACCTTTGCTTGAAGGGCTTTCACGAAAGAATCCAACATGATTTTACAAGCATTCCAAACTCCTTTTTCAGATTATGTTGATTATTAAAGTAAAGTATTTTCAAATCAGAAAAATTAATTAGATTTCGTAAAATTACGGCTCGACATTAGGAAGAATTTTGTTTGTTGATTCAGCGTTGAATCTATTGTTTTTCTATATTAAAAATGATTTATTTCAAGATAGTTTGATTACAAATCAAAAACTATCAAAATTCTTGTGAAACGTTTTCCAGTATTTGTAAAAACACAGTTCCAATTAAAAGTAGAATAAATCGAAAAGTTTACTAAGATAGCTTTTCAAAAGTAACAAAATTCATACAACTGATTAAAAAAACAAAGTTGTGTTTGATTTCGGATCAAAATAATCAGAACTCCATTACACAATAATTACCCCCCTTTCCTAATTGGTATGTCTGTTAGGAATCCCATAAGGTGTCATACGATAGAAAAATCCTTCTCCATCTCTTTTTGCATATGTTCTTTGGATAGTAGAGACGTTGTCTCTGACCCGGACAAGGGACGGTAAAGACCTAAAACTATAATACCTGCACTCATCAAGAAGAAAAATTTTTTCCATTTTGCACCCCTTCTACATACTGCTTATTCACAGAACAATTTTTAGTTGTTGCTACATGTATTCTTTCTTTTAATGCTACTTATATGTATATTATTTGTATCAAATGTTAATGTTCTTGTATGAGTCTTCATCAAGGTGTGTTAACAGCTTGAATTCTTTGACTATCTTTCGGCCTCCATCCTCATCAGCCATCGCCGTGATTAGTCCTCTAAATGGCATCCAGTATCTGGCCAGAGCTGATGAATGTTTTTACTGGTCGGCCAACACTGTTGTGTCCATAGGTTGGAACCCATAGAAAAAGGTCGCTCATTAGTCCGTTTCAGCATGTTCTGTTCATCTTTGATCCTATTTACCAACTCCTCCGCTCGAGCAGGATATGACACAAGGTCAATTTTTAAGCGGAGTTTAACAGGTTTGAATTCAGAGTTTTCCTTCTTCTCGACTAGTCGCCTCACCAAGGCAGAAGAACCTAGTCTGTCCTACTATTTACCCATAGCTGGAGGGAGAATATTTGGATTCATACCTTTCCCAAGGGTATTAGTGCTATGTGAAATGCAATCAGTCCCGTCCAGTATTTGAACTCGTGTCGCCGTGTCCATATCCCGCGACGATAACCATTACACCACGGGCACCTCCCTCTTTGATGGTTTGTGAGTGGTCGTACGATTGTTGTTTTGTAGAATACTGCTTCTAGTATTTGTTCAATAAAGCTCGTAACATCATTGCGTACTTCTCATCTACATTTACCTCAAGGCTTTTCGTAGTATTGACACATCTACAGCTTGGAAATATTCCCATTTTATTTTACAGAGACATCAGATTTATATATTGTCGTTAACCTGTCAACAGCAGTTCATGCTTTACATATGCGTGTATTAACAACGCTTTTTATAAAAGAAATATTATTACCGTGGTATGTTGGATATTGACTTGAGAGACCCTTTTGACATCTGTTAATGCAGCGGCGAAAGTCAGACCCTGGTTGAACGAAAATAACAGGAAATGCTCCTTGTACCTTAATTAAACAGAACACGTGTTCTTGGCGGAAGTACCGCGTAAATAGCGTGGGTGGCATGCTAGAATGAGGTGCATCTATGTGCATTGTGTAAGCGGCAGGCTGGAGGAAGTGTGACCACGAGAATATGCGCCGATGACATGCCGGAGAGAGGCGTGGCCAAAATAATTGCGTGGGTGTCCGTATGTTATATGACATGGAAGATTTTGATCTAAAGGAGAAGAGGTTCACCGAGGATCCCTATCCGTCGCCCCCTGTACATGCAGCTCTTTCTATGTTATACAACAGTTTTATGAACTGGTCTACGAATTTCAGAAGCTTGCTATTTAATGAGGAGATTGTACTATCTTGATTAAAATACATGAACTATTTCCTTACGTTTTTAGTGTTAAAATATCACTTTTTCTAATTAGCGTTTTATGGTATATCAAACATTGTGCGTTATTAATGCCAAATCCTCTTTATACACACACACACACACACACAAACACACACACATATATAAATCATTTGTAAGTAAATAGTTTGTAGGTAACTATTTTTAAACGAGTTAGAGCTCATTTGTTTGCCTACAGTTAAATGGCTTTAAGTATTATTTGTCAACTACCACAGAGTGAATTTGAAAGTAATGGTAATGAAGGGGTATTACACATTTCCCAAATTGCAGAAATGTAGCCTCACCATCAGATGCAGTTTAGTGTCATACCCAGGACACACCAAGTCTTGTTTTTCTCAATGTGACAGACCCTCAGCTACCACCTTTCCAGCATCTTCAAGATAAAATAGAGTTGGGGACTTGTTTGCCACAAAAGCAATTTGAAGAATTCAGTCTGGACAATCATATTGGCGCTAGGGCTTGACATAACCAGCTGATTGATCGTATCGAATATCACCGACCGCCTGTCTAGCCAAGTAAATGTTAAAATGTTGTGTGCAGGTCACTTGACCACTTTGGTTGCCGGGTCACGGAGTGCTCAGCCACTAAGATCCCATCCTCAAGCATTACTAGTCGCTAGCCACAACCCACAGGAGGTGTTGCTGGGGGGGTTCCTACCTCCTATACAGAGGTGCAGTTGGCGTATTCTACTACCCCAACCGATAGGGCGTTGTATATCACGAATATACTAATGCTAATATTGGTCACTGGAGAATCGGGATTCGACTAAGTGTCCGTCCTTGCATCCAGCACACTAATATCACTCACAACCCCCCCATGAGATTTGTCTGACGGGAAATTATTCATAAATACATGAAATTCGACTCTTATTTATTAGAGACGAACAATCTTCAGATTTCTGTGCTGGAGACGTGGATCTATCTCAATTAATTGAAGATTGTTGAAGGGAGATCAGTCTCTACTTTGGAAGCACACATTTCTATTGCACTAACAGAGAGTCTATGTCATGGACACGGCCTCATATATGTTGTGGGGAGGGGTCACCCTGGCATAGTAGCAAGCGTGTTAGAAGTGAGTTTGATCTCTAGTCCCGCTACAATGTTCACTTTCAGACAAATACTCTTGGAAAAGATATGAATCTCTAACCTCCCCAACTATGGGTTAAATAGTAGCACTACTGTTTTTCTACAATAATAGATTTGGCATTAAATAGTCCTCAAAGGTTAATATGCCATTAAAGTCATTTCTAGATAACTCTCTATGCAACTATGAATTAAATGATCTTGTGTCACTCATCACAGTTATCTCCGTAAAATGCAAATTTTTTCATCATTATTTTTATTTTTGTTCCACTAAAACCCTGCAGAGATATTTTGTTTACTTCCTCGACAGAATAAGATAAATTAGGGAGCTTCATGATCGGCTATAACGTTGTTCGATGTTCATCAGAAGAATTAACAAGTGTTACCCGTCACAGCATCTCGTTTTGTTTATTAACTTGCCGGCACCGGTTATCGAATTATTTCTGTTTCTCGTGTTCCTTACTCAAAGAAGAGTCCAAAGCAAAACATAAAAGAAATTGAACAGTAGATGCTCGCTGCCCCGTTCACACCCCGATTCCACTGTGCCAGCAAACGAGAGTATTAAAACGATTGAGAGGCCAGTCAGTCTCATTGGTGTCATCAGTAATCGTATCGCCATTCCATTTTATCACGTGACTAAATCCATCCAATGACAGATTTCTTGGCTGTTTGTGTCCATGAAAAAACAAAACAAAACAAAAGCAAAAAACAAACAGCAAAAAAACAAAACAAAAAAAAAAACAACCACAAAATAATTGATTGACTAACCAACCGAACGTTTCTTCTCCATATCTTCTCTAAGGGATGAGACGGGAGTACGGGGATATGGGGAAGGATTTACAGGCTTCGAGTATTAAACTGCGACGAGTGGAAATAATGAAATATTTTCGATTTTTGGGGTCTGTTGGGAGTGTCATTGAGCATAAATGATTTAGGAAAAGGACTAAAAGTGAAAAGTTCTCTTCTATAACATGGACAAAACTTTAAAATATAGCAAATAGTTTGAATCAGTAAAAAATGGGTAAAAGTGTTGGACCCCACCCCAGATGATTTTGCGATAATAATGACCAGAGATACAGGTAGATATATCTTCTCAAGCCTAGGTTGCACACATAAACAACCATCATCTGCAAATAGAAGCTACTTTCATCACTGAAGTGGAGGTGCACGAAGCGTAACCGTTATCGTCAATGGAAATGGGATGGGCGATTCGAGTTCAAACTCTTGTCGCGCTATCTTGGGAATGATATACACCACCTTATCCCACTTGCTATGAGTTAGATAGTAACATTATTGTCTCGAAGGATGGCTTCGGCATTAAATAACCCACGAAGGTTGATATGCCATTAAAACAAAGCTATCTATCTATCTGTCTACACACACATGCACGCACATATAAATATCTACATGACTGTCTGTATGTATGTCTCAGTCTGTCTATTTATCTTAATCCGTTCATTATCTATCTATTTATCTATCTATATTTATATCTAAAGCTTGCTTTATAGTATATATATATATATATATATATATATATATATATATATATATATATATATATATGTGTGTGTGTGTGTGTGTGTGTGTGTGTGTGTGTGTTGTAGAGGTTTATGGTTCTAAGCCACTTGGTGAGTTAATGGTGGACCAAATTTCGCGGTATAATTAAATACAACTCAATATAAATGATAAAGCTTTTATACACATAGAAATATATATATTATATATACATATATATATGTATTACATGGTAGTGTCTGTGACCCTAGATTTCATGCTTTATTTATTCGTCAGAGTGAAAGGTTTTCAAAAAAAGACCGATTAATATGTTGTTTTCTTGTTTGTTTGGAGGGAGATTTTATTTGTGTGTGTGTGTGTGTGCTTAAGTTTTTGTGCTTTTGAATGTTAGTATGTTGGTATATGTGATGTCACTCACGCATACATATATACGTATATTTGCGCATGTAGTAGCGTGCATCTCTAACACAGTTTCCGGGATGGTTAATTATTTTATTACCCAGTTTGGTTGGGCCGCGAGTTTTTCAATTAGCTGTTAAGTTAGCTGAAATCTTTGAGTGGAAATGTAATTCAAATTCGAAAGTTCAAGCGAGTACATCAACGACCAACACAGGAAGATTCAAATGTAAACAAAATAGATTCATGTCTTGTTACAAGTTTGATTGAGTGAATTCTGAGAAGTATGAGATGATACAATAAGATTGAGTGAATTCTGAGAAGTATGAGATGATACAATAACTTAGCAAGTTGACATTACTCTACTGATATCTTGAATTCAGATATATAAAAATTAGCGTATTTTGAAAAAGTTGTCAGTCGGTCGTTAGAATTTTGCATTCAGAGAGTTCTGTCGGGCTGGGGGTGTCTCTTTGTATCTGTTCAGAGACCTTTACAGACTCTCTCTCTCTCTCTCTCTCTCTCTCTCTCTCTCTCTCTCTCTCTCTCTCTCGTGCTACTCTATGAAATCTGAACATCGAACAATAAATGATTGTTAATTGTTGACGAAGAGTTTTTCTTGTCTTTGAGTTGCCAACATCCAGGCAATTTTGTTCCAACGGATCACCCCGACCGTCAGAAGAAGTTCCGAATGGATTGTATCATTCCCTATCTGTAAATCTTTCAAACACTGCGTGGCACAGAGATGATTGATAAACCAACTAACTGGAAATGCATTTAGCGCCGTTACCAGTATAAGACCAATCATTATTATTACATTTGGTACAACAAATGTTGTCATGCACAATGGTTTTACATTTGGCGCTGGTATCGGAGTTCGTAGTTGTGATCGCGATATTATTACAGTAGTGTCGTGCTAAAATATTGTTAAATTTAATACCGTAGCCAAACGATAGCGTTACAAATGGTAACCGATCTCAGAACATAGTATCACATTTGGAACCGGACCAAGGGATAATGTTATAATTGGTGCCGAGCCAAACCATAGAACTATATTTGGTACTGTGCCCAAGACGGTGCAAACCATAGTGTTACATTTGGTGCCGGACCAAACGTTAGTATTACATTTGGTGTCTGAAAATCCACAGCATTGCCAGACGCAGGATTCGACCCAAAAAACCCACGACACAACCATAAATAGTATTCGACCCTGAAAACCCACGACCAAGCAGGGATACTACATTTGGTGCCATGCAAACATATTAAGTATATTATTTGGTACCAGTAACTGGATCAAACTATTGTGTCATACATCTTTACATATATAAACATATTTCCGCTGTCTGTTGTTGGGAAGGAGTGAGGCAAAGAAAGAGAGAGTGTGAAGAGAAGGGTTGGTGAGAAATATTACTGGCAATACTTATGGGTGGTCGTAATGTGATAATGTGGAGAAATAGTACCTACGGTCGGTGGTTCTGTATGGTATCGTTAATAGTTGATAGATGATGTGGCAATAAAAAAGGTGTAGGTGAAATTGATGGGGTATGGTGGAGGGACAAGGGAGAAGTTTTAGTGAGTGATGTGAACATAGATAGCAGATATATGTGTAAATATGGAAATAATAGTGATGCTTAAAAATGAGGAGGGGAATAAAATTTAGTTTATGTTTTTGGTTATGTATTTGGGTCGAATTGGGCAAGAAGATGTTTGTTTTTGTGTTTATTTTGAGATTATTTCAGATTTGTGGTTTAGTAATGTATTTTGTGATGGGTGGGTGATTATCGCAACTTTTTCATGGAGGCAAAGTAGGAATCATCTTAATATTTTATTGTTGGCCATGGCTGATTTTATAATTTCTCAAGGGATTCTTGGTATGATGTCTCTGTCTTTTGGTTTCCGAATGTCTGCTGATAATGTTATAGTGTTCGAGTATTTTCTATTTCTCAAATGTTGATGACGATTTTAATTTTAATCATCATTTTAATTTAAACATCATCATCATCACTCAATAAAATTCTCCACGAATTCAAATAAACCTTTATCTATCAGAAAGGTAGGTAGGATGAAGAGAAAAAGAAATCATTCTGATTATTAACAATTCTTTCAACCCCCCCTCCTCATCCACCCCTTTCTTCTCACACTCTCTTCCTTTGCCTCACTCCTTCCCAACAACAGACAGCAGAAATATGTGTATATATGTAAAGATGCATGCAACTATATGCGCAAATATACGTATATATGTATGCGTGTGTGATAGCACATACACAAATATACTAACCTTCAAAGCCCACAAATTTAAGCATACATACACACACACAAAGTCTTCCTCCAAACAAAAAATTAACCAGATCGATCGTTCTTTTTTTAAAAACCTTTCACTATGTCTGACCAATGCGTAAAGCATAAAACCCAGGGTCAAAGACACTACCATGTAATATATTTATATTTCTATATGGATATATATATTGTATATATATATATATATATATATATATATATATTTATATGTATGTATATATTATATCGATATATGATTATATATATATATACACATGTATTCGTGTATGTGTGTCTATGTGTGTATGATGTTAGTTATCAGTGTTTGAATCAATAGATAAAGAAACAGGAAACTTGATTCCTTACACTCGAAAACCCAACTGGATTGCCCCAAATACTCGGCACACACACACACTCACACTTTATATATATATATATATATATATATATATATATATATATATATATATATATCTTCCCTTCATTATTTATATAATGTCTTGTTCTACCCTTCTCCTCTCATTTTTTTCTCTCTCCCTCTGTCTGTCTCTTTCTCTTCCCATGTATATATATATATATATATATACTAATGTGTGTGTGGATCTCTATTCATCAAGCCGTGTTAATTTTCAACCGATGGGGAGTCCCAACTTTGGAAGTTACACAACGTTTGACACGTATGCGACGCGCTTGCAACAACAACAATAAAAAAATTACAATAAAAATTTGAGAATGCAATACCATTAGTTGATTGCTTTAATAAAACTTCATCGAATTGGAAATGAAATCGATAGGCTTACGAAATAATACTCTATCTATCAGATGTTGTGGCTCACAAAATAAGGAAATAAATTGTGAAAAACTGATCCGATTTGGGTTTTAGTAAAAAGACTTTTAACGAAACCAGCAGACACTGGTCACCTCACTTGGTGTAATGGCTATTGATCTGGGCTAGATATATCGTAGAAATCTGGTCATAAATTGATGGTAACATTTTCATGGATGCGTGCACTCTCAATATATCTTCGCTTAGACAAATTATGTTTTTTGTTTGTTTTTTGATTGTTTGTTTGTTTTTTGATTGTTTGTTTGTTTGTTGATTGTTTGTTTTTTCTTTTTCTTTTCTTTTGAGGTATTGCTTAAGTCAAAGTTGTGGTCATATGTGTTCCTGTGGTATACTGTAGCATTAAGTTTGTTGTTCATCTTTTAATTCCTTTTACTTTCGGCTCTTATTTTCCATAAGTTGCAGAATTTTCACCGATTCTTTTATATGGTTTAAAATTTTAAATTTCTGTTTGTTGATGTTGTTTATATTTTTGATGGTAATGCAGGTATTTTAATCGTCAGAATTTGAGAAGTTGCGATTTCATTTACAGAAAATGATGTGAACATACGCATAGGGGACTCTGAAAATGATGTCAACATACGCATAGGGGACTCTGATCTCACTGATAAAATGAAATAAAATAAGCTGTAGTCGTGTCAGTACTGCTTATTAGTTGCACTATTTAGACTTTAATTGGACTGATTAGTTGCACTTCTTGGACTTTAACGAAACACCTGAATAAAAAGCTAGAAGGCAAATACACAAAGATGCTGCATGCTGTTTTGAACAAATCCTGGAGGCAGCACCCTACCAAATAGTAGTTGTATGGTCCCTACTTCCTATTTCACAAACAATCTAAGATGAGCAAAGCATGCAGGAAACTGCGGAAGAAGGTAAGATATTTATCTAACTTTCCTCCAAGTCAGATTTTACATGAAGTCATTTTATAGTGAGGGACCACGCACGAATCGAGACTCTTGGGTGGCCGCGACAAAAATTTTTTGATTTCCTATTTTGAGAATCCTCAAGCGCTGTGCAATAAATCCAGCCCTTACCTCTTTTAAACAAAGGGGTGCGTGCTTCTTGAAGGTGGGGGAATTCCCAAACTGCTGTATAAAGTAAGGAGGAACTCATAAATGACCTATGAACTTCTACACATGTACACACCAGTATTAACTGACAAATAAAGTCTTACATACATCAGATTTAACTAGACGGCATCCCGTGTCTGCACAGATAGGGACGGATAGCAAGAGAGAGAGAGAGGGGGGGGAGAGTCAGAGTCAGAGAAATCTGGGTTGTCACCACACGATGATGATGCTGCTGATGGAGGTATTTCTCACTATATTTATACTAAGATTGTTTAGTTTAGTCTCCTGGTTATTTGCATGTGGTATGAAGTGATTAGGATAATGTAGGATTTTCAACGTATTTTCAACGCAAATTTCATCATCTCATAGGTCTCTACATTATATCTCCTATCCTCAATGATATATTTCCTATTCTCACCACCCCTATCTCGAACACTATATCTCTATCCTCATCAAATACTCAAGGAATGTGGGATACTAAACGACAAAACCTAAAATGCAACAAAATAATTTCAATTATTAAGGTCCAAATTTTAACTGATACAGTTGAGTAAAAAAAAGAGGCATGATCCTTCCTCTTCGTGTTTTGATATTGTATTTGTGATATAAAATTCAATCTGAAGAAGCTAATCTCATAGCGAAACATGTCAATCTGATATTCTATATTGGCCTCCCTTTCTCACAACGTCGGATTTGATTCCAAACTTTACTCATAAAGAGACAAATAGTATTGCAGCACATACAAGTATCATTATACATATTAACTAAACAACTTATAAGTCTAGCACAAGGACAAATGGTGAGCTCTCTGTTGTGAGACAGGTCTAAATATACAGGGAATGACATATGTAATGGGAAAGTCAATAATATTGATTGTAGCAAACCACTATTGTTTTACATTTACTTCTGATTGTCATTAACTGTCCTATCATTTCTGCTTCACCACACACACACACACGTATATATATATATATATATATATATATATATATATATATATATATATATATATATATATATTATTCGGTCGAGTTGAACCGGAGTCGGGAATAATTCCGTCAGGACAAAAAATCATTCAACTATGAACATTTTAATTTTCCTGGTAAAGAGCCCAATGTAACTGACATCACAGAGCAATAATTTCTTTACGTACTTTTCAATGGAAGGGTAACTGAATTAATATACGCGAATATAAATTTTGATTTTAAAATTAAAATTTAAATTTTGAATTTAATTTAAGATAAGTATTACTGTATCCTTACGTAAGGTTATTAAGGAATGTTGTACTTCCCTAAATTATTATTAAATCTGGAGTTTTTAGTTGAAATATATTTAGAATTTAAAAATTAAAAAAAAATTAATTTACTGTAATTCCAACCGGTAATAAAAAATAAAAACCGGAAGTGGGCGAAATGGGGAGGAAACTCTTCACCCCTCTTCTACCCACTCCCACCCTTCCTTTCTGTGTCTATTCTGAATGTAATTATTTTATCCATTAGATCTAAAAGAAGTCCTGTTATTTTTGGTGTTATTGATTCATATCAATACCCATAACAGGATGGAAATAAATGTATAATCCTAATGTGACCGGTTTTTATTTTTCTTAAAGAAAGTATATATATATATATATATATTCCGAATTATGAGTAAAAGTTAACACTGAAAATCGTTAGTGTGAAAATGCACTAAAATACAGATCGGTAACCCAATATATTTCAAGTACAAAACAATAAAAGCAGAGGATTGACAATCTGAAACATTAATTTGTGAGTTTTATCCTATTTTATTATCTTATTCTTTAGTTTATATATATTTATATATATATATATATATATATATATATAGAGAGAGAGAGAGAGAGATGCGCGTGCTCGTTTGTCTGTGCGCTTGTGTGTGTATGTGTACACGTATTGGTGCATATGTGTTTGCGTGCATGTTCGTATATGTTCGTGTGTTATGCATGTTTGTGTGACTATATGTTCATGTGTTTATGTGTGTATTGGTTTAGTTTTATGGTATATCAACTCTTTTAGGTTATTCAATCCTAAATACTCTTTATCCATATATAATAAATATGTATGATTTGTAAATGCATTTTGTTGATAACATTTTTTAACGAGCCTAGGCTCATTATTTCCACACAGTTGAATGGTTCCAAGTATTGCTATGTATCACAAACAATTCAGTTAAACATTAGTCATTTGCTTACACACAGTTAAATGATCAAACAGTTCTATTTTAAACAATCCAATTTAGCATGAGTCAACGAAGTTAAATAGTTCCAAGTATTGCTATGCATCACCAACAATTCTATCAAACATCAGCTACTTGCCTAAACACAGTTAAATGATCAAACAGTTCCACTTCAAACAATTCAATTTAGCATAAGTTATTTGTTTGCACTTAGTTTGAATGTCAATCAGTTCTATCTAACCTATTAGGATCCTTTCGGGTGCTATCACTCCGGGTCAGAGTGGACCAATGAGCGATGGCAATGAAAGGATACTCCGTATTCCCCAAAGCTCCAGCATTACTGCAGCCTCACCATTAGATTGTTTAATGTTATATCCTGGACACTCGTTGGTGGGGGAGGGGTTTTACCCCTCTGCAGTGATTCAGTTGGTGTATGCTACAGCCTCAGTCGACTGAGTGAATAAGTAAGTAATATCTACATGCCCATGTGTTTGTATTAGTAGCAGAAATAAAGCAGTCAACAATTTTTTTTCTAAGTATTTCTTTACCTATTTAAAATGCGCTTTATGCATTAAAAGCTGAGATGAAGTGGATGTGCTCCCATTAACTTGTGCGAATGTGAATAGGAATAATGGGCAGATAACTTTTATAAGTGTCAAGTGGATTTTGACCTTTCTTAGAGGGTTGCGTGGCTGAAAGCAGTTTTCTATAAAACTTGTATTCTGCTCGAATAGCGCGCAGCAAAGCGACTCGGTGCAGATCTTAATCAGTAATTGCAATGCAGGAAATTACACGCAGACCCCGTCGTCGTCGTCGTTGCCCGGAGTGTACAGACTAAGCGAATGAAGGAGTTGAGGTCAAGAGGAGTTCAAGTGTGTTGGGTGAGACTTCATAGCTCAGCTTTATCTTCTTCAACTCCTCCTCCTCCTCCTCCTCCGCACGAAATTGCCTAGGCCAACTAAAATGGCGACGTCAACCGTTTCGTCTCAGACTGACCTATCAAAGCTAACGACCGTTTTATCTTATCTAAATTGCAACATCTTCGGGTTATTGCTAGTTAAGATCAAATGGTTAACATTTAATCCTTGGCTGCACCAAGAAAAGGAAAGAATTTAAAGTTGCTCTTCATGGTGATAATGATGATGCTAATTATACTGCTATTGTTGTTGACGCTGATGATGATGGTAATCTTGTTTGCAAAAATGATAGATTTTGTCTGGCACAAAATTACAAATCTAGAAAACTCAGTTAACGACAGCAAGAACCCCACAAATCTAGTCTGACACAGGGCAACAATCTTTTTAGTGAGAACGTTATAGTAATGTTGTCTACTCACAATTACTATACATCCATTTTACGAAACATGTTCGATGTAAGACCATAAACGTGATACTCACTGGAAAATTCAAATTTACAACGTTAAGAATAGCTTGCGAGATCTCAAATCATTACAACAAAGTATGTATTTACCCAACCCTTCCACCACAGTCAGGATGTGACATTAGGTCAATTTTTGAAGGGAGTTAAGCTGATTTGAAATCATTTTTTTTCTATGATATTGGATGCTAAACCAAGGCTAAAGAACACAGCCTATTCTGCTATTTACTATAACACGAATAAGGAAGAATAGATTCATACTTTTCTCAAAGGCGAGAAGTGAAACGAGAAGTAAAACATAGTTTCTTCTAGGATTTGAATTTAGGTCACCGATTCCATTTCTAACGACGATAACCGTAACGCTAAGTGCATCTCATTTGTTATAAAGTAAAGTACATTTTTTCTAAGTTTAACACTGTCACAAAAGTGGAGTACCTACTGAGAATTGAACTCACATCACTGGTAATTGTATTCAGTCATTAACCATTGTTCCCCAATGATGCAGCTTTAATTTTCATTAATTAAAGCTTTGCGTGGCACAAGGAGGTATATATATATATATATATATATATATATATATATATATATATATATATATATATATATATATATATATACCTCCTTGTGCCACGCAAAGCTTTAATTTAATTTTGCTCCTGAATAGTTGAGCTCTCTTTGGAAAATTCCAATTTAAAAAAAAAAAGTATCATCCGAAACCCTACCAACTCAGAAATGGATAAATACACTCCGGAATATTCACTGAAAAATATCCCTTTTCCATCTTACCATGTTTTTCGATTGGCTTTGACAGAGAAAATTGTGGATTTCGTCAAAAGATTGCAGTGGAAGGCCTTTTTCTACCTGGATTCATGTAAAAATACTGACGATGTCAAGAAAAACGTTTATAACCTCAAATCCCAAAATACTCCTCCAAATAACAGACTACTAGACTCGTTTGAAACGGACTTATTTAAATTAATTAAAATGGTTAAATTTAAGAAGGTACGTAATAATTTTCAAATGAAATTAAGCCAAGATATAAAGGAAGTAAAAAAGTCTAATTATATATGGGTGAAGTCAGATAAATCAAAAAATATATATAAAATTAAACCCTCTAAATATCAAGAAATTTTAAAGAACAAAATTACAAATAATTATAAAATAGACTATAATAATACTATTGAACAAATAAATAAGGATACTTCTAATTTTGCTAGTAGATTGCAAATTGAGGATAGGTTAGGAAAATTTAAAAAGAAAGAAGCTTATATTCTATTTAAGGATCATAAACCAAATTTTGAAAATAAATTGCCAACCAGACTGATTAACCCCTCTAAAACAGAGTTTGGTAGGATATCTAAGTTTATTATTCAAAATATTGTCAATAGTGTAAAAAAGGCTAACCATTGCAATCTTTGGGAGAATTCATATGAGACCATTGAATGGTTTAGAAGGATAAAAAATAAGAGTAAAGCTACTTTTATACAATTTGACATCATCGATTTCTATCCTTCCATAACTAAAAATATTTTAATAGATAGCATTAACTATGCCCGTAAATATATAGATATAACTATTGAACAATACGAAATAATATTAGCTTGTAGGAAAACTGTTTTAAAAAATAACGATTCAACTTGGGTAAAAAATGGATTAGATAACTTTGACGTTCCAATGGGGGGTATGATTCCTCCCAAATAGCAGACCTTGTAGGATTATATATATTAAATATGCTTACTAGAATCATTAGTCCTCAATAAGTAGGTTTGTACCGAGATGATGGGTTATTATATATCCCAAATAGTAATGGCCCTCTTAGTTCTAACATACAAAAGAGGATTATAAGGGCCTTTAAGTTTTTAGGATTTAAAATAGAAATCTCATCAAATATTAAAATAGCCAATTTCTTGGATGTGACTTTAGATCTATCAAATAATTCCTATAAACCTTTCATAAAACCCAATCAGAACCCATCATACATTAATGTTAATTCAAATCACCCTAAAAACATAATCAAGCAAATCCCAAAAGCAGTAAATTTAAGAATAGGTAAGCTATCTGCAAATGAAAAGATTTTCAAAGAGAGTAGTAAAAGATATATAGATGCCCTTAAAAATAGTGGTTTTAAGGAGGATTTTAGGTATTTAAAAGAAAATATAACAAATGAAATTACTAAAGAAAATAATAATTACGATCAAAAAAATAAAAATAGAAAAAGGAAAATTATATGGTTTAACCCTCCCCTTTTTGTAAACTAGTCAATATAGATGTAGGTAAATATTTTTTGAGACTGATAGATAAACATTTTAAACAAGATAATATATTACATAAAATATTTAATAGGAAAACCTTGAAAATAAGTTATTCTTGCACTAAAAATATTTCTCAAATAATAAATAGCCATAATAATGAATTAATTAATAAATTTCATAACCGAGTAAATAATAATAATATTAATAGTAAAAAAATAGAATGTAATTGTAAATCTCGAAGTGATTGTCCAATGGACGGTTTGTGTAATTTAGATAACGTAGTATATCAAGCTATTATTTATCCAAAAGAGGACATAAGCGATAAGAAATATTATATTGGCGTTTCATCTACTAATTTTAAGATTAGGTACGGAAATCATAAATATTCCTTCTCCCATGAGCATCAAAAAAATCAAACTGCTCTATCAAAACATTATTGGGGATTAAAAAATAAAGGGTTAACCCCTGACATTCAATGGTCCATATTGAAAAAATCTAGTACCCCAAAATCTTTCGATAGTAGGTGCAATCTATGTCTTGAAGAAAAGGTCCACATTTTGCTTTTTCCTGAGCTAAAAATATTACTAAATAAGAGAAATGAACTAATAGCCAGGTGTAGACATAGGGCCAAATTCAAACTATAAATAATTAAACAAGTAAAATTTTTTTAAAAAGCATAAAATTATCTGAGAATTAGAGTCAATTTTTGAGAATTAATAAAATAAATTGTTAGATAGAAAATTGTGAAAAAGCATATAATACATATGTACTACGCATAAAAAATGTAACTGATTAATGCCTTCTAAATATTTTTGAAATTTTTGAAATTTTAAAATATTTAAGTTAATTGAATATTTGTTTTTGTTTTAATATATCTATTACTGCATCTTTACGTGAGATTATTAATTAAAATTTAAATCTAATTAAAAATATCTGTAATTTAAGTCTAAATGTAAAATTAATTTAAAAAAAAATTGTTTTTAAAATAAATTTACTACATTGCCAACCGAAAATTTAAATTTAAAACGGAAGTGGGCTTAATGAAGAGATAACTCTTCACCCCTCTTCTATCCCCTCCCACTCTTATGTGTCTACTCTAGTTTTTTTATCTAAAAGATCTGATGAAGTCCTGTTAATTTTTTTTCGTGTTTTTGAAAATTTCAAAAATGCGTAACAGGATTGAAATAAATTTATAATCCTTTGTGATTGGTTTCGTTGTTTTTTCTTAAAGACATATATATATATATATATATGTATATACACACCATAGTATATAACTATATACCATGTCTCTTAGCACCATGATATTCCCACCTCAACTATTATTCTTTTAAATCCAGCATCCATTTCGTCTATTAAACTTACATATCATATCAAAAATTAATTTTCTTCATAATGCAATGATGATGATAAATTTGTCCCTTAGTTAGAATCATCACAACACACAAAAAAAAAATTTGTTCGGCCAAATCCCCAACCGCCTCTCGACTTTCGCTACCTTTTACTACACATCGCTACATATATATTCATGAGGCAACTCAAATCTTCAACGCAGCGCATGTATAAACATACGCACACACATACTAACAACCACATATACGACCTCAAAACAATTCACAAATATAATACACACACACACACACACACACACACACACACACACACACACACAAAAGTTATAGGTAATTCAAAATGTAAACATTCTTTTGACCGTACTTTTCAATTTTTTTTATTTCCCAAAATCTTTTTCTGCCTGATAATTGTCGTATAAAGACGGCCTGAAACCAGTTGCCACAGTTAAGTATCCATGCTATTAAATATATATAAAACAAATATATATATACATATATACGCTCCCCTATGTGGGTAAAGAATTTACGGCGAAAGAATTTACGGCTGCCGCTCGCATAATGCAAAACTCTTCGAACGAATTGAGCATTCTGGTATCCGGTAAGGTATGAAATGTAAACAAACGAACGCTGCTGCTGCTGCTGCTACATGATACCTTATAATTCCCAAGCCAACGTGATACGGTTGTTGACCGAGCGGTCTGATACTAAGTCTAATGTAAAGTTGGGTGGGTCTCGATCCCAGCTTCAAGCGTCCTTCGTGTCTAGCCACAATGAAGAGTTGTGATACAACGAAACAGTCTGTCTGGATAGCAATATAAAAACTAATATATATTTATTTATTATTATATATATATAAATACCAAACCCTCCGTACGAGTAGGATGTGACCCAAGGTCAATTTTTAAGCGGAGTTTTATAAGTTTGAATTAAGAGTTTTCCTTCTTTTAGACCGGTTGCCATACCAAGGTTAAAGAGCCCGATCTGCTCTATTTTTGCCCATAGCGAGAAGGAGAATTGTTGAATTTATTCCTCTCCCAGGGGTATTGGCACTATGTGAAATAGAAAAAACCTCGTCTAGAATTTAGACTCGGGTCATCGTGTCCATTTTCAAAAATGATAACCATTACACCACAGCCACATTTACAAGGCTGTAAATATAAGTCGTTCACTTAAGATCGTATTTACAATGGTAGTCATACGAGGTGCATACGATAATTTTCCAGACTTTTTTCGTGTAAGCACTTTTATTGATAGTACACACATGAAACTCTGGTCCTCTTCGAAGTAATCTCCTCCGGCTGCAATGCACTTGTTGTACCGTTCCAACAACTTCTGGAAGGCCCCATGGAAGTCCTCAATTCTCTCATAACGACAGCCTCTGAGCTTAGAAAATAAACAAAAGTCACAGGGAGCAAGGTCTTGACTATAAGGAGGCTGAGGAACTGTCTTGATGCCCATCTTGGTCAAATAGTTTGTGACAAGGATAGAGTAGTGGACTAGTGTATTGTCCTGGTGGAAATGCCATTGACCCGATTTCAAGAGTGCTTTTGAAGCATCTTGCATGAATCGAGCATGAGTTTTTGAGTGGCATAAGAGATTCAAGGAAGGCAGGGAGTCTGTGAAGGATGATGAGAGGTGTGGGAAGAGTAAGGAAGTCAGAACACCAGAGTTGATTGGCCAAATAAAGAATTTCATGGATTAGGACCGTCGTGTGTCTATAGAAACAATAAGTGGTCAGTTTGATGTCAGTGTGGGAACTGTACACACTTATTCGCTAGGAACTGAAGATGCGGAAGATTTGCGCGAAGTTTGTCCCAAGGGTACTCAGACAAGATCAGAAAGAAGGACGTTGTCATGACAACAGGAAGATGGTCGAGCTGATCAATTCAGATCCTGCGGTTCTTGATGCTCTGGTGACCTGCGATGAAAGCTGGATCTACTGCTATGACAGAGTGCCCAGTGGAAGCATGACAGCCAGACAAAGAAAATCCACCCACAAACTTTTGATGATCCCTTTTTTTGACAGCACTGGCATGATCTACAAGCACTGGGTTCCCACTAGACAGACAGTCAACAAGGAATACTATGTTGAGGTTTTAAGGGAGTTCAGGAAAAGATTCCGTCGGAAGTGGCCAGCACTCTTGAAATCGGGTCAGTGGCATTTTCACCAGGACAATGCACCAGTCCACAACTCCATCCTTATCTCACACTATTTGACCAAGATGGACACCAAGACAGTTCCTCACCGTCCCTATAGTCCAGACCTTGCTCCCTGTGACTTTTGGCTGTCGTTATGAGAAAATTGAGGAGATGAAAGAGGCTGTGACGAAGGTCATTGATACGCTCACACAAGAGGACTTCCATGGGGCCTTCCAGAAGTTGTTGGAACGGCACAACAAGTGCATTGCAGCCGGAGGAGATTATTTCGAAGGAGACAAGATTTTCATGTGTGTACTATCAATAAAAGTACTCATATGAAAAAAGGCTGGAAACTTATTAAATAACCCTCGTAAATGATGACCAGAAACAATGTGGATGAACAATAACTAAAGAGTTAATGGAAAATAGTGGAAATGGAAATGTCTGATCGAAGAAGAACGCTGGAATAGGTACACTGTATTCATATCATAAACGCCTTCTTATATCATTGTTTGCTCATTTTTGTGAATTTAGCGTCAATAATGTACGCCAAGTTAAAGTCTGCGCATGCGCTAAGATGCTTTACTAACCAAATCAAACATGTAAGTTAATATTAGATAACTAAAAGCAAATATTCTGGTGACATGTAAGAGAGTAAAAATGAGGTTATTTTTCTGTAGTCGAATGCAGTGAAAACTGATTTACTAAACAACAAGAAAACATTTTTTAAGTTACAAAAGGATGTTTCTTCTAATTTTCAACTTAAAACAAAATATCACAGAATGTTATTTTATTGATATATAAAGTTGTCTGTGCACGTATTTATTTGTTTGCTTTTTCGATTGTGAATTTATATATGTGCGTTTGTTCGTGTATTTATTGTGTATATGTGTGTATATTTGTCTGTGTATAAATGTGTCTTTGTGTACTTGTGTGCGTGTATATGTGTATATTTGATTGTGTATTTGTGTGTTCGCTTTTATGAGTTTTTTTGTTAATGCTTAATTATGTCAAGTGGTATTTTTCATATTTCCACCAATTTAGTGCTTCTTGCTGAGGATATCTAGATAAACATTCACACTCTGATCTAATATGAATATTCAATGGCTATGAAAATAAAATCATCTTGTTTTGTCTATATGTGATCATTGTGTTGCAGTTAATGTTATTTATCTAGTTCTTTCTTTCAAGAGATGCCGAAAATTTCTGCTAGTTTTTATCACTGCAAAGGAGAGTTGCTGGAAAGAGACAGATATTCGGTTCCTGGGGTTTTAATGTTTATTCCTGAGTTTCGAAACCGAAATATTGCGAAACCAAAAGATAAATTGCAGTGGGATATTCAGCTGCGAACACATCCGATCAACACTAGCAACAATAAATTGTTGATTGGTAAACGGTAAATAAAGTTAATAATTTTCCATCGTTTTAAACGGAAAGATCTTGTAAAATAGAACAATATTAAGACATGGCTGAAGAGCATTACACACACATTACGGTTTGCCAAAAGAGGTGTGTGAAAAGGAAAAAAAGAATGAAAGATATTAATTTAAAAGTCGAGCAAAATTATACTAAGCGGATGAGGGTAAAGACGGCAATGACATTTCCTCAGATGTTACTATTCTAACATTGCCATTTCCGACGCATTACTATTATATCTGTTAAATACATTACTATTATATCTAAAACTATTGATAATACAAACTCTCCTACTGCTACTACTTCCCACCTCGTCCTCCTGTGTTCTTATAACTAGTTTTACAACATATTTCTTACTACTACCACCTCACTTTCGGACAAATACCCTTGGGAAAGGTATGAACCCCCTTATCCTTCCTATTATGAGCTAAATAGTACCAATGCTGTTCATCTAGAAGGATGGATTTGGCATTTGGTCAAGGTTAGTAACAAATGCCTTTATTCAAAATTTTAAAAAATGCACATTGATTTTCGGTTACTTGTAAAATCTTTTGGTGAATTATTGTGATATATATATTTTTTTTGATTGAAGGTTATTACTAATCATCTAAACTATTTGGCAGCTGAAATCTCTCGAACTAACTGAAGATTTGTTTAAATTTACCGCGACAAATTTAGACATTTAGTAGCAGCCTTGAAATTACCATTAATACATGGCTTACTCGCCGACACCCTAGAAAGACTACACCAAATTCAAGGATGGAATATTCTAGAATCAGGTGAAATATAATTGTTAGGAAAAGTTATAAAAGCAACCCCCAACTTAGTAGCTCGCAAAAAAAGTCTTCAGAAGAACCCGGTAAGGTCAAGGTTAGTAAAACATGGACTAGAGAAGATAATCAACTTGCACTACAATGCTATTTAAGGAGCAGCACTTCACAAAGAGTATACAGGAAAAGAATAATAGAGATTTGGCTAGAATGTGCGAAATTTCAGACAACTAGCCAATCAAGTTTGAACAATAATCAAGAAGGGTTGTTTTCTGACCTTGAATTACTAGAGATCCATAAAAAAAACCCACATAAACAAAACTATAATACAGTACCAGACACATCAAGTGGTGTCAAACAAAAACAATCCAATGAAAAAGAACTACCAACTCCGGCAAATGAAAACACCACACTCCCAAACGATATACTACCAAGCAACCAAGAAAATGTAAAGAGAATCATAATTAGTGAAAAGACTATTCTACCATCATTAAGAAACATACAATGGAAAACACTTAAGATAGAAACGGATTAAATAAATCACATATAACCTTACATACCGACGAATAATATAACCGAGTTAAATGAACTAATCTATGCAGGGGAAAAATTAGTTTGTGAGAAAATTGGGATTCCCCTCAAAAAGCAGTCAAAACCGGGATAGGAAATTCGACTGGAAACGCAAATAAAAAAAACTACGAAAACAAGCCAGAATGATATAAAAAAAAGAGAGTCGCTGAAATAAGCGGGGGGTGGGGAACAGGCAACACAGGAAAAAATAACAGTACAACTTGAGGAAATAAATCAGAAAGTGCTGGTGAAAGAAGGAAGATTAAAGAGATAATCGACAAAGAGTAAAACAATACAGACAAAACAGGTCTTTCCGAAATTACGAAAGAAGATTCTCTCAAGAATTGGGAGGGAGTGACACGAAAACAAACCAACAACCGGATGCAAAAGAAACCGAACGATTTTGGACGAAAATATGGCAACCAAAAAAACGTAACGAAAATGCTGAATGGATAAATAATATTACAAGAGAACAAGAGGGACTTGAAAAAGGCCCCAAAACAGAAATACACATCGACTCACTCAAGATAACACTAAAAGGAATATCAAATTGGAAAACACCAGCCCATGATGGAATACATGGCTTCTGCTTCAAGAAATTCACCTCCATTCACGGCAGAATATTACTAGAAATGAACAGATGCCTACAAGACGCACAAGTACCTGACTGGATGGCCAAAGGAAAGACTACATTAATCTAATAGGACCCAAGCAAAGGAACTGTTCCAAACAATTACAGACCGATAACCTGCCTACCAATGATGTGGAAAATACTAACAGCACAAATAAGGGAAAAGATTTACTACTCGCTAACAAGTCGCGGATTGTTCCCTGACGAACAGAAAGGATGCTGCAAAGGATCCAGAAGCACAGCAGAATTATTCTACATAGATCAAAACTTCCTAGATGAGAGCAAGACAAGACGGAAAAATCTAGCTATGGCCTGGATTGACTACAATGATATGGTTCCACAAAGCTGGATAATACACTGTCACAAAATGTACAAAATATCACATGAAGTCATAAACTTCACCGAAAAGACCATGCAAACCTGGTGAGTGGAGCTGACAGCAGGAGGAAGAAGCTTAACTGAAACAAAGATCCAAAGAGGGATTTTCCAAGGAGATGCACAATCACCCTTACTATTCATAATAGCCATGATGACACAACCACATACTCAGAAAATGCACAGCTGGATACAAACTTAGCAGATCGCAAGAGAAGATCAATCACCTAATGTACATGTATAACATTAAACTATTTGCAAAAAATGAAAAAGAACTGGAAACTCTCATACATGCCGTTAGAATATACAGTTAGGACATAGGAATAGAATTTGGCATAGAAAAATGTGCCATGCTCATCATGAAAAGTGACAAACGACATATGACTGACGGAGTGGAACTACCAAATCACGACGAAATTAGAACGCTCGGGGAAAATGAAACCTACAAATACTTGGGTATCTTGGAGGCTGAAACCATCAAACAAGTGGAAATAAAAGACAAGATTCGAAAAGATTATCTCAGGAGAACTAGAAAACTACTCGAGACAAAACTCTCCAGCAGACACCTCATCAAAGGAAAAAATACTTGGGCTGTGCCCCTCGTTAGATATTCAAGGACCCTTCCTCAAGTGGAACAGAGATGAACTTAAACAAATGGATCAAAGAACAAGAAAACTAATGACCATGCATAAGGCATTACATCCCAGAGACGACGTTGACAGACTATATGAATCTAGAAAAGAGGGGGCATCCAATTACAGCCATCAGAAACGATACGGACAACACGATAGACGATAGGATGACAACAACTAGGAAACAAAAATAGGAGAAAAACAACTCTATGGCCGCTTTAAACGACTAATAAACAACATCTCACACCAGAAAACCTGGACCTGGCTAAGAAAAGGAAACCTTAAGAGAGAAACGGAATCTATCCTAATAGCAGCATAGGACAACGCTATAAGGACCAATCATATCAAAGCGAGAATAGATAAGACGCAACAAAACAGTAAATGTTGGCTATGCGGTGACAGAGGCGAAACGATCAATCACGTAATAAGCGAATGCAGCAAATTAGCACAGAAGGGGTATAAGGCGGCACACGACTGGGTCGGCAAGGTGATCCCCGGGGAAATGTGCAAGAAATTTAAATTTCACCATACTAAGAAATGGTATATGCACAACCTAGCACCTGTCCAAGAAAATGACACACATAAACTCCTATTGGACTTTAACATATAAATGGATCACCTAATCCCGGCCAGAAGACCAGACCTTATAATAATCAACAACAACAAAAAAAGAGAATTTGCAAAATTGTCGACTTTGCTGTCCCGGCGGACCACCGAATAAATCTGAAGGAATATGAAAAGAAGGATAAGTACCTCGACTTTGCTAGAGAATTGAAAAGCTGTGGAACATGAAAGTGACGATTGTGCCAATTGTGATTGGTGCTTTTGGCACAATAACTAAAGGATTATTAAAAGGCCTGGTGGACTTGGAAGTTAGCAGACTTGTAGAGACTATCCAAATAACAGCATTGCTGAGAACGGCCAGAATCCTGAGACGAATCCTGGAGACTTAAGGGGACTTGCTGTCACTCAGACTCTTGTGAAAAACCATCAGCTAACATTGATGTGAAAAACTCTAAAGGAGTAAATAATAATAGCAATAATAATGATAATTATATTAAGAATTGTATTAATTGATAAAAGATAAGAGTTAAAAAATAATAACAGTATAATAATAATAACCTGAGGAGATTTGCTGTCAATCAGACACCAGTGAAGGACCATCAGCTAACACTGGTAGTAGAACTCGCAAGGGATATAATGATACAACATAAGAAGGAACAAAGAAAGTATGATTACGGCGACTAAAAATAACACAAAAGATCAAAAGAACAATAGCTATAAAATAAAAATGGAAAGAAAAATAACTGTATGGATATTTCAAGCGACATCTTACACGAGAAAATTTGGAGGTAGCTAAGAAAAGGAAACCTTAAGAGAGAAACTGAACCTCTTCTAATAGCAGTACGAAACAACGGCCACAAGGACAAAATATGTTAAAGCTAAATTCGTTAAGACGCAACAAAATAGCAAATGTAGGTCATGTGGTGAGAGAGACGAAACAATCAGTGAATGCAGTAAGTTAGCACAAAAAGAGTATAAGAGTAGACACGATTGGGTGGTGAAGGTAATCCACTGGGAACTGTGCCAGAAGTTTGAATTTGACAATATGAACAAATGATATATGCACAACCCAGAATTTGTCCGCGAAAATGTGACGCACAAATTTCTCTGAGATTTTGAGATACAAATGGATCAACTAATCTCGGCCAGACGACTAGACCTAGTGATAAATCAACAACAACAACAAAAAAAAAAAAGAAAGAAAAAAGAAAGAGAACATGCCGAATAGTGGACTTTGCCGTCCCGGCAGACTTCAGAGTAAAACTGAAAGAAAGTGAAAAGAGAGATAAGTATCTTGAGCTTTGCTATTTAACTGAAAAAAAAAAAAAAAAACTAGGGAAGATAAAGTGACGGTGATACCAAATATAATTGGTGCTCTCGCTACAGTCACAAAAGGATATGTAAAAAAGACTCGACGACTTAGAAATTAGAGGACTTGTGGAGACAATCCAAACTACAGCATTGCCGAGATCGGTCAGAATACTGAGAAGAGTCTTGGAGACTTGAGGACACTTTGTCTCACTCAGACTAGTGAAAGACAATCAGTTAACGCCGATGCAAAAAAAAAAAAAAAAAACTCTCAAAAGAGTAAAATAATAATAATAATAATAATAATACTGTCAGGTCATAGAGATAGAATTTGGCATTGAAAAATGTGGCATGTTAGTAATGAAAAGCGGCAAATGACACCTTGACGGACGGAATGGAACTGCCAAATCAAGACAAGATTAGAACGCTCGGAGAAAAGGAAACCTACATATACTTGGGCATTTTGGAAGCAGACACCATAAAATAAGTGGAGATGAAATAAAAAATTAAGAAAGAATATCTCAGGAGAACCAGAAAGCTTCTCGAGATAAAACTATGTAGCAGAAACCTTATCAAAGGAATAAATATCTGGGCAGTACTCCTCGTTAGATATTCGGGACCATTTTTGAAGTGGATCAGAGAAGATCTTTAGTAAATGGACCAAAAAACAAGAAAACTAATAACCATGCATAAGGCATTACATCCCAGAGATAACGTTGACAGACTATATGTATCAAGAAAGGAGGGAGGAAGAGGACGTGACAGTATGAAGACAGCGTTGACGCGTCGATACAACGACTCGAGGACAACATTGAAAAACACGAAAGAGGACTGATTATAGCCATTAAAACGATACTGACAAGACGAAGACCAACAGAAAATACGAACAAAAAAAATATGCACAACCCAGCATCTGTCCCGGAGAATGACACAAACTCCTCTGGGACTTTGACATACTAACAGATTATCTAATCTCGACCAAAAGACCAGACCTTATAATAATAATGAAAAAAAAAAAAAAACGATTATTTACAAAATTATGGATTTTGCTGTCCCGGCTGACCACAGAATAAAACTGAAAGGAGGGGAAAAGAATGATAAGTACCTGGACTTTGCTATGGAACATGAGAGTGACAATTATACCAATCGTGATTGGTGCTTTTGGTACAGTCACCAGTTGATTATTAAAGGGACTGGAGGACTTGGAAATAAGAGGACGAGTGGAGTCAATACAAACTACTACATTATTGAGAACGGCCAGAATACTGAGAAGAGTCCTGGAGACTTGAGGAAATTTGCTATCACTCAAACTCCAGGGAAAGACGATCAGGTGACACTGATGTGAAAAATTCTCAAGGAGTAAATAATAATGATAAGTCGATGGCGACAACCACAGCAACAAATTTTTCAATTACTACCGGTAGGAAAACAACTACTATTTTCATTTGTTCAATCAGTAAATGAAAGTTTCATTTCGAATAATTACATTTGATATCGGTGAACAAAAGACGTTCACATTTTACGGTAACGCCATGAAACTGTGTCGCGTGTTCATATTTTTTATCAATTACTGACGATGGCAATATTCTGAGGTTATTAAAAAAGAAGTTGTTAAAATAATTTTGTGTCACTTGGTCACAGACAAACTATTGATGATAGTTTGATTACTTGACATTTTGCTTTCGACGACGATATCGAAAAGGCCAAGATTAACAGGGGGAAAAAGTCTCAGTTAATCTCACTTCAAAATATTGACCAGTTTGCCAATTGAATGGCTAACCAATTCAAATTGACGCTGAAGAAATGATGAAACTATTTCACTCACTTAAGGCAAAAAGACGTTCACATGTCGCCGCATAACAATTAACGAGTTACGCTAAAAAAAAACCCAACTAATTATGGGTTCGATTCTCACTAGATGACCCAAATTTCAGATTTATCCAGTCAATGGGACGTAGAATACGCTGACTGGATCCCCTGCGGAGAAGTAATACCATCCTACCCTATAAAAAGGGGGTGTTCTGGGTATGACACTAAATTGCATTTGATAATAAGGTTTCAGTTTAAAAGATTTGGGTAAGCGTGACCTGCCTCTTCATTGTCATTTCTTTTAGGTCCACTTCGACCCAGACTGGTACTTCCTTGCAATCTGTTAGAGTCCCGTTTATTGCTAAAATATAACCTTTTAAAGTTATTTGTATTCAATAGGAATACTTGATACCATATAACTGAAAATTATTTGTATTAAGAATTTTTACTTGAAACTATAATTATTTATCATTAGTAGTAAAAACCATATAAATGTACGTACAATATTTGCATTAAGAAGCAATACTTGATACCATATAATTATACAAAAGACTTAAATATAACAGTACAATTTACACCACTCTCTAACTTCTAGGCATAAAATATCCTTAGACAGGTTAACATGCCAAAAAAATCAAACAATCATATTTCAGATGTTGTAGCATAACTAAGCAAGTCTTTGTATATTATTGAAGGCACCTAGTGTTGAATAGTTTGCAAGCTAGTTTAAAAAGTTAATTCGATTCTAACTGGGTGGCCTATAATAATAGCTTTGGGACATAACGGGGCTAAGCACAGTAAATATCAAAATAAAAGACGTTCAGGACAAAACATATTAACAAATTGAGGTGAAGTTAAGTGTTTTACGAGTGGAAGCATAAAACCGGGTTCAAATCCCAATCTCAATGGTTTAATATTGGTTTCCTGTTAAGATTTTAAGAAAATGTCTAAATTCAAATTTTGACTTTAAATCGGCTTGTTAAAGAATTATGATGATGAAATAACGGCAAGTTCTTACGTAACAAATTTACCTCTATCTCTCATAGGCTGGTCGACAGTACCAAAATATTTCAGGTAATGAAAAAATCCTTGTGTTATCCATCATATCAAAACCAAAAGTGTTTTTTGATAATGGTAATTTAACTGAAAGATGGAATAAAATCATTGAAGGACAAGGAAGTGTTTTTGACGATTTAATAACGGAGTTATCATAAGAATATGAAGTTTTTGTTAAATATAAATTATCAATGTACTCAGCACATTTTCATTAATCAGATATCGCAATTATTTTCTGGGAACGGATTTTAACACTCTCAAAACATAGCTAAAATATTCCTTATTCATATAGGAGAAGAATGCAAACTTAATTTTTTTAATTCATTAAACAAGTAACACAAAAAATTCATACATTCCATGATATTCTTAAATACCTCTCTCTCTCCTCTCTGTTTCTATATATATATATATATATATATATATATATATATGCGTGTGTGTGTGTGTGTGTGTGTTACTTACCATTTTTTATAGAAAGTTAATTTTCTAGCATTTTATCATGTCTTGCAGGGTTCATTATACTATTAAAACTGGTATTATTTGTTATCATTTATTACCAAACTTAACGTTACTGAAACTACGTAACACAAATTGCCTATATATTGTTAATCAATTTTATTTTGGGTTGTATGAGTATGATGTTTCACGAGAAATGATAACATCCTGGTCTCTTTAGAAGAAAATCAACCACAAAAAATTGTTTGGATGTTATTATTTTCGGGCGATGTTATGTGTGTATGAGTGAGTCTGTGTGTGTTTGGAGAGAGAGAGAGAGAGAGAGAGAGAGAGAGAGAGAGAGAGAGAGAGAGAGAGAGAGAAAGAGTGTGTGTGTGTGTGGGGGGAGAGAGAGAGTGTGTGTGTGTATGTAGAAAGAGAGTGGGGGAAAGAAAGACAAAGCGAGAGTGTGTGAGCATGTGTGTGCATGTAAAGAGAGTGTGTGTGTAGGAGGAAGAGAGAGAAAGCGTGTGTGTATGTAGAAAGAGAGTGGGGGAAGAGAGAGAAAGAAAGAGAAAGAAAGAGAAAGAAAGAGGGAGAGCGTGTGTGTGTGTGTGTGTGTGTGTGTGTGTTCTGTGTACAGAGAGAGTCCTCAATGATCGTGAAAACACAAAACAATTGTGATATGTAAGTTTTGATTTCCGTGTTATACAGTATATAGATGCCTTATGCATATATTAGTTTAATTTAGTCTGACACAGGGTCATGATATCAGAAAACTTTTTCCCTGTCAAAATTACACAAAACTCCTCATCACGCGTCGTACTCTTAAAAACTCTGAAGTAAATATTGAATTATATAATAAATTTTTGTTAGAAACAAACTTGTTAAAACTTTTAAGCAAATGCAATTACTTTTTGAACAAGATCGTTAATGAGCATCTAAGAAAATAGCTGCGATAATAATTGTTAAATTTAATGAAATTTAGAAGTAATTTTAATTAAAAGATTCCTTCTCTGTTCAAAACAGTGAATCTTGCTTTTCTACTTGCCAATGCCAAACTTTCTCACACAACAGATTAGATTTACTTTAATGCGACTCAAGAAGAAACTCGAAATTTCATTTGAATTATTGGATGATGCTCGTTAACAGAAACTAATTTGATAAAAAAAGAGAAAAGATGCAGTTGTATATCTATCAATTTTAACTTAGTACAACACAGATATTGAGGAACCCAAGTGAGAATTAAACTCACTACTCAAATGGAGAAAGCGCTTGTAGTGTAACAATTATCATCGTACGAAATGGACACGGCGATCCGAGTTCAAATCCTAGACGAGCTAGTTTGCATTTCCCATTGCACAAATACATTCGGGAAGGAATGCATCCAACTATTCTCATTCTAGATATGGGTCAATCGTAAGATAGATTGGGCTACCTGTGTAGGAGAAGGAAAACTCTGAATTCAAACCTGTTAAAACTCCGCTTAAAACTGACCTTGTGTCGCATCATGCTTGTGTAGAGGGGTTGGGTAAATACATAATCTTACAAATTGGTCTGGAAGTGTTAGTTCTGACTTGCAAGAAAGAGGTAAAAATATTTTTCCTAACAGGGAATAAAGATGCACGCATCATTGTACTATCGAACAAATACATTTTTCCAATGGAACATTTTCGTATTAAAGAAAAACAAGAAAAAGGCAAAAGGAATCAATGACGTTTTTCATTCTTGTACTCAGGAATAGTAGTTATGCCATATCTATACTACACAGTGATGCAAAAAGGCTGGGGGAATTTAACCATGAAAATATTACTTACCCTACACCTAGTTTCCACCATCTTCATCAAAAGTATTTTCTTCGGTGGGTATGTGTATGCATACTTGTGTGTGTGAGTGTGTATGTGTGCATGTGCGAGTAAATGTGTGCATGACTGAATTGTTATGTATTTATCTAACCTCTCCGCAAAGGACAGGATGAGACACAAGGTCAAATATCAAGTGGATCACACTTAATTCGGATTCAGGGTATTTCCTCCTCTTAGACTGGTTGCCTAACCAGAGTAAAAGAAATTAGTCTGCTCAATTATTTACTCATAGCTGAAGGGATTCATGCTTTACCTAAAGTCATTCGCGCAATGTGAAACGCAACCAACCTCGTCAAGGATTTGAACTCCGGTTGCCGAATGAGTAAGTATGTTTGTCTTTGTGTATGTGTGTGTGTGTGTGTGTGTGTGTGAGTCAGTAAGAGAGTATATGTGTGTGTGGTGTATGAGAGAACGTGGGTGTGTAATTGGGTGTGTATGAGTGTGTGTGTTTTTGTGAGTTTACAGGGCGTATGCGTGGAGTGTATGGGGCGTATGTGAAAAATTCAATTGAATGATTCTCATCTTTCGATGAAAATGTTTAGATAGCAAAAATAGCGTCTGTTTTATTCTCACGATTCTTCTAATTTTCTTAACATTTTCATTGCAGTGTTAAAATTAAAGTTTTTTCTTCCATTGCAGGGATTATAGCTATCATCATCAACATTATCATCATCACCATTAAGCCGTGCTGACAGCACGGATTTCCTTGACACTCTCTTATTATCCGTTTCTATCGGCTTTAGCTCTTGCTAAATCCTCTAGACAGCCCCCAGTGTCAGACCAAAGCTGATAAATATAAGCTTTTTCTGGTCAGCCAACTCTGGTGTGTCCATATGTTAAAGTCCACAGGAAAACATCCAATATCTCGTTGTCGCACCCGTTAGGCACACAAAGAAATATATGGATTTTATGAAATATCTTTCAACATATAATTACACGCATTTGTCAGACGTGGTTTTGCTTGTAAGAATTAGTAATTCTTCAGTTTCAAGTAGCTTTTAAGTAAAACAGTCTTTCACCAACAACATTTTTTATTTCTTAAATCATTATCGATTTATCTATTTAGCTATTTTGTATTCAGATAACATCTACCACTTTATAAATAGCAGTATGGCTATTACCAGAAGATAAATATTTTAGTCATGAAAATCTATGATATTATTCTCTCCCTTATTCTACCTTTCCGCAGATAACATACTATTCTGCTTCTTTCTTTCTTTCTTTCTTTCTTTCTTTCTTTCTTTCTTTCTACGGAAGCAGACGACAAAATCATCAAGCCATGTTCTTTTCAATTAACAACAGAAGCTTACCGAATTTTGAGAGTAGAGCAGATTGTTTCATAAGATGAATATTTATTCACAAAGTTATATTTACTTTTCTTCCTCTTTCGTTCAAGTTATTATTTCTTTCTTTCTTTCTTTCTTTCTTTGCTAAGTTTACTTTATACAAGCATTATTAGTCTTTTCATTTCTATTCCCTTTTTCCCCTCTCATCAAGACTGCTTCAGTGGTGATTAAATACTGGGCTAATCGCAATATCTGTTCGTCTAATGATTGTAAAAAGTTGTCCCTTCTCATTTAAACACTACAGAAGCAGCCATTTAGACCCGGTTCAGAAGTGATTACTCGGAACATCTACCTATATGTGAAAGCATGAAACATGAATGTGAAAACATAAACACGAATCGGAAAATATAAATGTGAAAACATGAAACATGCGAGAATAAACATTGAGGAAGCAGTCATGAAGACTTCGTTTTAAAAGTGGGTGCTCGTAATATGTGGTTGTTTAATGATTGTGAAGAATATATATATATATATATATATATATATATATATATATATATATATATATGTGTGTGTGTGTGTGTGTGTGTGTGTGTGTGTGTGTGTGTGTGTGTGTGTGTGTACGAGGGTCAGCTAACAAATTCTTAAGCTAACCAAAATATTCTTATGGGATGTGACCAAATGAGGTTTATCCTCTTGCGGTCCTCATATTTCATCCATCGATGTTACAGTGCATTGTGAAAAATCCATCAACAGCAGCTATTACCACAAATAAAACAAATTTTGTATTCAAATGTTGTTGGAGTTTTTCTAATTACAGTGTAATTCTGATTTATTCATTTGCAAGGAAACGAGTAATCTGTAATAAAATAATCTATGCAAAAATTATGATGGAAGCGTATGTAATGTAAAGGGACAATTTTTTTATTTGATGCATTTTATTCCCGTCTATTTAGAATTAAAGAAGCTGACAACAGCCTTATTGAGGCAAATTTGTTCCTTAACAACAAAAGGTTAGATTATTTTGAGGATTGAACAGGTTGTTTCTTGCAAAAATATGTAGATATATAAAATCACATTCCCTGTTCAATTATCTCTCTTTTGGTATTTTTGCTCTTTTTCTTAAAGGTATCATTATTTTATGAAAAAAATGATTAATCTTTTCATTTCTATTTCTTTTCCTCTTACATTATAAATATTTCCACAAAAAACAATTTTTCTAAATATAAATTTTTAAAAATCTCATACAATCGCATATCAATATGACGACTAAAAAAACTTTGAATTTGAATGTAGTTTAAGTTTGGCTCACCTTATTCATTTATTTGGAAGGAACATATAATAAATAATCAATAGTATATTAATACAAATGATTAATAATAGATAGATTGTTCAAATATTATGATACACTTATGTGTACGGTAAAGAAAGAAATGATTTTTATATGTTTTATTCTCCAGCTTAAATAGATTGTTTAAAAATCTGTAGTGCATATAATATCAAATTTGAAAAATATTTTAAAAGTTGTTTTATTTCATTTATTATAGTGGTTTTTATTGTTTTTTGTTCAAGCAAGACAAAATGAATTTTTAAAAAATTAAATAAAAGCTTATAGCAAAAAAAAAAAAAAAATGAATGAATGAATGAATGAATGAATAATAATAATAATAATAATCTCGGCCACACATTATACTTATCAACAAAAAAAGAGAATTTGCAAAATTGTGGACTTAGCTGTCCCGGTTGACCACAGAATAAAACTGAAAGAAAGTGAAAAGAAGGATAAATATTTTGACTTGCTAGGGAATTGAAAAAAAAACAAAAAAACTATGGAACATGAAGGTGATAATTATACAAATTGTGATAGGTGCTTTTGGTACAGTAACTAAAGGATTATTAAAGAGACTGGAGGAATTGGAGGTTGGAGGACGAGAGGAGACCATCCAAACTACAGCACTATTGAGAACGGCCAGAATACTGCGAAGAGTTCTGGAGACTTGAGGAGACTTGCTGTCACTCGGGCTCTAGTGAAAGACCATCAGCTAACACTGATGTGAAAAACTCTCAAGGAGTAAATAATAATAACAAAAATAATAGTAATAAAAGAAACTCTGATTGGATGAAATCGATTTATATAACCTTTAATTATTCTCAAACTCATGGTCATAAAAAATCTTTAACATTATAACACGATGTTATATATATATATATATATATATATATTGTCATCCTCAGACAGACTGTTTCGTTGTATCGCAACTCTTCAGTGTAGCTAGACACACAGGACGCTTGAATCTGGGATCGAAACCCGCCCAACTTTATATTAAACTTAGTATCATACCGTTCAGCCAACAAGCGTACCACATCAGCTCGAGCATCGTGTAGTCACTTTTTGTTTGTTTACATTTTTGTCTAATACCCATGAACAGATGTATAAGTTAGGTTAGCGTAAATGCAGAGTCAACGGCGTTTGGTGACAGTCAGTTTATCCCCCTACGTGATCATCAGACCCAGCTACACTATCCTTAGATCTACAAATGCTCTCTCAACGATTTTGAGCACACTAGTTATCACTATGGCAAACTACATTATTATTAATATATATATATATATATATATATATATATATATATATATATATATATATGTATATATATGTGTGTGTGTGTGTGTGTGTGTGTGTGTGTGTGTGTGAGAGAGAGAGAGAGAGAGAGAGAGAGAGAGAGAGAGAGAGAGAGAAAGCAAGAAAAAAGTTTTTGTTTTCTAAAGATCGAGATACAATCTGATTCGAAGTTACCAAATTTGTTAAGTACACTTATAAGACCTTGGGGGTGTTTTTAATATAAAATCTTTTTTCTAACGTCTATTATGGAAAGTTGGTCTCTAATAATAATTCAGAAAATTTTCACTTCTTATTTATATATTTCATTTGTTTTGATTTGATATAAGATCGTTTATTCAACTACTTTATAACTATAATCTTAAAAAATTCCGAGAAAATTCATTGTCTGTAAATATATATCTTTGTCTTGAATAATGTTAAAACATTCATCGAAAATATCTTGTTTGAATATATTATCAGGATATTTACAAACACTGATTCCTATTAAAAAAAAAAGTAAAAAAGAAAGTTCTAGGCCTTTTCAGAACTAATCAGCAGTCTCGTAAAACTCAAACGGAAACGGGAAAACATTCATTGGCTGATCAGAAGTACAAAGAAATTGGTATACTGTCTTTAGGGTGGGATCCTAAGGTTGAATTTTTACCCGGCCTATTGGTCTAGTAGGTAGAGTGTTTCTCAATGGCTCAGTTGACCGGGGCTCAATCCCAGGTTGAATCATACCAATGACTAAAAAATGGTACTTGATACAGCCTTGCTTAACAAAGCATAATAAAGTGCGTATCAAGGGTAAAATGAAGCAATCTAGGGAAAGAAGTAGCATCCTCTCCGATACCTCGGTCTTGTAGCTATTGAAAAGGGAGCCTTCAGTTCGCTGTTGACTTTACTTACTGGATTAATATTACAGTTCATATAACAGATGTGATAATAGGAAAAATATAGAAGTTAATCAATAATCGTTTGCAGATATTTTCAAGGAGAAACACTTGACACGATTCGGTCACTTTAAGTTCAGAAGTTTTGCCTTTAAGGTCGTATTGATGATTGCCGGAAGAAAGAGTGCTTCCTGTTGTCACCTGAGAAGCTGTGTTCAAAACCCTACGTAAGTAAGAAGGTGTCTTTTCCTTCGAGATACATGTCCGAAACGACACGAGGTTCACGTAGTGCGTCAGTGATCTTAAGGCAGCCATAAAACACACAAGTTACAAATGGAAAATAAAATTTATTTCACCTAGTCTCTCAACCGGCTCAGGGCATCTCGCCGATTATTTGTAACAGTTGTTTGATAGGATCATCAGTCATATAGACATTAGCAATTAAATATGATTTTTTAGAATTAATGGCTTACGAACATCTCGACCAACCAAAATCATAAAATTCGCAAGATGGATTTTCTGTTTCTTTTTTTCCTCTTTCCATGTGTTATTTCTCTTCATTTGAATACTCCAGTATATTGCATTTTTTCTCTTACAAATATTTATTTTTTTATTATTTATTTAACTAGTTCCAAAATAGTTCTTTTATGATTAGATAATTCTTTGTCAACAAGTCTTGTTACTATGGCACTAAGAATGAATTAGTCTATCAACTTTACATTAGATTCAAAGTACGAAAAAACAAAACAACGCTCAATGTACAAATCAACCAAACCCCTCCATCGCGGACAGGATGCAACACAAGTTCAATTTTTAAGCAGACTACAACTGATTTAAATTTAAAGTTTTCTATCTCCTTGACTGGTTACTTTAGCAAAGCTAAAGAACTCTATCTACCCAATTATTTACCCGTAGCTAGAGGAAGAACAGATGGATTCATGCCTTTTCCAAGGGCATTAACTTCAAGTGAAGGAGGTGTCCGTGGTATAATGGGTATCGTTGTAGGGAATGGACACGGCGACACGAGTTCAAATCCTCGACAAGACTGATTGCATTTCACATAGCACTAATACCCTTGGGAAAGGTATGAATCCAATTATTCTCCCTCCAGCTATGGGTAAATAGTAGGACAGGCTGCTCTCTTCAGCCTTGGTGAGGAACCTAGTCTAGGAGAAGGAAAACTTTGAATTCAAACCTGTTAAACTCCGCTTAAAAATTTGACCTTGTGTCATATCCTGCCCGAGCGGAGGGGTTGGGTAAATAGGATTAACTTCAAGTGATACGCAAACAGCCTCGTCCAGGATTTGAACTCGGTTTGCTGATTCTATTTCCTTCAACGATAACCATTACGTTAAGTGCGTATCCATACAACTTTGCTTGCCCTTTTGTTCATTCACCTAAAAGTCAATGATAAAACGTGGAGTAGAACAGGTGTGATCAGTAATAATCTATTATGTGACACGCTCGGTAGCGCCAGGAGTGGCAGTACCGCCTTGAGCTACCGAAACTGTGTTATCACCCTGGATGGCGGCTGATGAGGCTAGGGTATCGCACGTGCTTCCACACGTTGTATGATGAAAAAAAAATGTGACACGAACAATAGGTGATGATATGATATCTGATTGCGATGGATAGAGTATCATTGGATGTTGCTACCTGAAATTTGTTAAAACAAGAGAAAACTTTGCCTTTCGAATGCTATTTGCATAAGTTTGTCCAATTTCGATTTGCAATTTTAGGTGACGAAAATTCCCGATTAACGGAAGGAAAACATATCTGCAGTATTCTCTCTCCTGAGCAATGACGAGGCAAACCGGAAAGAGATATTCATCCAACTAAATCCTAGCTGATCTGCGTCGTGGGAGAGTTCCAATCTCCAGACGACCCCAAAGAATTAATCATATCGCCTCGATCCTTCGAAATGAAGTTGGCAGTTCCTCCTTTTCGAAGGATTCAGATGAATTGAGAGGCCAGTGTCGGATTAAAGGGATAAATTCAGTAGACCAGAATTTGGGTATGTAGAATTTAGTCGAAACAAAAGGGGTTATAGAGAGTGGATAGATAGTGAGAAATGGGTAGAAAGAGAAGGCGAAAAAGGGCGGAAAAGAAAAGGGTGCAAGAAAGAGACAAAGAGAAAGAACTATACAGAATAAAAGATAGATAGAGAGAGAGAGAGAGAGAGAGAGAGAGAGAGAGAGAGAGAGAGAGAGAGAGAGGGGAAAAGAAAAAGAATTTCATTTGGCATTGAAAAAGCCGAATCAAGTTTGCCGCACAACAAAGACGAAGGGACATGAAAAGTATTTTTGCAAGGTTGATCGCTTGGCATGACATGACATTTTATCTGCACACGGATCCCAACCCCTTTTACCAACGAGCGCGCTGGCGTGCGCACACAGACACACACTTGCACACACATACACACACACAAAAAGAATACGCCAAAAAGGAAAAATATCCCTGGAATTGCATTAAGTTTTTGCCGATCTTTTCGAGTGATCAGGTGACACCTAGCTAAACCTACCCTGTGTCGTTATGTGTCCACTTTTGCTTGCGTACACGCATAGGTATATTTATCCTATACCGTATCTATTTAACTAAAACACACAAGTGCATTTGGTTGGGAAGATTGCTCGCTGGAATTTATCATAATTCATCCACACACGCACAGAGAGAGAGAGAGAGAGAGAGAGAGAGAGAGAGAGAGAGAGAGACGTATACGCAAATTTCTCAATGGAAAGTGCCCAACCAATTAATAATAATGAACAAATACATATATATTTGAAAAAAGTATATAGAAGAACCCCCCCATATATATATATATATATAAAACACAGATGATTATATTAATGGACAAATATATATATATATATATATATATATATATATATATATATATATATATTACACACACACATATATATATATTGCACATAGATAATTATATTAATGGTTAACTGAAAAATCTTTTCATTATTTTTCACTACTCTGCATGCATGTTTTTACTGTATGTATAACTATATTTCTTACATGGTATTTTTCGGGTTTTCTTTTTTCTTACAAAGAATATATAAGAAACTTTGCGATGAATTAAAATAATAGCAAAAGCATGATAGTCATTAGTGTTTATGTAGCAAAAAGGAGAACTTTGCATTTTTCAAAGTTTTATTTTCATTCATCTGGTAACATCCTGATAGGAAATAATCATGTGACTCAATCTAAAATGAAATAACGAAATAATGAAATGGATACACCTGAGAACAGGAATAAAAACACAAATTGATACTTTTTGGTTTGTCAATGAAATATTCATTCCCTGAAGGTATATTGATGAAGATTACTTTTATTGGTTATGTTGTAAAATATATATACAAAGTTACCATGAAATTTCTTCTATAAGCTATGTATGGAATCATTTAAAAGTTGGACTCAAAAGTGGGGTATTTTCTAAGGAAATAACGTGTCTAAAATGTCTCTAACTGGTCATGTTTCTATCAATGCGACGGAAGTCTTGACAAACTAGGAATGAGATTTTTAATAGGGTAAGTCAGAAGTTTTGCAATATTTTGTTACGTACAATTTTGAGGCGCGTGAAGTTCAAGCCGGAACAGGTACTCGTTGTGGTTGGTATTATCTTGGTTGTACATTATTTCAGTTCATTTGTGATTTGAAAACTGTGTGGATGAACTTGCAGCCTAGTCTAATTCCGGAGCTTTACGAGATCGGACTGCACCGTTACGTCGCAGAAACAACCAAAACATTTATTGTGTGAAAGGTGAAGGCACAATTGATCACAGTCTAGTAACCCGATTCCGATGCCGTACTCCCAGCCTTAGAGGCAAATCCGACAAGTAGCACCCGGAGAGTATCAGGCAAGCTTGGTACCTTATAGTCCAGGTGGTTCGTCACCTTTACGATCTTGGCAAAAGCATCCGTTGAAGCCGAATTTTGTCTCAAATATTGCAACAGTTTTGACTCATTCAAGTAATTTATACCAAGACATCTTCTAAAGAGGTAAGCGATAGTCTTACTCAGCAATGCAGTTACGAACGTATATTTTGAATCAACTGGATTTCTACATAATTTATTGAAGTTATTCCTTGATTTAAAAAAAAAAAGGCTGAATATTTTCCTGATCTGTGCGTTCAAGAGAATAAAATCAATTTTGAATGTTACTCTTAGTCATTCTGAAGATCTGCCTCGTTGTCACACCACGTGATCACGGATCGACTAATTAGGGTCAGCAAATATATCAGTCAATAGAGCTGAAAGTATAGTTATTTTGAAAGACACTAATAATGTAACCAAGATGAAACCGATATTTTCATTTGGAGAAATGAAAATCACATCAGTTGAAGTATCAGCAGAAGCAGCCCCAGGATTGAAGATAGGTACAACTCTTCTGCACTAAAAAAGAAAAAAATAGAAATAAAAAAAACCCAAAAAACAAACTCGTATTGATCGCTTGGGATTATTCATTTATTAAAATGGTCGAATATTTCCAATCAGCATTACCCGGCGATATTCGTGCACAAGAAAAAAACAGAATTAAGGGAAGAAAAGCTTTTTTCAACTGAAATTTTACTTTCCATCGGTATGTATATAATTTAGTGTAGTGAAAACATAGAGTCATCGGCGTTTGGTGACTGTCCGTTTCTCGCCTATGTGATCATTAGACCAGGCGGGAATCCTTTCATATACTCTGCTGACTCAGTGTCTACATTATACTAACAAAAATATATATGCCTTACCACCGATACTGAGTACTATTTATAGATATATCAAACTACATTATATATATATGTTTGATTAAGTAAGACAAGCACAAAGTGTCTGTACTATTCTAACTTAGACCCATTTAAACCTTCGTATGAGTCGTTTGACTTTTAGATAGAATGAATTTAGGTAGGCATTGTATATTTTCCAAGTACTTTGGGCTCCAACTGAGGAGCGAATAATGAAATGGCAAACACAATGACGACCTTATATCTCTATATAAAGAGTAAGAGGAAGAACAACAGGGAGGGAAATTTACGAAAGAAAAGAACGGTATTTGAGCTAAGAAGAACAACTGACGGTAAATACGCAATAGGCATTTTAGAATGTGGCTGTTGTATTCGAAGTTGATCTTGTTTAAGGAAGGTCTATTAATCTCTAAATAGAAAGCGTTAAGAATTTGGAGGCTTTGTTTATTTGTTTTTCTTTGTAGTTTCAGTTAGAATTTTTCTATATTTAGACGTGGGATACGGATGCGTTTTAAGATGCTGAGAAATGAAATTTGTGTCAGAAAGGTTTAAAAGAGAAAATGTTGCATATATATATTTGCTTCGTTTAGGATTTTCCCCGCATATATATATATATATATATATATAGAGAGAGAGAGAGAGAGAGAAAGAGAGGGAGAAAGTTAAAAGGCACAGAGATAAAGAGAGAAAATCTTATATGTACGTACATATAGGATCTTCTCTTTGTATACCTCGCCATCGCACAAGGGTTAGTAAATCTGTATTAAATGAAAATCACTCAGCATTTTTAGCAGATTTTGTCTAGTTTAGCAAATCCATTTCTTCCTTGACGTAGATCAAAGGTTAATTAGTCTTGCTTAACCATAAAGTGCTCTTCTATTGTAACTTTGTGTCAGTCTTGTATAAGGTTTGTTTAGTATCTACGCCAGGGAAAATCTTTTGATAAATGCAGAGATATAAAATCTACAATAGTGTATATATACAGGAATCCACTAGTTTATCTATATTTGTATTACTGGAAAAGCCAGATTATTTGAACCTACAAGAAGGATCGAACTCTCAATTCTTCTAATAACTGTGTTTATTAACTATCGTTTTAGAGCAGACGGTTCTCTACGCACGTATATGGGAATACGTGCGTTGTTTTCTTAAAACTAGATATTTAAACGAAAGTTAAAGACCAAAATTGATATCACGAAACAACGTACACAAAAGAAGAAAATCAATATATATATATATATATATATATATATATGTATGTATATAGTTTTTATTTTGAATACAAGGTTAGTCGGACGGGAAGCAAAATCTCAGTCTTATCCCAAAAGCCGTTTCTGACGTCATTCATTAGAGAATATCTCTTCGTCCTGCTGGCTTAGGAAACGTTCAATTTAAAAATAAAAGTTGAAAAATAATCGATATTTAATTCAGTTGTTGATGCATTAGACTGATTATTATTTGAATATCGGATCATTTTTACCATCTTCAACTTATTCTGATTAAGTAAATATATTTCAAAACGAATGTATGTGGGTCTCTTTATCTAAACAAGTCTCATGTTTCTTAGGTATGATATAAAACTGTATCTCGTAGTGTGGCTCCAGTTCTGGAGCTCTGGAGAGTATTTCTTCATCGTAATTATTCACAGGTTTAATCTGACTCGGAGTGATAGTATCTGTTCGGGTTCCATCTATTGGTTCAAATTGATCTTTTTAAAATTATTAGTATTGGATATAAATACGTGAAAACATAACTGTGTGCAAATTATTTTTTGTTGCAAAAATAATTATCATAAACAAATAATAAAAAATTGAAATTTAAAAAATGATTGCAATTGAAGATTGGAAACGATTATGATTATAATCAAGTATTTTTAAATGAATCAAATTTCAGCATTAAATAACCCATAATGGGTTGAAATGCAATTAAACCAATAAACTAATCCTAACTTAGTGGTAGTGGTGAGCGGTAGTTTAAATCTGATATTAACACTAAAGTTTTCATTGAATATTCACGTTTGCATTAATTTTGGTTTATAAAAACAATACTTCAGTTGCATCGCTCTTATTGTCTTTGTTAAAAGTGGAGAAATTATGGTTTGCATACCAGTGTGCATTGTCAAACTGACAGAGACAAAAGAAGGTTGGATTCATGCCTTACCCAAATGAAATTCATACCAATAGTGGTCTCTAAAATTCGAACTTGGTTAGCTAAATCTCACCGTGACCAACTGAATCAAAATAGAGTTTACAATAGCATTCGTATTAAATGAAGTCCCATGTGGACATCATCATTCCTTATTGTTATTTTATTCTAATCCAAACTGATCATCTGGTAAATGTCTGGTCGATAAATTCGAATTTAAATGTCGCTTTATGGTTTGATTCAAATGATAAAACCTTTTTTTGCATTAGTTTTTTCTTTGTCACTCATTTCAATCGATCTTCGAAAAACAATCATCAATATTTATCACATTTTTCTCTGCCGACATGTGTGGAATAATTTTACACGTACTGTCCAACATACGCAGATACTCTGTCTCTAAAACTGTCGCAATCACTCCAGACTATAGAATTTTCATTTGTGAATAAATGCAGACTTTTAAATTCAATTAAAAAAAACAACATTATTTTTAATTTGTCCACATTTCAAATTTATAGAAAAAAACTCATCAAAATTTTTGTTTTTATGTTTCCTTCTTTTAAAAAGCAAAGTCTGGAATTGACTCATGATAATGGAACGCTCAGTGAGGATCAAACTCACTACATTAAAAAAGAGCCTGCTGAACTTGTTTTTTTAATAATTACCCCTTCTATATATATATATATATATTAGGATAGTGTAGACATATTCAACGACGCTTGATGACTGAGTTTTTCGCCAATGCGATCGTCAGATCAAGGATATATATATATATATATGTATATATATATATATATATATAAATCTCTCTCTCTCTCTCTCTCTCTCTCTCTCTCTCTCTCTCTCTTTCATACAAACCCTCTCCCTCTAACTTACTACCCAATCTCTCTCTAGTAACGAAGCATCCATTTAAGTTCCAACTCACTGCCGAGCGAGAAACTAGCTTCCGAATCATTGTGCTTCGATAGACATCATCTATCTATGTTTATTAATATATCTATCAGAGTGAATGTCTAACAATATATATATATATATATATATATATATATATATATATATATATATATATATATATTATGGCAAATTTTATTAACGACAATGGAACACTATTTATTATTTTTAATTGTAATTTTTCAAATCTTCTTGTTATTTTTCTTGTGCCGAGATCCTGGTGGTAAAGTAATTGTCCCATATCTTTTGCCCAAGCACTTTCGACCATAGATAAAAATAACACTAACTCTGCTAAAATACTCCCAAATCATACCACTGTAGCATACGAATTTATATGTTCATTTCGAGAGTGCCTCCCAAAAAACAAAAATAATATCTACATTGATTATACAGCTACAACACTATCCCGTCACTTTACTTATCACCTTTCTGAAAATTGCGACATAAAAACGACATTTAATTAGAAAACACAACAATGTAAGGAAGACTGTAACAGAAAATGCAATAATTATACAGAGAAATAATAATAATAAACGATTATAAATCCTAGAAGCAATATGCATTAAAAACATAAATAAAATAGCATTTAATACAGGTAGCAACACATTGAACATTTTCAATTACTGAAATCACCAATCCTATTAGATAACTCATCCAACAGAATATATATTTATTAAAACCTTTCCCACTGAAGGTTTTTTTAAAACAAAACGATGAAAACGTTCCAACTGACCACTTTAAAATAAAAACGCTACTAATAATCAAAACAGTAAAACTCAAAGTAAACGACCACTGATGATGACCAAAAGTATGAGCGAAAGCGCTTGGGCAGAAGATATGGGACAATTTCTTTACTACTTGATCCCGATACAAGAAAAATAACAAGAAAACTTGAAAAATTACAATTAGAAATAATAAATAGTTTTCCATTGTTTTTAATAAAACCTGCCTTTATAACAACTTGCTGCCTAAATATAAACCCTTCAATGTATATATATATATATATATATATATATATATATATATATATATATATGTCGGTTTCGACAAAAGTTTACATACCTAAACACTAAGATTCAGAAAAGGAAGGCAAAACTATGGATTTTTATCTACCCAAATAACTCAAAAGCCATGCTAGATAATAAATCTATAAACAAGAAGTACATATACAGCGCTTTGAACTGCGAAGCATTCTCCTTTTTTGAACGAGTTTCTTCCGATCATAGAATTGTCTCAGTACAGATTTACTTGAGTCTATGAGAAACAAGAAGCAAACGGGTAAATCTGTGCAATATGACCGGTCCTAAAATGGAAATAGTGATAAATGCAATCACTATACGGTAATTGTAAGAAATAAGTCTGATACTCTTCAAGTGATATTTAAAAGACATACTTCAAATCAAGAATATGAAAACTTTGTTACCGCCCATTTAGAAGCAACAGCTGAGTATATACTAACAAGGTTAAGAGTCAAACGTAAAATTACTGAGGAGTCAATAGCAGTTAAGAGAAACGAGATGATTAGAAAAAAAGCATTTCTTAATATTGCATATTTTTTTCCATGAACTAAAAGTTCATAAAAAAAAAGCCGACAACCACCAATTTCAAGGAGCTTAAGAAAGGTCTGAAAGAACCAAATAAAACATCCCTAAAAAGAACAACTTTGATACATCTAAGGGCAAGTCAATTAAACAAGAAATTCTGTTTAAGATATACAATTTCAATTCACTTGGCATGCAGTAAAAAAAGTTTGCAGAAAGAAAAGCACCTCAAGAGCAAAACTAAAAGCTGACTGTTAAGAAGATAGACATCAAAAATGGAAAGAACGTTGCAAGAATCTACTTGGAAACCCTCCTAAAATGATATATAAATCTACTGAAGAAATCATTAATAGTCAAATAGACATAAAGCTCAGACATATGATAGAGGATGAACTCGATGCAGTTCTGAAAATAATTAAAAGTTGAAAAGCGACAGGCCGCGACAAAATATCTCTAGAAGTCTGGAAGACAAGAACATTTAATGTCACACTTCTTTGATTATGCAATGGTGTGTAGGAACAAAGCAATAGAGAAAAGGACAAAAGGCTGCATCCCCCTCTTCAACAAGAAAAGCGATCTTGGAATCACCAAAAACTACAGAAGTACACCTTTTACAGTCATAACTGCTAAAGTTTATAATGCCCTGTTTCTCAATCGCATCTGACATGAAATCAAGAAAAAAATCAGAACGGTTTTCTAAGAAATCAGTCTACAACATCTCAGATTCTAGCTATTCGTCGAATCATTGAAGGAGTACGTGCAAAAAACTTCGAGGTTGAACATCTGTTTGGTAAGGAATTTGATTCCATACACGGAGGAAAGATGGAGCAAATACTACTCGCATATGGTCTTCACCGCAAAACTATTACCACTATAATTATGCTCTACAAAGTCACGAAAGCAATGGTTCGCTCACCTGTTGGTGAGACTGATTTTTTGTTGTTGTTATTGTCACTGGAATCTTGCAAGGAGATAGATTCGTACAGTTTAAAGTAATAATCTATCTAGATTATGTAATAGGAACTTCAATAGATCTAAGAAAAGAAAAGAAGCAGAAGATATCCAACTGAAACTATCACCGATTCTGACAACACAGATAATCTAGTGCTTCTCCCAAATACATCTGCTCAAGCCGAGTCTGCTGCATAACCAGTAGCAGACAGAAAGAGCCATTTGCCTATAGGTGAACTCAGGAGCGATCGATGATAGGGACGGATAAAGAGAGATACTCTGGGAATTCAGTGCTGTCAGAACGACTTCATGATGATATATATATATATATATATATATATATATATATATATATATCACTCATTAATCGACTGGACTCCCAGTGTGACAGTAATCTTTCATGGAATTGATGTTTTTATTGACGCTTTCATGGAATTGATGTTTTTATTGAACACTCTACCCACTAGATGGGTAGAGTGTTCGCCAATGGTCCGGGAGAACTTGGTTCAATCCCAGGTTGAGTCATAAAAACGGTACTTGATACCTCCTTGCTTAACACTCAGCAATATAAGGTACGTATCAAGGGTAAAGTGGAGCAACCCAGGGAAAGGAATAGCGCGCTCTTCTACACTTCGGTGTAGTAGCTATTGAAAAGGGAGCCTTCTGGTCCCCCTCGACTACGGTCACCAACTTTACTTTATTCATATCTATTTCAGTTTATTATCTATTTATGTCTTTTTATGCGTCCCTGGGCTTTTCCACTTAATACTATTTTCTCACATCAACCTTAAAAACACTATAAATACAATATCTATATGTAGATCAAGTTCTGTTTAGTAATTCATCCGATAATTCCCCAAAATACCCTCTTAAATTCTTTTTCTTGACATTTATTCTGAAATCATCCCATTTGATCTTAACATTTTCTACACAATTGTTGTTTTTGATCCGATTAAGCTAATTGTTCCAAAAATATATTACTCAATAAGCAAAAATATTATTATATTTGTTAGTAAACTCTATTTTTGAAATTTAAAGTTCAGGGAAAACTATATCGAGAATTTTGATGATTAAAAAATGATTATTGGTACAAATGCAGTCTCCACAAAATTAAAATCTATTTACATATTGAACTGGAAATCATTTCATCTCATAAGAATATCTTAAGTTTATTGCTATTGTTAGATATATTCAGGCATTTGTAGTGTAGTGGTTATCGCTATATGAAATGGGTATGGAGACCAAACTTAAAATCCTAGATGACGCTGTTTCCATTCCTCATAGCGCTAATACCCTTTGGAAAGGTACGAAAACAACTATTCTCCCTCCTGTTATGGGTAAATAGTTTCTCAGATTAGGCTCTTTAAGCTTGCAGCGTCAACCAGTCTAGGTGAAGGAATACACTGAATTCAAAGCTGTTTTACTCAGCTTAAAAAATTAACCTTATGTAGCATCCTTTTCGCAGTGAAAGTGTTGGATAAATACATACATATATAAATCCATATATATATATATATATATATACATGACAAAAATTTGGTTCCCACATATATATATATATATATATATATATATATATAGAGAGAGAGAGAGAGAGAAAGAGAAAGAGAGATAATAAAAATATTTGGGTTTAGATGATTTCACATGAAAATAGATTTCTATAATTTTTGTAGTGCTTCTCTGAAATCCATTAACGTTTTGTTCCACTGGAGTGGTGTTTGATCAGATTCAGTTCAAATCAACTAAATGCAGACCCCACGACCTTTAGGAAAAAAGTGTTGAATTCATCAACACGTTTGTTTTAATTTTCGTTGATGTGTTTGTAAAAAGTCAACCCGTACAAATGCAAATGCACAACTTAGAAATAAAAATGACTTTTAACTCACCGCTGGTGATGAACCTTTCATTGCAGCATCTACTCTACCGAATCCACTGGGAGTGACGAGGAGAGAAGAGTCAATGAAAATCACTTCATTTTTTAATGTCTTCATGTAAACGCTCAACGAGCATAGATATGCTGGCATTGACGTGATTATTCACATATGGCTCGTTACTTTTGACTAGGATCAAAGTGTATTATCTGTGAACTCTGCCCAAGATAAAAGTGTCACTTGCACACTGTTCACTTGAGATCAGTGTAGTATCTGTGGAATCTGGTTATCTTATAATTTACCGGATGATTTCACAGTTTTGTTTGAACGATAGAATACTGGTGTCTGGGGATAGATATCGCACCTGCTCATCTCCAGTTAGGATGTTCTCATCAGAATAAGATTCACTTGTTCATTGTATATATATATATATATATATATGTGTGTGTGTGTGTGTGTGTGTGTGTGTGTGTGTGTGTGTGTGTGCTTTATTTATCATTTTTTAATAATTTACGGAGAAGAAAACAAAGAAAACTACTGTTGTAATTTGGTTCCTGAGGTTAAAGAACCGGAAGCACCAGTTCCGCCATTGCTAAAGAAAAACGAAAGTACCGGTTCTGTCATTGTTATTCGTTAATAAAAGGTAGTAGATCTCTCTCTCTCTCTCTCTCTCTCTGTAGTCATCTTCTTGCACAAATTTCAACATATACAGCAAAAATTAAAATTTTTTATTAATATCTACTATCAAAGTTAGTAATAAAGCAGTGTAACGACGGTGGGCTTCAAGGGTTGGTGTTCAAATCTGCGTAAAAATCACTTACTAATTTTACATACCTGTTTGTTTTAAGGTCAAATAGGTTATGAGCAGAGAAACAAACATTCTGTTTATATACACTGGCATGGTAACCGTCAAAATTGACTGAATGATTTACATATGCTTCGGCATTTTTGTTTGGGATCACAGTGTAGTATCCGTGAACTTTGCCTTGAATTAAAATGTCGCTCCTTACGTCTGCTGTTATTATTTTGAATTTGAGTCAAAAATGTAATACTTCCTCAAAAATACAAAAATTGGTATATAAATATATCGATGATTATACAGTTTTCTTAATTTTAATCTTATCGATATATCTAATAAGATTCCAACAGATACAGATCAGATATATCCTTGAGAGAAGAACCGAAATGTAACACTTAGATCATAAATAAAGTACACATACTCTCTGCTCCTTGCAGAAGTTACTGATGGGTGAATAAGGAAAGGAAGAAAGACAAAAAGCCATACTCTTCGATATATATATATATATATATATATATATATATATATATATATATATATATATATATATATATATATTGAACAGTGTAGCTTTAATCAACATTTTATAAATTCACCTAACATCTTTTAATGAAATGTTAATTTTCTTCAAAGAAAAAATACCAGAATTTTGTTATTTGTTGTTGAAGATTATGCAGTCAAAACGGATATTACTAAGCATTATCTATGACAAAACTCTAAAGAATTGAAATTCTGTGCCAAAAAATAAAATTTTAATAATTTTGCAACCTAAAATCAAATTGCATGAATATATATAAGGAATGTATTTATTTTTGGTCTGCTATATTTTCATATTTTAGTTTACATAGTTTCACTGCTAAAGAGTTTGATAATAAATAACATCTGATAATATCTGTTTTAATTGGATAATGTTTCACAAAAAATAATAAAATTCTGGCATCTTTGGTTTAGAAGAAAATTAACATTTTATTTTAAAGATGGTAGGTGTCTGCTTAGCTATCTATCTGTGTGTGTGTGTGTGTGTGTGTGTGTGCCTGCGTAACGAATTATCAATGAGGGGACAATTTTCCATTTTAACTAAAAAAATACAAATTGGAATTTAAGGGAATTTTCACAGAATGATGGCAACAGTTATATGCGTGTTCTGTGTAATTTTCTATATAAGTGTAAAAAAAACTCCAGCTATTTGCATGAGTAAGACGATACTTCAGTATTCCAGATTATTAACGAGTGACTTCATGATTATGATATCAATTGATATTTGACCGCTTCTGAGAAGTCTGTTATAACATCTAAACTTGAAAAAGCTAAATGAACATTAGAAATATCAAAAATAATTGGAAGATATCATTCAACAGTGAACGAAATTGTCCATGCTCCTATGAAGGTCGGTAAGAGGTCCAATAAGGATCACACGATTGTTGTTTCGAATTCAAAGTGAAATTGTGAATAAGCCAATCCTGACCAGCTGGGAACTTTTCAGGGGCATTGGAGAAACGTCTGTGTCAAGAACTACTCAATATCGTCTTCTGAAAAAGATTTGGACATTAATGAGACAGATGACAACATTGAAAAAATACAGGCACAAAAACATCTGAACTTACATGAAGGTCGACTTCTCGAAGGTTTTGTTCACAGAAGAGTCTCGTGCAACCCTTAATGATCGGGATTTTTTGTTCCAAAAATAATTTTCTATAAAAAATTATATTGTATTAATTTTTGCTAAAAAATGATTTTGTATAAAAATTATTTTGTTTTGATTTTTTGTTTAAAAAATGATTTTGTATTGATTTCTGTTTAAAAATAATTTTGTGTTGATTTTTGTTTAAAAAATGATTTTGTTTTGATTTTTTATTTAAAAAATGATTTTGTGTTGATTTTTGTTTGAGAAATGATTTTGCATTGATTTTTGTTTAAAAATCATTTCAAGTTTATTTGTCAGGTTTTAAAATCGTAAATTAAAGGATCAATGTGATCAAAACAAATAAAAAAAATCTCCCCTAAAACTAGATTTTAAATGAAAGTTAATGACCGACTTGAAACCACAAACACAAAAGGAAGACAATCGCAATATATTCAAAGTCATATATATATATATATATATATATATATATATATATATATATATATATATATATATTTGGTCCAGTTAAATCGGAGTTGGGAGTAATTCCATCAGGACAAGAAGTTATTCAAGCATGAATATTTAAAATTTTCCTGGTAAAGAGCTCAATGTACCAATAATACAGAGCAATAAATTCTTTAAGAAAAACAACGAAACCGGTCACATAGGATTATAAATTTATTTCAATCCTGTTACGCATTTTTAAAGTTTTCAAAAACACGAAAAAAGTAACAGGACTTCTTCAGATCATTTTGGATAAAAAAATTGAATAGACACATGGTAGTGGGAGGGGATAGTAAGAGGGAGTCGAAGAGGTGGGAGGGAGTCGAAGAGGGGTGAGGATTTACCTCTTCACTAAGCTCACTTCCGTTTTAAATTTAACTTTCGGTTAGCAGTGTAGTAAATATCGTTTTTTTAAAAACCTTTTTAAAAAGCAATATTTACTACACTGCTAACCGAAAGTTAAATTTAAAACGGAATTGGGCTTAGTGAAGAGGTAAATCCTCACCCCTCTTCGACTCCCTCCCACCTCTTCGACTCCTTCTTACTATCCCCTCCAACTACCATGTGTCTATTCAATTTTTTTATCCAAAATGATCTGAAGTCCTGTTACTTTTTTCGTGTTTTTGAAAACTTCAAAAATGCGTAACAGGATTGAAATAAATTTATAATCTTATGTGACCGGTTTCGTTGTTTTTCTTAAAGTATATATATATATATATATATATATATATATATATATATATATATATATATATATATCTAATTTCAAGAAATATTGTGAAGACAGGGTTAGTTGGACAGCAAGCAAAATCTCTGTCTTATCCTCAAAGCCGTTTTCTGACGTCATTTATTAGAGAATAAATCTCCCTCCTGATTTTGCAATCTCTAAAAAATTTTATTATTAAAGATCAAAATACCAAATCGATTCATTTTATAATTTTACATTGAAGAAACTGAAACAGATTTGAATCAATTGATTATAAATTGATCGATTCTGACAACGACGATGAAAACTGAATTTTGGCTTTTAAAAGATTTTGCAGCAAATTAAGACCTGAAAGCGATTCCAAGAGGAATTTCTCTTTAGAATCACATTTTGCATCAACAAATAAAAGTGAAAATTGAACTTGTAGTAATTTATGAATGTTTTTTTTTATCGTAATCAGACAAAACCTAAACTGTCCATTGCATTAAATTATACATAAACAACAACAATAAAAATACAAAAACAAACAAAAAACAAACAGCACGTTTTTGATGGGATTAATCAAAGAGGAAAATAAATATTTTAAAAGATTAGTTTAGATCGAGTAATTGATTTTAACGGGATTTCAACCCGTCTAGGGTTATTTTATGTCTCGAGCTTAAGGAATCCCATAAGTACAATTTTGTTTATTTGTTTCTTACGACATTTTTTCACAGGGTCCTATCGAATAGGAAATATTCTTAAATAGATCTATTTTACCCATAGATGGGACCCTAACAAGTACTACCTCTCCGAGACCTGAGAGTAATGGTAATGAATGGGTACTCTATACTCCATAAATCTTCAGAACTTGAACCTCACCATCAGACACAGTTTAGTGTCCTACCCAGAATATTCTCTGGGAGTAACCCCTTAACCGGGGAAAAAGTCAGCCTGTTCAACAGGGCTTGATTTCTTTAGAGTAAATGTCGAAAAAAGTCAATGGAAAAAAAAATGAATCGCTTCAATAATGATTGCAGGCATTATGAAATATCTCCAATCCTACATCAGATAGCGTAATGAAGACATACAAACATGTTTGACACGACTCTTTCATGTTCAATATTTTACATGGAAACACAGAGTTCATACTTGTTTCCTCTTGTTTAACTAACAGAAGCAAAAGAGGTTGAGAATGGGTTTTTAGGACTGTCATGTTACACCCCACGTGGCACCTAATGAACATACCTATTCTCTCAGGGAGATAATTATTTACTATCTGCCCACAGGGAGAATTTAAACCATTTCATCAGTTTATTTATTACACGGAACAAGAATATTTTTCTCTTCCAAGCTGCTTTAGAACATTCGTCGTTTTCCTCTTGTTCATCGCTGTCAACAGATCTCTTGAATCTGAAGATTTTGAACAAAGAAATTTCTCGTTAACACCCAAAAGTGGGTAACCCACCACACCTACGTATTTGATGCTAATATCGACACTCCTTATCAGATGTCTTATGACGGACATCATAAAAAGAAATATAAACCAGATACAATACTTGTTATGCGTCGAGAAACGCGAAGTTTGTAAAAATATTGGCATTTTGAAATCCTCACAACTAACTCAATGTAAAGACATGTGCTTGTAAATCTGATAACATTTATTTATTCTGTTGTCACACATTTTAGAACTAGTTCATCGTGTCTGCTCAATTCATCGAGGTAAATTCGTCGTTTTGTAAATTTAACGCCAGTAAATTCATCGTACGGTAAATTATTCGTGACTAAATTCAGAATTCAATTATTGTTCTTAAGAATTTAACACAAAGAGCTAAAGGATTAGGGAAACCCAATTAATCTGATAGGATGGATTTGCCGGCGATGAATTTACCGACGATGGATTTACCTAGAATCACCAAGAATTGCAAAAGTTAACAACTAATCGTAGCTCTGTTTGTATAAACTGGAAAGGGAATTACTAGAAGACCTGAAAGGAAACAAAGTCTTTCGCTTTTTTTCCTTTTTTTTTCATATAACGTTCATTCAGAACGTTTTAGTAAAGACTCTTCACCGATGCCAAAATAAAAACACGAAAAAAGAATTCATCATATTTTTTACTGTTTGATTATTTTACTGTGTGTAAACAAATGATTGATGCTTAACTGAATTGTTAGTGATGCATTGCAATACTTGAAAACATTAAACTGTATGCAAACAGATGATTAATAAAAAATAGAATAGACACCATCTATGGTGAACTTCGCTTCTACAGCGGAAACAGCTACTTTCTATGTGACTTGACTTTAAGTTCAATCTGATTTTTTCTCGCCATATCTTCTACATATCGGACATTAGGAGGAGTAAATGAAGTGGTGGGGAAGTAAACCCCCTGTGTCTCTAATATTCAACTACTGCTGATTTCAAGAGGGTGTGTGGCTAGGACTCGAGAAGCCAAGTCCTTCATCCAGCTCCTCTCCTCTCCAAATTTGTTGCAACACACCAGTTTGAACTTTTGATTTTAAGTCAATTCATATTCTTAGGTGTCGACTGTTTTGAAAGTGATATATATATATTTATATATATCATATTTATGAAAGTAGATATAGATAAAATCCGACAGTATGAAGGTAGCAGGAAAAATATAATCCAAATAGGTGAATATATCATGATGTGAAGTCGACGTTAACGTTTCGGTTTTAATAACCATCATCAGGACTTGGATATAAAATAGTTCACAATATCGATGGGTGATTGCTGAGATGACAGGAGCAAATGAGAAATATACAACGAAAAGATAGATAAACATGCACATAGCGTTCAAAATTCAAAAGTCATCAGAACGTGTTTGGCACGTGGAAAAATATTAGAAAATGTAGGATTTTTCAAAGAAACGAGACAAAACCTCCCGTTTATTGAGAAATACGCAACAAATAAGTTTTCATATGTATAGATCATTATCTATCTTTTCGTTGTATATTTCTCATTTGCTCCTGTCATCTCAGCAATCACCCATCGATATTGTGAACTATTTTATATCCAAGTACTGATGATGGTTATTAAAACCGAAACGTTAACGTCGACTTCACATCATGATATATTCACCTATTTGGATTATATTTTTCCTGCTACCTTCATATCATATTTATATATATCACTCCTCTCCTCTCCAAATTTATTGCAACACACCAGTTTGAACTTTTGATTTTAAGTCAATTCATATTCTTAGGTGTCGACTGTTTTGAAAGTGATATATATATATTTATATATATCACCATCTCCATCATCATCAAACCGAGCCGACAGCACGGATTTCTCGATCTCTATCACATGATTTGTCTCTACCATCCATTGATCCTGGCAGGTCTTCAAGGTTGCCTCGAGATTCTTTGCGCGTACTTCAATGATTGGAAGAATTTTCAGAGTCTGTGAGGTAATGGAGCAATTTCTTCGGAAACCGTCCAAATTTTTACAAAGATTTTTTCTATTCCGAGTCGCGTACTATCGAGAAGAAGGGAATTATAGAAATTAGCAGCTGCAGTAGAAAGAGTTATTTCTCTATTGTGACTCCGGAGTCACCTTTCTTGAGGAAGGGAATGATGCAACCTTTTCTCCATTTCTCTTTTAAATTTTATTTAGAGACAGCGTTGCACAATCGAAGAAGTATACCGTCAATTTTTCTTGTCTTCCGATTGTCGGGGGTATTTCGTCAATCTTTTCTGTTTTTAATTTTTTTTCAATGCTTCGTCTAGTTCTCCCATCATAAACAGTCTAAGTTTGATGTCTAGTTTGCCATTCATAGTTTTTTTCATAAGTTTGTCGGTGATTTGAAGAGGGTTTCCGAGTAGATTCTTGAAATGTTCTTTCCACTTGAGAAGTCTTTCTTCTTGACTGGCAACTTTTAGTTTTGCTCTCGAGGTTCTCTTCGATCAGTTTACTTCATTTACTGTCAGTCATGTTATTCGTAATTGTCTATCTTCTACTAAATTTCCAATACTATCGATTTGGCCTTGAATCTATTCTCATGTTGTTTTTAGTATGTATTAGTTAATTCTCTTTGGCTTTCCTTATTTTTTTTGGCGCGTTGTTATTTGTTAGGTTCCTATTATTGAGTAAAGATGCTTTTTAAAGTTATCTCGATTCTTTTTAACAACTAGTGACTCCCATCGAACTCTGCATTTAGCTTAATCGTCTTCTGAAGATTTTCAAATTTGTTTCTTTTAGTTACAGTATAATTATTGCTTATATCTCTATTAGTAAGTGAGGAGCATTTATAACGTGTAGTTTTGACTGTTTATTTCTTATTCCTTCGAAGACTCAAGAGTATCTTTATAGAGACGATTCTGCCATTGGAAGATACTCCTTCAAAAGAGGAGTATGCTTTTCAGTTCACAACGCTATTTATCCACTTCTTGTTTATGAATATATACTCTAACTGTACTTTAGCGTTATTTAGGTAGGGATAGGTCGATAGTTGTAACTCTCTTTTTTTGGAATTTCGTTTTTAGGCATGGAAAACTTTTCGGCTGAAATATATGCTATATAATCGCCATTTCTGTTTGGCAAGTTGTGTCAGCAAAAATTATTAGTTTCATGCTTGCCTTTTCCAGTATTCACGTCTCCACCAATACTTATAACGTTGTGTATTTGAGAAAGTGTCGAGCAAGGGAAGTTAGCTCGTCGTGGAAGGCTGTGATATCTGATTTATCACTGGCATTTGTAGGGCCGTGGCAAGAGATGATTGTTGTGCAGGTGTTGCCATTGAATGTAGCACACATAATTCTCGGTTCCATTCTCTCTATGCTATTTAGTGTTATTGAGGTACGAGGACTAAGAACAATTCCAACATCTCCTATGGCGGCATTGACTGAGTTTTTTTCTCGCAGATGACGACACAAATGACAAACATTACCGGTATTTTATTTCTAATTCACTAAGGTAATATCTATGTTCTTGCCCGCTATGTTTATAATGTTTTTGCGCCTAAGTAAGTTGGGTTTAGGCTCTGTGGCTGATTTTTGGAAACTAGGGCCAGAGCTCGAACCTCAGTAAAACGCACCCCTTGTTTACCCACATGAAAGGTAATGCAGTTTGGATTTACGGTTTAGATTAGAGTCATAGTAATCATTCGTTGTTTGTTTTTTCTCATCAATAACCACCACCCTTAGAGATGAGTTGCAGTTGTTACCTGACAGAACTATTTGATTCTAGCCGTTGTCCCATGATTCTAGCCGTTGTCCTGCTGAAGAGTGCCGTTGACCCAACTTTGAATTAATACGCCTTAGTTAACATCCACTATGCTGCATCCCACAGTCTTCTTTCGTATATATTTCTATGGTAAATTACTCCCCTCCTTCAGAGAATTATCCAGTAACAAGTAGAGATGGCAAAAAATTCTCCATTCATTTTCTTAACTTAACTAGCTTAAGTTAACTAGTTTAAGTTAACTAATCTATTTTATCAAAATCAGGTATATGTGTGATTATCTGTTCAATGGTGCTTAGATAAAATTATTCTGGAGAAATTGATTCTTTATTTTCTGATATAGTCAACCCATTTTTTTAAATATTTTGTTTTTTGGCAGAATACAGAAATATTTTAATTCCTTTATTCCCTTTATTCGAAATGGGCCCGGTGAAAGTGATTAATTGTTTACCAGGGATTTTCACTCGTAAGAAACAACTTATATTCTTAAAGAATAAAAAAGTATGTTTCGCTACAAATCCAAAGTCTCTGTAAGTCGAACCCTACTTAATGTATTGGCCAGGTTTTTTTTCTCTCTTCTTTTGAGAAGGGGTGGATAGTGAACGATATCTACCTTATATTTTTCCATTCTTGTAGCGGCCACATTCTGTGTGTGTGTGTGTGTGTGTGTGTGTGTGTGTGTGTGTGTGTGTGTGTGTGTGTGTGTGTGTGTGTGTGTGTGTGTGTGTGTTCAGAACACAGAATGACTTTTATGTCCGTTTTTCTGTTATGCCCGTATTCCTTTTATATCAATTTCCTTTTATTCGAAACGAGTTTCCTGAAAGAGAATAATTGTTTCCCAGTAATTTTCACTAGTTAGAAACAACTTATATTCTCAGAGAATAAAAAATCTTTCGCTGCTGATATATGTATATAATTAAATTTTTATAAGATAAGAGTTCTGCCCGGGCAACATTCAACATTTTCGGATACATCGATATAAACAAGTACCAGGAGTTGATGTGCATTATTATAATGAACGGTGGAAATAGGTGGAGTGTATGCAGGAGTTGGACGTACAACTATCAATTTCCAAGTTGATCTTTTGTATGTTCGATATTTACTAATGGAGACATTTATTATTAGCTATCCTTTGTTAAATTTCAATCAATAAAAAATACTCGTTTATATTTTATTCATTTCTCAAAATAAAATATACAATATAGATTAATTTATAATATACTAAACAGTAAGAATTGCTCCGTGTTCTGGTTGGACCGTTGAGAGTTGATGGTTAAAACTATATATATATATATATATATATATATGAATAGAATGAGTTATGGATTACGCTCGAGTATGTGTGTGTGCGTGTGTGCGTGTGTGTGTGATCATCATACTCCGTGTAGGTTATGTGGTATTAAAATGACCTCAAATTTGGTCATATTTTTTAAGATGCACATGTAGACTTGTAATATCACATAACCTCTAGCTACATAGGTTCAATTCGTGCAGCCCAGATGCTGCTCTCTGTGACCTCCAAACAGAAATATTAGATTAGACTTACTGTCTCCCTAATTCTCCAAAGCCATTCCAATTACCGATTATTATATAAAGTTTGAAAATATCAAAATGGTTTTAACTATTATTCGGTAATCTATGGCTTCTGTTATATACTACTTGTTATGGGGTGAACCTCGTGTGGTGTAATGGTTAACAAGCTAGACAAGCAAACTTTCACGTGTGAGTTCGAGTCACATCTAAGCAAAAAGCTTAGTAAATTCCTACTATTTGTTATGAGAATATTCAGAGCTGCTCTTATTGCGATCTATATCATCTGTCAAACTCTCTATTGTATGAGGGATTGTTATCAATTTTGGATTAGTATTTCTTTTACCTTACTTTTAGTTGTCTTTAATCGGAACTACTCAGACTGTCATTCTACAGCCGTAACTAGACGTAAAGAATAAGCTTCGACTAGGACTCAAACTCACACCATGTTTGCGTCTGGTTATTCATATCAGCTACTCAACTGCTTGAACTACAAGAGCAATATGGCTGTTAGTGAAACTGGTGAAACTAGCTGCCTAAACAAATCGTGGCAATGAAAACATACGGTCACTTGGTCATGTCATTTTCTTATTGGGTGCTCCATTATTTAGGCATTTTACCATACTAGGCTATATACATCAAATATAACAAAAAGCAAAGTCACATAAATCTTTCAGGAAAAGAAAGATGCTTTGTCCTCGATTTTTTTTTACTAAACAATGAAGAAGTGTTTGTATTCACCGAAGAAGAAAAGTAGCTGATCATAAAATATCAACTACTTTTTAGCCACAGTATATTCACTGATAAACATATGCGTGCGTGTGAGTGTGTGTGTGTGTGTGTGTGTGATTTCATACACTCAAAATAATGAAAAATTGCATTAACTTTTGTCAGAGAAAATAATTAGATTTATATATGTCCTTCGTATATATATATATATAGAGAGAGAGAGAGAGAGAATCAAACGAGTGACATGTATATATATATATATATATATATTCTCAGATATATTCATCATACAATTGCTTACACACGCTATGCACACACACACACACACACACACACTCGCACACACACATACACACAAACACAAACTCACTCACATATGCACACATATACATATGTGCAAGGGCATCCAAGGATATATAAGTGCATCTTTCTGTTTTGGGGCGGTGAGTATACAAGAACATCTGTATATCTTTATTCTGAATGAATATATATATGTACAGTTGTAGGTGTGTGAGTCTATGTGTATCTGTGTATGTGTGCACGCGCGTCTAGGAAGGGAAAATGCGAGAGATTTCGAGCTTGAGTGCCTGTGTCCCCATCACACATGTCTTAGCAAAAAGAATAGACACTACTGACGGGTAGAGAGATCTCTTTCTGGAGACAAACTAAGGAATGGCTATCAGAAAACCTAACGTGTCGGGGCGGGGTTTAGTGAGGCAGGGGGGAAAGGAACAAACACTACTATTACCACCCCCACCAACAACAACCACAACAAAGAAAAGATATGAATTGGCAGTATCCGTAAGAAATATTTTTGTAACAGGTTCTTTATGTTAAAACAAATGTTTACTTCTCTTTAATTCATGAAGAAGAAGAAGAAGAAGAAGAAGAAGAAGAAGAAGAAGAAGAAGAAGAAGAAGAAGAAGAAGAAGAAGAAGAAATGGAAAGGCGGAGAAGGAAAAGATGAGGAGAAAAAGATGGTTGAAGAGTGAAATAAAGACAAAGAAAAAGATCTAAAGAAACGTAGGAAGTGAATGAAGAAGAAGAAGAAGAAAAGTCTGTTGATAGAAGGACATCAACCAGAGTTCCGTTCTGATTAAAAGATGGCGAGTATGTCTGTGCGTGTGTTCGTTCCTGATCGAAATGTCGATAAAAAGTGACAAATCGAGGAGGAACGCCGGCTCGTCACTTGATTGGCTGATCACGAGTGGCTACCAATGTCCGTGCACACTCTAAACATATGTTAATCTCGGTTGTCCATTTCGAAAACTACCCACATCAACCCTTTTCTGGAATAAGTATCGAGGCAAATGTCGTTATTCTGCAGATAACCACTAGATAAATGAACTTTTCACTCGGACACAAGGCGTTTTTCAACAGAACACGCCGAATAAACAACATTTGGTCAAGTTCCTGCTAAAACTTCTAAAAAAACAAACAAAAAAAACGGACACCGATTACTTTTGGAAATGAAAACAAACCAAAAACACAACAGTTTTTATTTCTCTTCATTCAACAAACAAGAAAACTCATCCTCTGGACTTCCTTTCAATCAACTACTAAGAACTGAATTCAGGCTGTATCATGTTGCCTAACCAAGGTGTTCGAGCCCTACAAAGAGATTATTTATTTGCTTACTGTATAGATATTGTTCCACTTTCTACAATGCTTTATTTCATAGCTAGACATGCCAAACAGCCTACAGTGATCGAGTCTACGTTCGACCTTCATTATCATGGGTTTATTTAGGAGAAAAACCATAAAACAAATTCCGAACAAAAAAAATTATTCTGATATATTGGATTTTGAAATGTCTGGAAGAGTCGGCAGTCAAAGAAAAAAACCAATAACGGCAACAACAAAAATTTGTGCAAATGAAATACTCTATTCTACTACATATATGTACCCGCGTGTGTGAGTTTGTGGGTATGTATATGCTTGTGTGCATGCAAACGCACACACACACACACACACACACACACACACACACACATATATATATATATATATATATATTGGCTAAGGTTGCATAATACGCCGACTGCATCTCTGCAGAGGAGTAAGACGTCCACTCTCAACAAGTGTCCTGGATATGACGAGTGTCCTAGGTATGACGAGTGTCCTGGATACTGAACTGTATCTGATGGTGAGGCTCCAGTCCTGAAGCTTTAGGGACAGTGAAGTACCACTTAATTGCCATTACTCCCAGGTCCAATTTGAGTGGCAGTATCTGTATGCAAACAAATGACTGATGTTAAATTGAATTGTTAGTGTTTCATAGCAATTCCTGAAATCTTTTAACTGTGGACAAATGAGCACCAGCTTCTTGAAAATGTTACCTAAAAACTATTTGTTTTACAAATCATATATATATATATATATATATATATATATATATATATATACCCATATCTCTGTGTGTGTGTGTCTATTAAAAGGATTTGATATTAAATAAGCTACAAGGATTGATATGCCATAAACACATCCAACCAACCAACCAATCGTTATTGGATAAATGACGCAATGCATTCCTTGTTTCATCGATCTTGATTAGTCCCTCTGCCTACACACGTAAACTTATCAACTTAATACGATCTATCTATCTATCTATCTATCGATCTGAGATTTTTCCAATCTATTAACTAATATATTTATCGAATATGATTTATATCTGTTCAAGTGGTGGTCTATATATATATATATATATATATATATATATATATATATATATATATATATATATTAGTCACTTAGTGATCATTCCTCTTCAGTACAATTATAAATATTTTGTCGTGATATTTAAAAAATTTTTATGAAGATTTGTCAGTCGTTGTTATTAATTTCATTGACTATTTTTCTTCATATTTAAATTCTTTACTTTGGTCATCATTTCTGTGACAACAAGAGACAATGCACATCAAAAAAAATAATAAAGAATAAGCAACTGATTCAGAAAAACTTGCTGAAGGAAAAAGAAGACATAAATTAAAGTTTTTATCGAGTGCTATAAATCCTTTATAGTTTGTGTATTGTTATCAAATAGTAATAAAGAATTAGAAGATGAATGAACATATTATTTTGTACTATGATTATCATTGTAAAAAAACTCCCCGGTGTCAATCAAAGTCCGTCCCTAAATATAAATAAATAAAATCTATTATGAAATTAGAAAGGTGCATAACTGAACCGGCAGTCATTTGTTCTTTTTAATTAGGAGTGCAGAGATTCAAATGCAAAAGTGACTTGCGTGAAACAGAAAAAAATCAGTAAGAAAAAGTGACGGCAGATATAAAGATATAAAGAGGTAAGATTAAAGCCCATAAACTTTGATTTTGAAGGCGTGTGTGTGTGTGTGTGTGTGTGTGTGTGTGTGTGTGTGTGTGTGTGTGTGAGAGGATAATAATCAAATTGAAGGTTAATTTTAACAGTAAAGAAAAAAGTCAATCCACACAGTTTGAAAAAATAAGACGGGATTGTTGGACTTACATTTAAACTTACAAATCCTTATTCGCTTTACGATATTCGCTTAAATCATGAATAATAAAATCTCAGATATGATCTTACGAAGCAGAGTTTTAAAAAAATTCAATACACACTCCTCCGAAATATATATATATATATGATCAGCGTATATCACAGTAAACCATGGGATGCAATATGGTGGATGTGAAGTAAGGCGAATTAATTCAAAGTTAGATTAACAGCATTCTTCAGCAGATGCTGGGCAGGAGAACCTAATATGCCAACGGTTAGAATCAAATAGTTCAGTCGGGTAACAACTGCAACTCGTCTCAAAGGTTGGTGTTTATTGATGTGGAAAAACAAATAACGAAAGATTACTATGACTCTAAATTAAAGTGCATCAATCTTAGCGTAGCTCAACAAGGGATGCGTTTTGATGAGGTTTGAGCTTCGGCACAGTGTTCGAAAAATCAGTTATAGAGCTCAAACCCCAACCAAAATTACTTAAATGCAAAAACATTAGTAAAATAGCGACATTTTACTTTGGAATTAAAATCCAATTAACGAGTTCCTTGACACCATCTGCTACCGAACATTATATAGACATCATAAACATACCAGAACAGATATACTACCCTGTGCTTCATTTAATAACAACACCTACACAATGATCGTCTCTTGCTACTGTCCTACCTATTCTAGTGCTAAAACGGGCGTCATCACCTTCTACAACAAGATATTTTACTTTGACCGACACATTTCCAAGCGCAAAGTTCTAACCATCAATGGAGACATGAATGTTGAAATTGGCAAAGTTGAAAATTATAAATTCTGCTTTCACAACTCGTCCAACAGAAATGGCGAATATCTTGCATATTTTTTCACCCAAGAACAGGTAGAGGGGAGGAAAACTATAAACCTACACCAACCCAAATAGCTTTAAAGCTAGATTATATATCTGTAAACAAGAAGTGGATGAATAGTGCAGTGTACTGTGAGGCATACTCCTCTTTTGAAAAAAATTATCTTCAGATCAGGGAATCGTCTCTGCAAAGATTCGTCTGAGTCTACGCAAAAATAAGAAGCAGCAGCAATGTGCATTCCAACCAAACCAAAAGCCAAATGTAGAGTTCCATGGGAGGCAATAGGAATTAGAGAAAAACGAGATAACTTAAAAATAGCATTCTTACTTAATAATAGAAACCCAATAAATTTTAATGCGCAGAAACTTAAGAAAGCCTAGAGAGAACTAACACATACTAAAAAGAACAACTACGATACATTCAAGCCCAAATCAATTAAATCAGAAATTCAGTAAAAGATAGACAATCCCAAGTAGTATGGCAGACAGTAAATGAAGGGAACTAAAGGAAGAGAAACTCGAGAGGGAAACTAAAAGCTGCCAGGCATGAAAAAAGAACGCAGAAAGGGAAAAACATTTCGAGAATTTTCAAGGAAATCTTCCTGAAATCACTGATAAACCTACTGAAAAAAATTATTAATGACCTACAAGACATCAAACTAGGACAGTTTAAGGAGGAAGAATTTGACGTAGTACTAAAAAAAGTTAAAAGCAGAAAAGCCGCAGGCCTTAACGAAACACATCCAGAAGTATGGTAGACATTTGATGACATGCAACGCTATCTGTAAAGAAAACTCAGTAGAGAAATGGACATCCTCTTCTTCTCTAAGAAAATCGACCTCAGAATCACCAAGAACTACAGAAGCATACTTCTTCCTTCTATAGCTGCTAAGTCTATAATGCTCTGCTTCTCAACTGTTCTTCAGGGAAAATTATAATGGTTTTCGGAGAAATTTATCCACAACTTCGTTGCAGGAGTACGTGCAAAAAATCTCAAAGAAACACTGTTGTTCGTAGATTTTTCCGATGCATTTGATTCTATACACAGTGGGAATATGGAGCAATTACAGTTAGTCTAGAAATTGTCATAGGTATAATGATGCTTTATAAAAATGCGATAACAATAGTTCGCTCATTTGATGGAAACACAGACTTCTTCAACATTGTCACTAGAGTCTTGCAAGGAGATAGATTAAAACCATATTTGTTTATAATTTCCGCTTGACAACGTACTTCGAACGTCAATAGATCTAAGGTGGCTTTATACTAAAAATGCCCGACGCAGACCATATCCTGCAGAAACTATAACAGATGCTGACTACACATATGATTAAGCGCTTCTTGTAAATACACCTTCCAAAGCCAAATCCGTACAGCACTGGTTTCCACACGAGCACAAATCAAACAGAATTCATGTGTTTTAAACGAGGAGCTACCTCTACTTTAAGCGTCAGGCCTCTAAAATTAATAGACAAGTTCACATAGCCCTGTTGCAGTATTTCCTCTTCAGAAAGCGATGTCAACATATTCCTAGTGAAGGCGTGGACAGCTATGGACAGGTTATTGATCAATCCGACAAAAAAGTGGGGGGATTTAAATAACCTACGAAAGGTGATATGCCATTGAACAAAAAAACAAACCAAAAAAAAAGGCATCTCTTAAACCCAACTGCTGTCGAAAGAAGGTAATATTAAGAGAAATGCATAAGACCATCTGATTCGTGCGTTCAGTTTGATGAAAATAAAATGTCGCTTTGTTGGGTACCTAGGATCATATGTTTCAATAATAATGAGATATCCCTCAACTGGCTGGAGATTCGAAATGCTCTCTGGGTTGCTAAAAATTTTTTTAATAGACAGGCTGATTGATTTGCAAGAAAGCTTTGAATTAGAAGAAACCATTCAAAATGCCTTCTTTCACTGTATCATCCTGTCGGTGGGGCTTAAGATACCCAAACTGTAAGGCACCTCCTTCCTGGGTATGACACTAAACTGCATCTAATAGTGAGACTTTGGTTCTGGAGATCTGAAGAATGCGGAGTACCTCTTCATTGACATTACACCCAAGGACTTGAAGTGGCAATACCTGATCGGGTCCCAACTATAAAATCAAATCTGTGTAAGAATTATTCGTATTCGATAGAACCGTGTGCAAAAACAAAAACACTTTCTTTTTAAATGTAAATATGAAAATACGGTAAACGCAGTTCTCTGTTCTCTGGGTATAAAATAATCCTTGACGAGTTGACATGTCGTTAAAATCAGTCAATCAACCCTTTCATTGCAGGGTCGTACGCACGTTATCTAACATTCTTCGTGGACAATTCTTCATTTTGGAAATAAGTTCCGTATAGTTACATCGTTTGATAAAAGAAAACATTACGAGCTTCTTCGACATCATGAGAGTTGTTTATTTGCACAATGCAACAGAAGAAATTCGACGGTAATATCTTTTTTCCAACCATCTAATTATTTATCAAAGCATTAAATCGAGAAGAAAGAAGCTATCTCTGTCGCAATTTGAGGACTGAGTGTTTCGAGATAGTGTAGTACAAGAGAATTTAAATAGAAGTGGCATTTAAAGGTAACCGGTTAAAATAAGAATTTTGTTTCTTTCAAAACAGCCCAACCAAAGTTAAGAGATAATGGTGTAGTTTTTCTGTTGTTAGATCTGATGAAATTTGACTTATTTTATTTTTGCTCTCCTTTGATCTTTATTTTCTAATCTCCTCCTCATCCTCCTGCCACTTTAAATGACGGAGACTTAAACTGCTCCGGCGATGTGGGAATATTTTTCACATTTTACTTGTATTTTCATTTTTTCTTCTTTATTTTCCTGTCCAAATTTTCTCACATGATTCTTTGGAAGATAAGACACAACAACCATATGATGTCATTGAAAATAAAAATATATGAACGGTAGCACAACTATATCAAAATATATTTTGAAAAAATGAGGGAACAGGGAAAATGTCCAATGGTGGAATGGAAAATGATTTCAAAATACATCATTCATTGTAACTTCAAAGAGATGTCAACTCTATCTTGAGGAAAAAGTAAAAATAATTCAATTTAAAGAAAAAGAAAAACACTTTTGAATGAAAGAAATGAACTAATGTCAAAATATATTTGCGAATAACGAAGAACAAAAGAAAAAAGTCCTAAGAAATGAAATGTTCGATGGAGTAACATAAAAAATGAATACACAAGTTCGGAGCAACGGAAAGAAGTGAAAATGCCTATGCGAATAATTGTGTTAATCATAAAACAGCTGTTATGGTCTGCAAATTTTAAAAAAGATTATATATATATATATATATATATATATATATATATATATATATATATATATATATATAAGTGTTCAGAATTGAATATGTCGGACTTGTGATTAACTAGCTCACCTGATGATCGCTGACGTTAAACTCGGACTTTTGAATTATTACTTTGCTTTATTTTCATAATTTCTAATATATTGTTATATTGCTCTGTATTTTTTGCATTGGGCATTATAAAAAATTTGCACTTAAGGCACTTGTAACGTTGACTTTTTAAACTTTTTCGAGGGCCACACGTTTGGTGGCCATTTGAAATAAAGGATAAAATCTTGTGAAAACGTGTAAGTCGACACCTCAAATATACCTTGAACCGTGAAAGGGTCGATTTCTGACAATTATATATATATATATATATATACATTAGTATTTAACAGGGATGAGAAAAGTGTTCGATTCTTCAGGTCATTACCTCAAATATCCCAATCCAATATCAGGTGTGATAAAAAAAAGTATCGAGTCTGAAGCTTCACATTTTTTTAAATCTTAAAATTCTTATGAATCTAAGCAACTTATACGATAAAGGGATGATATTGAGATAATTCGGTGCCCGTTTGAAAAAAATGAACTCTTTCTCGATACTTTTTCATCGAAACGTTTTTGGAAAAACACGAAATTGTGCAAAAGTGCCCCCTCCATACTCGCCAGATTTACGTTCGTGCGACTTTTTTATTCTACCTCCATTGAAAGACATTAAAAAAATATGACAGCGTCGCTTGACACTATATAAAAAAGGAGTTTCAGAGATGCTTCGACCGATGGAAAAACCCTCTGGAATAAGTATATTGAATCCGAAGAAGACGTTTTTGAAGGAAATTAACGTTTCATTTATTCTTAATTTCTGTCTTGGTAATAACAACCACAGTCACGATACTTTTTGAAAACATAGCTTAAATATACTCATTTACGAAGAGAATAGACAAATATATTATCCTTGAATATAAGTATGAATATATATATATATATATATATATATATATATATATATATATGTGTGTGTGTGTGTGTGTGTGTGTATTTGTACGTGCGTACGCACACATTTGTAAGTATGTATAGTCATCTCCTACATATATATGCATTCCTTATTGATCATTTTCATATTCATAAATATATGTAGTTGCATATTTATGTAAATGAGAATAAGAAAAGGCAAAAGATTGATAACTTTCTAATAGAATGGAGCCAATGATTAAAAGAAGAAAAAAAAATTCTGTTTATAATTTGCCTGCGTTCATAATTGTGCCAATTTGCGTGCGCATGCGCGTCAGCTGCAAGGCAGCATTGCAGTCAAGACATCGTGTTTCACCGCCAATGAAAAAAAGGAAAAAAAAACAAACAAAACAAAAAACAATTGAATAACTATGACGTCAGTAGAGACACATAATAGTCGATGCCTCCAAACCGGTTGTCGTGATGGTGGACAGATATTTTCTATGTAATCAGCGTTGGTGTAATAACATGAACTGCCAATAGGTAGAGACATTAGAGTTTTATTTTTATTTCTCTGCTCATTTTATTTTATTTATCAGGTGTGTTTGTGTGCAAAAGTTCCCAGCCTTCGTTTTTTAAAACGAGAAAATGAATGCACGGTTGAGAAGCAGTTTTTTGCCAGAAATTTTTACACACACGGAATATTTACCTATTTCTTAACGAGCACTTAAGACGATTCAAGAAGAATATTTGTAGATGTCGCGTTTATTTCAACTGATTAAATGACAGGTGAAAGATCGAAACTAACTCAAATGATCTCCCCCCAAACACACTTTAATAGTCAGTCATCTTTAAAAATGTGTCAATAATTTTTGCTTTACAAAAAATCGCTCTTAACTTTTATAATACGAGGGTCATTCAATAAATAAGGTTAATTTTGCAATAAAATGTGAGTCGTGAAATTGTAAAATCCATCTTATTTATTGAATGACACTCGTATTAGATAAAATTAATTCTTTAAAGCACATTTTCACATCGAAAAAGCAAACTTTTCTATTCCTTTACCACAAAAATCTTTGGGCTGAGTTTTCCGCTAATTTGGTCAGGATGCTCTTCACTTTATCAACACTTGAAAATTTTGTTCCATGCAGAAATCCTTGGTATGCGGAGTGAAAAAGTGAGAATCAGCGAGGGCTAGATCTGGATTCTAAGGAGGATGTGTCTTGCTCATCTTTTGCAAAGTGGGAGAGACACGGTTGGGACAAATGGACTCTCTTTTGTGTTTGTAGCATCAATATTTTGGGAATCCAACAACTGACCTTAGAAAAAGCAAGGTCATCATGCACAATTTTGTATGCTGATCCCACAGAAAAAAACATTTCCTGTTGTTCCGAAATATCGTCTGTTGTAACTCTTCTGACAGCCAAAATGAAGGCATTAACTGAATCCACCATTTCAGGTGTTCTCGTCATTGTGGACATGTCTTAATCTTGAATACAATTTCGACCTTCTTTAAATAATTGAACCCATTTGTATATATTTTTTACTATTTTTTTTTTACCCATTACATCTGTAATTCTACATAGTATAGCGGTTGGTGAGATTGTTATTTGTTTATTTCCCTAACACTATATTTTTTTAGGCAACACAAATGAATTACGAAACTTTGCTTTAACAACACAACAACGAAAGTTTTTATTTGCAGCTTTGAATATGGTTTGCTCTTGGTGCAGCAAGACTCGTGGAGTTTAGGCTTGTTAGTGTTGGAGACGAAATGGCTTAGCGGGATGTTGAGATGGCAGCATGTTGTTGGACGTGTGAGGGATGTGTTTAAATTCACCGTATAGTTTTGTATCAGGTTTTTGGAGGAGAGTCTGCGATATCTCCATGTTGTCGAGAGCGGAGTTACGCTCGGATCGACATAGTCAATTTTTGAGGTGACATGGAGTGGTGCCTGTGGAAGGTATGCTGAATGTTTCTAATTTATGTTCAACTGGGATTCCTCGTAAAGAATCCATAAATTAGATGGTTCCCTCGTTGAGTGTCCATGTTGCTGCTACTAGTGTTAAAGCCACAGTGAGATGTCCACACTGGGTGGCTTGTTTAGCTAAAAAGCATCGCTAAGCAGGGACGACCAGAGGAACGTCTGTTCTGGTCGCCGTCTCAAGCCGAAGAGACTGGGTTTGGCCGCTCACCCGTTTTGCTAGCCGGAAATGAAGGTCCGGGCTGATTGGGTGAAATTCAGTGTTGAATTAAATTGCGCGCCAAACCAAAATACGAGATTTTCCTCTTCTCTACAATAGTTTATACTTCTCAGCCACCAAAAATTTGTGCCTTGAGCATTGTTTAATTTGAGTCAATTTTGAATAGCATCGAAACAAATATTTTTATGAGATTAAAATGTTTTTTTGATAAAAACCAATTAAATTTTTTTTTATTAAAACTAATTCCAAACAATGCATAACTGACATTTATTGAAAAATATTAAGAATATTTGTTTTCAAAAAAGTTTCCCTTTATTTATTGAATGACCCTATTATTAATAAGATTTATTTGTCTAAATTTCTTAAGCTTTATAATTTCTATCGCTATTGTCTTCATCTTCATTGTTATATTCACAACGTTTCGGTCGATATGTTCTTCGGCCTTCTTCAGGTGTTTCATGTCGAACTCGGGAGCCTATTCAGAACCTCAGACTGAACCCTTTATTCAATCCACGGGGGTAGATTGTTTTAATTTTGTTACCCATACCCGAGTACAAAAGTTAATCTATAGTAAGTATTACTTGTAATTTACCTGTAGTTGGGATTGAACCTGCAACCTCCAGATGATTTCACAAAGAAGATTTGTTGAAATTAGATTTACCGCGTTTCGATAATGAAATGAAAATTTTAAACCTGTTTTTAAAAGATGATATATATTTACTCAACCCCTCTACCAAGGGTAGGATGCGACAAAAGGTCAATTCTTATACGGAATATTGTTGATTTCAATAAAGAGTTTTCCTTCTCCTTGTCTGGTTGCCCTATCAAAGCTAACGAATCCATTCTGCCATACCATTTACTCATAATTGGAAAGAGAACAGAGGGTTTCATGCCTTTCACAAGAGTATTAGCACGAAGTGGTGCACAAACAGCTCCCTACAGGATTTGAAATCGGGTCACCGATTCCATTTATTACGACGATAACCGTTACTCTGAACGTGCCTTCTAATATTTTTATGTACAGGTATTTATAATCTTCAAGAAATCAAATAATTTTTCAGAAAAGCTGAAATTATGTCGAGAGAAACAGTGCCATTCATACAATAGGCAATTGTAATTCGCTTTTATGTTACACCAGATATGAATCACAGTGAAATATATAATGTGTTGCTAAAATTCTCATGCAATCGTAGTGTAGGCGTATGAGAGCGATTTTTTAAATTATTATTTTCAGGGCAATACGCTTAAAACTCTCCAACTTTAAGAATAAAGCAATTTTCAATTCAATTTACTACGTACAATCGTTCGATCCTTTCTGAACAGAACCATCAATATCATCATGGACCGCTGTTATTACGGGGACCTAATGTGTTCACGGGTCTTCTACTTTTAATTATAAATTCATTCAGTGAACATTGTTCTTACACAAGTTTTATCTATATATGTATATTATAAAAATTATTAATTTTTTGTTTTGTTATAAACCTCCTAAGAACATGTGCTTCCACTCATTTTAGTAAAATGTAGACCTGGTGAAAAATCTAAACTGGGGCTCTTTCGACCCTTGAGAAAGATGATTTAACCAAGTAAAATTCTTTGCATGATTTTATATTTTATTTGAAAAGGAACAAAAACAAATTAACTCGTTGATAGAAATCTTCCGGTTTTTGGTGTATAGAGAACACACTTGTCACGCTAACTATTCAAAATAAGTTCTATTCTCCTTAGGCATTTGATTCTGACACTTCCGTCGATTTTCTATGGCAAATAGAACTTCAATTCATGGCCGCTGAGGAGTTAAAATATTTTGTGCAACATTCCGAACAAAATATTTCAATGTTTGGCTCAGTTATGTTTAATAGCATACCAACCCTTGTGGGCTATTCAATGCCAAATCCTGTTAAATAATTTGTAAGCGAATGAATAGTTGGTACATAACATTGTTTTAAACGAGTCGGAGCTATTTTGTTCGCACAGTTAAAGGGTTTTAAACATTGCCAACATAAATAATTTTATTTAATATTAATCATTGGAATTGTTTGTTGGCAACATTATTTTTAAACGAGCAAGATCTAATTTGTTCGCCCACTTTTATATAGTTTCAAGTTCAGCTGTACAATCATGTAGGTGCTTGACCTGACAATCCGATTGATCAGATTGAGCGTCTACGACCGTCCGTCGAGATCAGTAAGGTCATAGGTTGCATGTCACGAGACGAATTCAGTTGCCGGTTGACGACGAACTGCTGTCTCCAGCATATAGTCTTCAAGTATTATGGGTCTCCACACACGACCAACGGGGAGGGGGCTCGTTGAGGAGGAGAAGGTTTTGCCTCTCTACAGAGGTGCGGTCGCCGTATTCAACATTCCCAACCAACAACTCTACATCCCCAACTCTACTATAAAGCAGAGTCAATTTATCATTATAGATGTTGTCGAAATAAGACAAATATAATCATATTTACTAAGTTTAATACGGCATAAGCAGAAATAAAATTTATTGATAGATTGATTTTAACGGCATATCAACACGTCTAGGATTATTTTATGCCTAGAAGTTAAGGAATCGCACTCATTGTCAGGAAAAAAAGAAAAAAACACTCTTAAGAAAGAACTTTCTTAAGAGTTTTTCTTTGTTTCTTTTTTCTTCTTTTTTTTTTTGCACATGGTCCTATCAAATAGGTATTATTTTTAACTAGATCTATTTGACCCATAGATGGGGTCCAAACAAGTACTCTCACTCCAGATTAGAGTGGACCCGAGAATAATGACAAGGAGTACGCTGCACTGCCCAAATCTCCTCACTTCCAGATGCAGTTTATTGTCATGCCCCAAACGCCCTTTTTTGGGGACGAGTCTTACCCCTTTGCAGAAAATACAGTCAGTATATTCTAAGACCCACCGAAAGGGCGGATAAACTGGAGGAAATTCAGATAGGAAGATTGTGTAGGGCCAAAATTCCCTCAAAATATACTGCTTTTTACCCTGCCTTAAAAATCAGCATTTGAATCATGAACCTACTTGCTTTCGAACGCCAATATCTAGTACCAATTGTCTCTGCTAAGATGTCTTCTAGTAATAGCGAGACAACCCGTGAACTTGTTGGGTTCTCATTGTAATAACTGTTTATGATGGTATTGATACTTCTATTTAGAAAGGAGTTATTTGGTTTGGCACATTTGTTTGTATATCAACTCATTATAGGTTATGTAATGCCGAAATTTGATTGATTTCAAAATGATTAATTACAATCCTAACAATATTTTCAGTGTTCCATTGCTCTTTTTTATTTGCCAGTAATCATTTGTTCGTTTCATGTATTCTTATGAGATATTAATGATTTTCAAACAGATACAACCATTCCAAATCCGAATGGATCTAAGAATAAAGATAATGAAGAGATGCTCCACCCTCTCCAGAGCACCAGAATCGGATCCTCACCACCATATACAGTTTAGTATCATACCAGAACATCCCTTTTCTGTGGGGAGTCCCACCCCTTCGCTGGGAATGCTGTCGGCATATTCGAAGCCCCACAGACAGGAGTGATTGGTTTGGATTAGCATTTCATCGTTAATTCCATTATACAAGAATTTAAATGATCAGAAATAAACTTCAGTGCGTCGAAGACCCCACAAAATTATCAATCAGTTGTAAATTGAATAAGAAATTGCTTCATTTTCTTAGTTAAAGTATTTTGAGTATATTGCTCTTATAAAAAAATTGACGTACCGTTTTATCTAGATTACGTAAATAATGAGAATCTAAGTTATTGATTGCGAGGAAATAAAGCTTTTAGGATGGAAAAGGTATCAAAATGAATCATTTACGAATGGCAAGATGGAAGGAAAAGTTTGGGATCAAATTTTTGGGTTGTTTGTTTAAATTAAAGCCAACAAGTGTGTGAAAAAATGTTATTTTATTGGAATTGATATTTCGTTTAAATTGATATTTCAATTGTTCAACTTAATGTAAGATTTCCACATTTGATTGACAAAATAACTGTATGAAAATAGTAGATTCTGAAATGAATGATTTGGTTCAGAACTCGTTCAATGGGTTGAACAGGGACATCTCTACAGTGGGCTAAGACTCTCACACCGTGGAATGTCCCGACGATGACAATAAACTGCATCTGATGGTGAGACTCCAGTCCTAGAGCTTTGGGGAATGTGGAATACTCCTTCATTACCATTACACCCTGATTTACTTTGACCTGGAGTGGTAGTACCTATTAGGGTCCAATGTATGGGTCAAATAGAAGTGCTCAATGTTTTACTAGGGATTATTATTAATATCAGGTAGAATTGTAAGTGTTAAATAGAAGTACATGAAACCATTTAACAGTGTGCAAACAACAAATAGTAGTACATGAAATAATTTAACTGTGTGCAAACAAATTAGCTCTGGCTCGTGTAAAAATAATGTTACTAATAAACTGTTCGTTCACAAATTATATATATATATATATATAAACTGGATTTGGTATTAAATAACCTTTTGGGGTCGATTTACCAGAAAACGCAACCAACCAACGAACCAAATAAGGTTAAGGACGGCAAAAACAGTGAGTGCAGGTTTTCGATGAAAATCGATGGTCATATAAAAATCTAGCGCCACCTGATATCCAGAATGATAAACAAAAGCAGTTGTGCAACCTTCTAAATCTTCTGCAGTTTTCAAGAAAAATGAGTCGAAAAATGCGCTGAAATTGTAGCTAATGTCCACTTAAAAAAATTTGCACCAATTGCGACACTACATTGTGCCTGTTTCTTTAGAGTGACATGCAAAAATGTTCTTTACATTCTCAATGATTGTGTTGAGAACAAAGTGAGTCAGAAGAAGAAGAAGAAGAAGAAGAAGAAGAAGAAGAAGAAGAAGAAGAACTTGTTCAAGGTTCCAAAATCGTAGAAAAGTCAGGGGAGAAAAAATGATAAAAACAGGGTCGAAAGAGGAAGAAAGAGTGAGTGAAGAAAGAAAAGAAAAACGAAAAAAGACCAAACGAACAAAAAAAGAAGAGGTAGAAAGAGGAAAAAAGGAAACAAATGAAAATGAATGAAAAATGAATGGATAAAAGAGAAATAGAGGTGACAAGGAAACGTGAAAGAGTAGTTAGTATAACAAAAGAGAGTTGGTTTAAAATAGGAAATAAATAAATGAATAAATAAAATAAGCATGAAAGAAAAAAAGTAATGTGGAAAAAAGAAACAGGAAAGAGCGAAGGTTGTGAGAAAGAAATTACATTTGAGAAGAGCAGAAATAATTAGAGAGAGAGAGAGAGAGAGAGAGAGAGAGAGAGAGAGAGAGAGAGATTAATTAGCAGAAAGAAAGAAAAAGTGAAAAACTAAAATGTGTTTAAATATGATTTTAAAAGTTATTCACTCTTTTGTGCGACAATCACAAAAAGGATTAAAAAGACTGAACGATGTAAAACGTAATAATAATAATAATAATAATAATAATAATAATAATAATAATAATAACTCCAGTCAACTGAAGACATTAGCATGTCAAAGTGAATACGAGTGCTCCCAGGTCAGGAGAAGAAACTGATTTCTTCGTGATTTTGTAAATTTTGGCGATGTAAAGAAATAGAAAGCAAGAAAATAAATTTTACCAACAGCCACTCATTGGCGACTTCAGAGAATGAAAAAAAGAAACAAAAAACAAAATATGAAACAAAAACCCCAAAACAAGCAAGCACATCTCAATTGGCCAGAGACAAAAAATATTTTAATGAGTTAAACCTGCGCATGCGCTAAATTTCGTGTGTTTTCGTGTCTGCTCGTCTGCTTACGTATATCTGTGATTATGAAGGCGCATTTTTTCCCCTGAGTAACAAAAAATTCGATTTACTTCTGTAGGGATAAAAGAATTTTTAAAAGAATGTTCACTAAAACAAACAAATAAATAATTTATTTTTCTTGTGGTTTTGGTTTTATTTCTGTTCTTGTTTTCTCTCTCTCTCTCTCTCTCTCTCTCTCTCTCTCTCTCTCTCTCTCTTTCTCTTACTGTTTTTATCTATTCCTTTTATCTTACTTCTTTCAGTCTTCTGTATTTTTTTCGTGTTCGCTGCCGAATTAGAAAACTATCTATCCTTTGGCTAGCAATATTTTCGCTTGTAATTTCTCCTCTGGACAAAATACTTTTTCATTAAGAAAATTTAATGGGAAAAAAATTAAAATTAACTTCCAAAGTAGCAATCCACTTTTAGACTCTAAAGATGTTGAAGTAACAGTAATTATCTTCGATAAGGAATGGAATACAACTGTTTCTAAATGCGGTTATTACTAACCATAAGTAGCAAGAAATTCTAAACCACAATAATCCTGATTTAGTTTCTCAGAAATTTCAAGAAGGAACTAGAAGCCAAGAGATAATCTTGTGTAAATAGTTTTTATTATGAGTTTTTATGTATTTTATTGCAAAACAGGCAACTTGCATCGAGAGTTTTGCTAGTATAATCTCGAGAGTAAAGAAATTTTCAATCAAATTTTTAACTTATTAACAATAGTGATTGGGATATCGCGCTTACTTCCATCATTATAATTTCTTAAAGGAGATAACTCTGAAAGGCTTATTATAAAGAACCACTTCTGAGTTATGTGATATTGGTTATATGATAAATTATATTAATACGATGGGATACAGCATTGACCTTAACGATTCCTGATGGCGGCCTTTAAAAATTGGATATCATCCCCAGATAAAATCCAAAATCTCGAATCATGATTTCTAAGCAAGCAAAGTTTTCCAATTTGAAATATTAGTGAAACACAATCTTCCAAGTCCCATGTTTTCTATTTTACTGTATGCTAAACTAGACTACACTAAACTAAGCCTTGTAGATATCACTGATTATTCAAAAAAGGATTGATTCGGAAACTTTATAAATCTATTTATACTAATCTGAAATGCTAATCATTTTAGACAAGATAGAAAAGTACTCGACGCAATCGCAACTTGCGTTCGAAGCTGCAAACGAACAGGTTTGATTTCTGATTGGCAGAGATTTAAATAGAAAATGAAACATTTTTCGGCTTTTTTTTTTTTTTTTTTTTTTTTATAAATGCGATGAAAGAAAAGAGAAAAGCAATGCAGACAACTGATTAAGAAGAATACGTGCAAAGAATATAAAGAAGAAAGTTTAAGTCTCAAAGCTGTGGCGCTTCCGCGATAATACTTACAGGCATCTTTTCACTCACACACACACACACACACACACACACACACACACACACACACACACACACACACACACATATGGTTGTAGATACACACGCACACATGCTCACGGTGACACAGACACACGAACGCACGCATATAGGTGCACACACATCCACAAAGAGGCTTATACATACGTACGTACATGCACGGTCACACGCATATCGCCAGATGCACACATATATGCACGCAGAACTACACACGCACAGTCGTACTGATATATACACATGCACTCATGGAATGAGTGCTTGGTGTAACGGTTATCGTAGGAAATGGATTCGGTGACCTGAGTTCAAATCCTAGCGGAAACTTTATGTGCTTCACTTCGTGCTAATGCTTTTGAGAAAGGCATGAATTCGTCTTTTCTTCTCCTATCTGTAGGTAAATAGTAAGGCAGACTGAGTTCTTTAGCCTTGGTAAGGCAACCGGTCTAGGAGAACGAAAACTCTGAAGCAAAACCGGCAGTACTCAACTTAAAATTGGCCTTGTGACCCATTTTGCCCGGGGAGGAATGGCTGTAAAATACTTACACACACGCATGCATACTTGTTTAACTTTAATTGTTATAAAATCAATTAGAGCAGAACTTTCAATAAGATATAAACACAATCAATGATCTTCGAAATATGGCCATTAAGTAAGCCACTATGGAAAACGTCTTCCAAGGTTTCTTGTTTAATGGCATATCAACGTTCGTGGGTTATTTGATGCCAAAGCCATCCTTCTAGAAAAACAGCAGTGATGCTATTTAACCCATAGCTGGGAAGATAAGGGGGTTTGTACCTTTCATAAGGGTATTTTTCCGAAAGTGAACGTAATATCGCGAGAGGAGTTCGAACTCGTTTACTACGATTCTGTAGTCCAGCGCTTTAATAATCACACCTTCCAAGTTTGTCATAGAAGATGTTTTGTAATCTTTACTTTGTTACATTACCATTCAGTTAAGATTAAACTCAGTATACTTACTATCAAAGGTCTGTGAGATTTGGATATTTCCAATCGCTCAATTAATTTTTAGAATTGTTTTTTTCTGGTCAAACTTATTATACCATCGTCTGTTAACTATTGCTTTATGGTAGATACCCGTATATCTGTTAACTAAACTTAGTTTAAAACAAGGCCGTAGAAGCAGGGTATTCAGTGAATATTGATTTCACCCTACTAACAATGGTCTGTAAATTTAAGAGGCTGATCAATATACTCATGTAAAATGTGACCAAATGAACTTTATTTTTTAACATAGTCCTCCTTGCGGTCTATACGCTTCTTCTATCGGGGTTTCCTCGTGGTGTAATGTTTAAAGCGATGGACTGCGGAATCGTAGTACGTGAGTTCGTACTCCAGTTGCGCTATTACGTTCACTTTCTGGCAAATACCCTTGGGAAAGGTATGAACCCCTTATCCTCCCAGCTATGGGTTAAATAGTACCACTACTGTTCTTCTAGGAGAATGGGTTTGGCATTAAATAACCTACAAAGATAGATATGCCATTAAACAAAAAAACCAAACTAAACTTCTTCTATCAGTGTTGCAGAGTTTGGATCCCATTCATCAAAAAAGTTATCAACAACAGATATGTCATCATATATCATCTATGGGAGGCGCCAGTTAGTGTTTCCATTCAAATCTTTTTTTGAATATTTGAGTTTGAAAAATTTTACGAGTCTAAAAGAGCATTGTAAAACGTGGCAAATTAAAACCAACTGACCCACGGAGAGAAAATCTCGAAGTCGTTTATTGGATTCTTTTTCCTGATTTTCTGGAAAACTTTGACGGGAAATATAGAGCTAAGTTTAGAGCAGCTGCCGCCGTTGCCGCCATCTCCTCCTTCTCCATTTTTTATCTGATTGCAACCATGTGTAAACAAGACCAAGTCGTAAACAATCACAACAAAATACTAGCAAATGTACAAGCACTTGTACAATACCTTTTTTCTTTCTTTCTCTCTCTGTAATTGAATAGAAACTTTGATCGATTAGATCAGGGAATCTAATTATAGGACTTTGTTCTTGCAACTGGGAACAAAAAATCTCAACTTGTCCATTCGAAGCGACGGAAACAGAAGAAAAAAGAAAGAACCAATGAAGGATGTTTTATTTATTTACTAAAACGCCGTAGTAGCTAAGTGGACAGGAATTGGGCTTGGAAATTTGAGGTTCGACAATCATAAATTCTTACTAATAAATCGGCGCATAAAAGATTCGCGAAGGTAAGATACCATATGTAAACGCCTCTTTATAAAAGCAGTTTTTTCCATCATAAAATTACAGACGTCGCGGTGTCGGCGAGAATTGGCTACCGAAACAATAAATGTCAAATCTAGAATTCCCACAAGACTAAAAAATGAACAACTTTACATTCTCATCCATTTTGACACATTGATTAAGTGCATTATCACAACCAAAATTAAAGCAATAAAAACAGCGTATAAACGTAGCTATAAGATTTGTAAAATCAGCCATGGCCACTATCTAGGAATAACTAATTCAATGAAAAGGTTTAGTTAAAATGTTTGCCTTTGATCGAAGAGAGACTAAAAAAGTGAAGAAAAAGTGGAAAATGTAATAAAAGTAGAAATAAAATTTAATATAATTTATCATGTTACTTTTGAATCCGTCATTTAGGCTTGAGCTTTAAACTTTTAATACGGACAAACCAAATGAAAAACAATCATTTGTTTGGAAAGAAAGAACGATCGGAAGATGACGTTTAAGGAAGAATTGTGTCATGTATAACAACAACTCGGTTGACTGAAACCATTTTGAATAATTTGAGTAAATAGAAGAAAGAAAGAAAGAAAGAAACGCCTCATGATAACGGAATTTCTCATTCTGAATATTAAGCTACGTGACAAATATCTGTCCCTCTTTCTCTCTCTCGCTATATATATATATTGTTGTGGTCTTCAGATAAGACCGGTGGAAGAACAACTCAAACAACAGGTGATAGGTGAACGTTATTGTATGAGCAGAAAAAAAGGAAGTCATACAAAAGAAGTACTAGCCGTTCTCGGCTTGCAGTCTGTCTGTCAAATGTCTCGTAAGAAACGAGAAGTTGTATTCTCCGAGCGAGCTAAGCTCTGCGAATATGTTTAGGTTGGACGATTCCATCTTTGGGGGTATGGTAGGATATGTCCCCATAACATATATATATATATATATATATATATATATATATCATCCTGAAATAAACATCCGGTCGGGATTTATAAAATTCTTCTGTGCATATATATATATTTATATATATGATAATAATAAATAAATATATATTAGGTTTATATATTTATTCATTATTATTATATGATAGCTCTATCCTAGATATTGCGCAATCTCCATATATTGCACTTGGTTCGCCACAACCCCCAAAAGTGATGTAGTGAAGACCAACACTGTTATAATGTTTATATATATGTATATATATTATATATATTAGAATATTGTAATATTATTTGACAGTCAATTCCATTGAAATTTTCCACGAAGCTGGTAAGTTAGAATTTGTGTTACGAAGTTTGTCGAGTGCCAGAAATTCTATCCACGATTTCAACAGGAATGAAAGAACTGAACTTTCGTTCGTGTAGGGAATATTTATAAGCGCAAGATTTTCAGACATATTTTCCAAGGAATAAAAGTGATTTGAGAATATTTCAAAGCCATAGAGATTATGAGATTTCAAGCGTATGTGACTATCTTAAAAGAAGGAAAAAAAGTTATGAGGTATTTTAAGGAACTCCTATATTATAGCTTGTGCCAGACTAAGTATAAGAAATAACTACCACGAAATCTCGTGTAAAATTCAAATACAACCAACATCTATATCCTTCAGCCATTGATCGAACGAGCGCCAACCAACTTATTCCTCCCGGTTCCCTTTCTTCCTTTCTTGATCTTAAACTTCCTGCATATCTCTCTCTCCGGGTCTTTCTTTCTCTCTCAACTTTTCTCTAAGATATTCTCTCTTTTGCTTTATTTGCTTCTCATTCTTTTTTTTCTTTCTTTCTTTCTCAATCTCATTTCTTTTTCTTTTGTTTTCCTCAAAACTCAATGCAGTGCACCTGAACTGGACCAAGATTAATAAAGATTTTTGACGTCTGCTAAAAAATCATTGTTATAAATATTTACTTGGTTTGGTGTGGTCTGGCACAAGGCAACAATCGGGGATTCTCTGACACGATTAAATTTTCTGCAATCTGTGAGACTAAATCGAATGCTTCACGACAAGATGGTAAACCTTCGCTAGTGAAATCAGTCCAATACTAAGTGAATGAGACGTAACTGAATAGTCAGGATTTCGAATGTTGAAGGCTTTTCTCACTTGAAAATTTGACGTAACACAATCTACCAAATTATATTAGTCTTTGTTATATACTAAACTAAGTTTCATATCTATCTATACTTTGAGAGATTATCGTAGAGTGATTTTTATTGAATTAATCTCATAGACTATGGTTAGTGATTTCAGGTGTCACTGGAAGTCTCTCTGGAGTGCTCAAACTCTGTTGGTGAGGCTTAGATAACTGTATCCCCTGCAGAAGGTAAACTCCCTCCAAAAGAGATGTTTTTAGAATTACACTAAACCGCTGCTGATAGTGAGATTCCTGTTCAAGTGTTCTGAGGAGCGTGGAGTACCTCTTCATTGCCATTACCCCCAGTTCCACTCAGACTCAGAGTGGTAGTACTTATTAAGGTCCCATCTATCGGTCAAGTAGACCTGTTTAAAAATGAAACGTATTTGGTTGGATCGTGTGCAAACAATGACAATTACAAAATAGATATAATTGCTTGAAACCATATAATTATTAATATCAAATAGGAATACTTAAAACCATATAACTTTGCCAATTATTTGTGTTTGATAGATATACTTAATATCTTAAAAAATGTGTGCAAAAAACACAAAAATGTAAATATGAACGAACAATGAACGAAATTCACTAACCTCTAGATACGAAATAATCCTAGACGGGTTAACATGCCGTTAAAATCAATCAATCAATCAACACGGTGTGCTCTTGTATCAGACGAGACCAAGTTTATTTTTCCTTTTTATAAAGCCGCAATCCCCTTTGATATCGTTTGGCCATTTGCTGATTAACTTTTTAAAAACTAGAACTGCTTTGAAAGCAACGCCTCTATTGTTCTCTTTCAGATCCCGGGATATGTGCTCTGAATGTTTATAGATGCTTTCAATAAAGATCGGCGCTAAGCATGATTTTCAAGGACATCGCTAAAATCCCAAAATAAATGTATTAAGAAGATAGAATGCTACTTGCAAGCGGCTTTGATACTTTCGTTGAGTTGCATGCTTGTTAATCGGCAAAAATCAACGCCCACTGGCGGCCTTAATACGCACTAGAAGGAATGTCACATTGCGATCCTCACTGAGTACGCATGCGTGTGTCTGATGCTAATATGCGATAGCAAAGAAATCTTCAAGAACCAAAGCAGAAAATTCAGCTCAGGGCTTGTCGAAGATGAGAGGAAAATCACCAAAGATTGTTACTTTAAGGAAAACATAGCGATGCTGTGTGGGGTGGGTGGGATCAACATCATTTTCATTTCCTTGATATAAATTGCGAATGTCGTGACGAGGTGACGCCATATCCGTTTGATTCCCGAAGCGGCAAGGCAAAATATTTGAAAATATAGATTCGTGCTTACTTTTATCAAGTAAAAATACACTCCTTATTCCGATTCTATAATAGTGGTTCATAAAATAACCGGAGCAGAACTTACAGTCTATTTTACTGAACTTTGTTTAATTTTGCTCCGGATTGCATGAAATAGAAAGACTGTGTGGCGCCATTCTCCCAAGTAGGGAGACACTACCTGGTTTAAAAAAACAACATTCAAAATCCTAGCTTTTGCCAAAGCTCGAACTTAAACTATAGATGGTGAGAGAAAAGATGCAACTTCTACAATCACTGAGGTTTCATATTTGTTGCTAAGTGGGCAGAGCTTGTTAATCATAACGAATTTGTCTTCATAGAAAAATATTCTTGGATAATTTGCCGAAAGTAATGGTTAACGAGTTTGTCTTTCAGACGTTTACTGCTGAGTAGTGAGTAAAGGCCTTTTATATTTGTAATTTAAATGTCATGGGAATACAAAATGGCTTAATGGATATTGATGTAAAAATAAAATCAGCGAAAAGAGTTCTAATTCAAACTTAGTTTTCATTTCGGACATGCCACCTTTACTGACTGAGAAACGTGTTCTCTTCTATCGAAGCCATGTAACCCAGTTTTATATTACTTGGAGAAAAGAAGGCATGGCTGCTCCTCCATTATTCGACAAATGACCAATCATAACAATCGGATTATGTGTTTCATATGACAAAACAACAGTTAACAAAATAGACAATATGATTGGCCATTAAAGAAATGTCAATCTTAATAATTTTATTCATTAACATCTGACAAGTTTTAGGATTTTTATTTTTATTCGAAATTAAGCAAAGTGTCGTGCCAAACAAGAAAAATGTTGTCGTTTGAAAAGACGAACGTTTAATACTTACTTTAAAATGAAACTTTTTCTAAAGTGTTCAAAATGTTTCGAAACAGGATTTTTACAGAGATGAAGATAAATCGTGAATACAATTGTTGACAGGAAGTAAATGATTGCCCAGTAAGAAAATAGTTTGGAGAGGGCTATTTGTTTTACTAAGGGGACGGGGAAATATTTTTGCCATTGTGGGTGAAATCAGGTTTTCCTACATGGGGCTATCCATACTCCAGTTGTCCCATAAAACACGCGTACATTTAAGAAGGAATTATTCCATCATCATACATGGATAAGAAAAAATTAAAACTAACATTACATTTTATTCATTATAAAACTAAGGTCACTGGATTATATACATGTGTGTGTGTGTGTGTGTGTGTGTGTGTGTGTGTGTGTGTGTGTGTGTGTGTGTGCTTATGTGTGTATGTGTGTGAGATTATAAGTAAAATTTAATGCTAAATGCGCTTTTAAACAGTAAAATAAAGTGCTCTATACACTAAAAGGAAGAGCAATGTCATAGTATTTTCAAATATTAAAAATAGAATAAAAACTGGATAAAAACTCGCGACTCTGAGTTTCACGTTGTCGATCCTCTGCTAAGTCAGTATGTACACATCCGAATTCTATTGAATATATATATATATATATATATATATATATATATATATATATATATATATATATATATATATAATGTATGTGCGTGTATGTGTGTGTGACAATCTGTCAGTGTTTTTTAAGGGGTTATCATCTTCCTGTTGTTACTGCCTGGGCATCAAAGGATAAGTTACCTATAGGAGATTTTTTACTCAAGTTATCACACACTTTTTCAAGTTCGGGAAATATGTTAATGTGGCATGTCAATGACAGGAGATTTTTGTCTAGATGTCTGACAGTGTGACAGAAAATAGGGACAAGCATATACATGCCCTTAAAAAGGACGTTTCAATTAATTGTTGTGCTGTTTCACACTCATCTATCCATCGATCCATTCAGCTGTAACTTTATTTTACATATATATATATATATATATATATATATATATATATAAGGATGATTGAATTATGGTTCAACAGGAAGGACATTTATAAAATTGGCAAAAGGAAAAAAGAAATTGCTTTTTCGGTGAAAATAAGAGATGTTGGGAAAGAAAAAAAATTAGTGCTCTCTCCCGGTGAAAGAACTTCTCTTGTGAAATCGAAAAACATAGCAAACTTGTTGTTTTTTTGCAAACCTTCGTTTTAATCTGACACAAAGGATTAAGGTTCCTCAGAAAAGCTGTTGTTTTTAAGTGGTCACCCATTGAAAACCAAACGGGCTCAGTGCTTCTTAACTTCAGTGCTTTCAGGGTCATTAAAATTCTTTCTTTGACACTGACATTTTTATTCTTTGGGATTGTTTCTGGATCCAATGAAAACCTCCCCCAACCCTGTATAAATCAAAATCTTTGCCATTGACATCATCAGCGTTCCCCACGTTTATTCACACCTTCCAATTAAAGCAGACCGTATATCTATGAAGTTTGAAATTTTGATAGGACGATATCAGGTGTACATAGGTAAGATAATCATTTTTATCAATGAATTTGACTTTCTTTGTACGAGCGTCGACAGAAAAGTTCATAGACTGACCAAGATGTGACCAAATGAGATTTATTCTTAATATAATCCCTCTAGCGGTCAAAACACTTCTTTCATTTGTGTTGCCGAGCTTAGATCCCATTAGTAAAAAAAAGTCATCAACATCAGATATGACGTCATCATAAAAAGTTTTAATGTAGTGAACTTTTCAACCTAACCTCGTTGTCATTTCGCTTCGGATTTTTCGTTTCTTAGTACCCCCCTGCACCCGGCACTTGGGGATAGTTCGTTGCTATGAACGACATAGAGTCATGTTCTGCTAGTATTTACCCAATCCCACCACTGCGGGCAGGATGTGATATAAGGTCTATTCTTAAGCGGAATAGTTAGTTTTGCTTTTCAGTTTTCCTTCTCCTACACTGGTTGCCTTATTAAGGCTAAAAATCCATCTGCCCTACTATTTTACCCATAGCTGAGGGATTCACGCCTTTCCCAAGGGAATTAGCACAAAATGAAACGCAAATAAACCCGTCTAGGAGTTGAACTTGGGTCGCCGATTCCATAACCTTTATGCAAAGTGTACGTTCATGTTGGGTAAGTATAACGTGAAACTTTATCATTCGGATTAGGGAATCAGGTCGTAGGCAAGAAAATTATTCTTATAAAATATTTAATATTAAACAATTTCAATGGAATTTTCTGAAAAAAAACCCACTAAATTTAATCTCATACCAAATACAAATACAAGTTAGTCGAGCAGTATATTATCCACAGATTCTGATTACAGATATAACAATTGGGCTGCACCAGATTTTTGTGACCTGAGTTCAAACCCTGGCTGAGCCTGTTTTCATTTAACATCGTGCTAAATGCGAAATGCATGCATCCATCTGCTGTAACATACCCCAGCTTTTAGTGGGCTAGACTGGGTTCTTTAGTTTTGGTTGGACAACCAATGTGGAAGAAGGAAAATCCTAAGTTCGAACCTTCTTAACTTTGCTAAAGAATTGACCTTGTGGCACATCCTGTACTTAGCAGAGGGGGCGGGTAAATACATACGTAATATCTGATACTATAGAGCAATAATTAAGAAGTTAATTTTGAAGACCATTCATCATTCTAGAGTGTTTAAACTACGCTATGTATTCACTATTACAGCCTTGTGCCAGACTAATTTTGTTCGAACTATATGGTCACTGTCCCAAGCATAATATCTAGTAAGGAGATTGTGTCAGACTAACTTCTAGGCACCTACTATATTGTATTAAGGAACAAGCTTATTTCTAGTTCTCTATGGCCTTGAATTCAATGTGACATTGTGCCAGACTAAACAGAGCTTAGTAAATAGCCATCGGGAAATTAAAAACAAGGAAAGAGTGGAGGAATCTTTAAAAAAAAAAAAAAGATTAATACAAACAATTTAATTTCTTCTTTTTCACCTTTGACCTTTTCAAGATGATGTGGATAGAAAAGAGTTTACATTATTTCAGAAAAGAATGTCTCGGAATTAACTGAGGGGATATCTACCTAACAGATTGGGAAAAGAGAAATATCTCAGTGGATTAAGAAGGAATTTGATGTCACTGTCTGAACCCTTGAAGGTTGCTGCGATCAGTAGATTGTGCTCCGATAATAATCCATGTGAATCATACCGTGTGAGTGCTTACTACCAGGTTTATCATCGGTTAGCCGCTGAATATCAAAATGCATTTTATGTTTATCTTTAAAAACAATCTCAACGCACATACAACTGGCCGTTGCATTTACGTCATTGTAACAAAAATGCAAGTGGGTGTAAGTGGGCTGATTATCCCCTAGAAAGAGTTATATCTAGCTAAAGTATATTTTCTTTAAGGAATGTGTCGCAAGGATCTGATTTTCTTGGGAATATTACAAACCTGTGAAACGTAATCATACCTTGAACTATTATTTTGGATGTCTAAGCAGGGAGAAGAAGAAGAAGAAGAAGAAGAAGAAGAAGAAGAAGAAGAAGAAGAAGAAGAAGAAGAAGAGTAGCGTTTGAAATGCGTAACTGTTTTAATAAGGCTGATGCGATATCGTTCTGTTTCGGATTGCTTGGTTGTTCAGCCGCAATACATCTAGGCAAGATTACCATTTATTACAATTAATTGCAAGATTACCCGACGTTGCCTGGATTAAATAAAAATCATAGTAAATCGACCGAGAAAATCCCTAAGAAATCCCTTGTAATAAACTATATTCTAAATTCAATCCAAGCTTGGCACAAGGTTACGTTTATGGATCACTCAATGAATAATGAACCCTCTATTTTGTTATTAATACACAGAAAATGCAAAAGTAAAACAACTTACTTGAGTCTTTTAACTCGAAAAAGTAAATTGTTCCCCTATGAGCAACACTTACAAAATAATTCGCTTGATAGTTTTGTAATATGGCGAATTTGATCTTCAGACTGCTCCATTCTGGAAGCCTTGCACCTGACAAATTTTGGAAAAGTTTAAATGGTTCAAACGTGGACTGTCTGCCACAAAGCAATACATTAGTAAGCTAGTTTCGCAGACGATTATCTCACGTAGGGAATTCGATTCCTATTACGCGCTGCATTGTTGAAAGCTTGTGCCAGACTAAATCTCTCTTAATAACTATTGATAAATAATTTTCAATTAGAATTAATGTATAATTTTTTTTAAGAAGATTAATTACAATATCTGATCGAGTAAAATCTAATACTTAAATGAGAGGCTGGAGAGCAGGATATCCGTTTAAATGGTGAAAGGTTAACATAGTTGCTCGAATTAAATTTGAGATTATTTATTTTTAAAAAATCGTGTATAAAAAAAGTTTTCTTTAAAGTTATACAAACAAAACTCTTTACTGATTTTGTATAACAGTTTCTTTTTTTTACTAACAAACAAGAACGAAGAATTTTACACACACACACACACACATACATACATAGTTATATTCTATTCCTCACGTGTTTTCACACCAACTTCAACTGGTGTTTTGTCACTGGAGGCTGGGTGACAGTAAATCTCCTCAGATCTCTTGGACACTTTTAAGTTGTCTAGCTGATTTTAACAGTGCTGTGGTCTGGATGGTATTTATTCTTCCTCAGATTTCCAGTCTTTTTTCCAAATTCTCGGAGACCCTTCTAGGGGTACCGATTATGGTAAAATCTACGGATTTGTCTATTTTTTCGCTTTTTTAAATTTTCACTCTGTGATCTGCTGAAACGACAAAACCCATTATATGACAAGTTCTTTTTTTCCTAACTCTTCTAACCGAGATCGGGTGATCAATTTGTCCCAGAGAATTTTATGCATTGTATTTTCTAGCACAGATTCTGCTTTGTGTATATGTCATTTGTCAGTTGATAAAAATTTAATCTCTTACACTATTCCTAGTTGATCAACTTGCCCAGTTGGCTGCATCTTTGCAGAGGAGCAAGGTTCTCCAAACGCGTATCCTGAATATGACATTAAACAATCTGATGATGAAGCTTTAGTAATGCTGGAGCTTTGGGGAATGCGGAGTATCCCTTCATAACCATCGCTCCCATGTCTACTCTGGCCCGAAGTGGTAGCATTTGATAGGGTCCTATCTATGGGTCAAATAGAACTAAACTGAATTGTTTGAAAACGAACTGTTTGATCATTTAACTGTAAGAAAACAAATGACTAATGATTAATAGAATTGTCGGTGATACGTAGTAATATTTGGAACCATTTGACTTTCTTGATATGCTAAACTAAATTGTTTGAAATAGAACTGTTTTTACATTTAACTATATGTAAACAAAAGAAAAATGTATTTAAACCAATGACTAACTGTGTGTAAACAAAAAACTGTTCTTATGCTAAATTGAATTGTTTGAAATCGAGTGAAACCATTCAAGTGTGTGCAAAAAAAAAAAAAAAAAAAAAAAGAGTTCAGACTTGTTTAAAAAAGTTATCTTCAAAATGTGTTTAGAAATCATCTATCTGATTCATGTATAAAAAGGATTTGGCATTAAATGACCGAAATTGGTTGATATATCATAAAACCAAATCAAACCAATTGATCAACCTTTGCCGCTCACTCATATCTACTCTTGTATTCTTTTGGTATCATTTTGCTATATTTGCTTATTATGTAATAAACTGTTTCAGCTCTGTAACCTACAATTGCTATTTTCCTGTGTATTATCAATTTTTTTGCACATGCTTTGAGTCGTTGAATTGGTGAAGCCACGCAATCCTCAATGCCAGTGAATAATTTTCTTCCTTCTTTTCTTGTCATATAGAGTCTGTGTCATCTTTTGTGTGTAAAACCATATAAATCGTCATAAATTTCCTTGTTTTATGGTTCATATATCTGAGTTCCTCTCTCATCAATTTTAAGAAGAATCCAGAGTATCTTACAACAGAAAATGCCCATGTATCTATTCTTTTCTGTTGTAGAATTTTGTTTCAAAAAGTTTTCTTGTTCTTCTGAATTACTCCAGTCTTATTTTTTCTTTCATATTCATTTGCTTAAGTATATCCGCTGCTGATATTCCTTGATATTTTTACTAGTAGTCTTTTTCACCTTTATAGAAAGTAGGGTACTCCTTAAAATAGTTTGGTCACTGGGAAGATTGTTGTTGGCCGCGGATTTCTAAGTGAATTGTAGCGAGACACACTTTTTTGTCCACTTTTTCTGGGTCCTTCTCCTTGTAGAGCAGGGAGTGCTGTCCCAATAGAATGCTGCCCGTACCCTCGGAGTGCTTCCAGAAGATTCAGTCGTCTCCGAATTTATAAAGGGTGATCACTTATCATGGTCTAGCTAACTGGGACGATATGAAATCTTCGGGTCGTAAATGTAGGAATCGTTAGTCAGTATTACAGGCTGTTCTCTCTTGTCAGTGTCTGTGCTCAAGATGGCCACTGATCGGACAAAAGGCTTCATCTGCCATTGACCGGTATTTTGTTGTTGTTGCTTCCTCCCTCCCCTGCTGGGTGTGTAGCAATTCTACTTATCAGGTGAGTTAAGGAAATCATCCTGGTTGCTGATTTTTCTTCTATTTCCACTTCGTTTTTCAATATTAGCTTTACATGAATATTTTATACAAAATATCATTTTTGCTGAATATAAATCACTTCTGACAAGATAATTGTTAGATATTTTAGCTTTACCAGATCCCTTGATTCTTGCTTTTAGACTGCTAAAAAAATGAAATTATAAAATATTACATTATACTATACAATAAAAATATAGTATCATATTATATTATTGCGTTGGGGAATTATCTGAAACCATTTAACTCTGTGCAATAAAACTATAAGTGTTAGAATGAAATGCTAAAAATCATGTAACTGTTTGCACACAAATGAGTTCTGGTTCGTTTAAAAATAATGTTACTTACAAATTATTCGTTTACAAATCATACAAGGCTCCTTAAATAAGTTTCCAGACTTTTTTCATATGGGCACTTTTATTGATAGTACACACATGAAACTCTAGTCCCCTTCGAAGTAATCTCCTCCGGCTGCAATGCACTTGTTCTACCGTTTCAACACCTTCTGGAAGGTCCCATGGAAGTCTTCTTGTGTGAGCGTGTCAATGACCTTCGTCACAGCCTCTTTCATCTCCTCAATTGTCTCATAACGACAGCCTCTAAGTTTTTCCTTGAGCTTAGGGAATAACCAAAAGTCACAGGGAGCAAGGTCTCGACTATAGGGACGGTGAGGAACGGTCTTGATGTCCATCTTGGTCAAATAGTCTGTGACAAGGATGGAGTTGTGGACTGGTGCATTGTCCTGGTGGAAATGCCACTGACCCGATTTCAAGAGTGCTGGCCTCTTCCGACGGAATCTATTCCTGAACTCCCTTAAAACCTCAACATAGTATTCCTTGTTGATTGTCTGTCCAGTGGGAACCCAGTGCATGTAGATCATGCCAGTGCTGTAAAAAGAAGGGGATCATCAAAAGTTTGTGGGAGGATTTGCTCTGTCTGGCCTTCTTGGGTCAGGGTGAGCCAGCATGCTTCCACTGGGCACTCTGTCTCTTGGTCTCTGGGTCATAGCAGTAGATCCAGCTTTCATCGTTGGTCACCAGAGCATCAAGAACTACGGGATCTGAATTGATCATCTCTGAGCACCCTTTGGACAAACTTCGCGCAAATCTTCCACATCTTCAGTTCCTCGCGAATAATTCCCACTCTGACATCAAACTGTGCACTTATTGTCTCTAAAAATACACGACGGTCCTAATCCATGAAATTCTTTATTTGGCCAATCAACTCTGGTGGTCTTACTTCCTTACTTCTCCCACACCTCTCATCATCCCTCACAGACACCCTGCCTTCCTTGAATCTCTTATGCCACTCAAAAACTGATGCTTGATTCATGCAAGATGGTCCAAAAGCAGTCTAAAGCATTCCATACGTTTCTGTGGCATTTTTTTCAAGTTCAAAACAGAATTTTATTGCATATTGTTCTTCTAAAGTGTCCTCACGTCCAGATTGCATTTTTGAAGTTCACCAGCTGTGACAATCAGGCTTTAGTAGGGTGTATTCCAATTGCTGCTGTAGCTGTTCATTTGAACCTGAAATCATAAAAATTGGTCAGTCATCTTATAAGATGTATAGCAATAACATACTGAATTTTCAAGAGTCTTTGACAATTTAAATGCCTGTACAAAAAAGTCTGAAAACAAATTGAAGGCACCTCGTATATATATATATATATATATATATATATATATATATATATATATATATATATATAAAGGATTTGGCATTAAATAACCAGAAGGATTGATATGCTGTAAAACACTGGCAACCAACCAACCAAATATTGCTTGTCTGAGTCTCCCACAGCGAAAGCAGCAATCATCAGACGGTATATGACAGAGGGTTGAAAGTGACTCTAACTTCCCCTCCATTCATACTATCCCATATATATATATATATATATATATATATATATATATATATATATATATATATATATATATATATGCTTGTGTGTGTGTGTGTGTGTGTGCGATGTATTCATAAAGTATCGAATCTGAAGCGCTTTTTTGCAAGACAGAAATAAACAATGAATGGAACATAATTTTTTAAAAGTAGCCCTATTGTAATTCAACACATTCCAACGATGTTTTTCATTAACCGAAGCACCGTATTTGAAAAAAAAAAATTGATGAAGTGTGCTGTTGCGCTCATGATTATTTTAATGTTTTGCTAAAAATTGCGGTTACGAAAGAATCGAGACTGCCGATCAAAAATTATTGAGAATTATGACTGATTCTTCCAAACGTCTACGCATCATTTCTTTATAATATAAACTGTTCAACTGCGCATACATCATTTGAATTTTAAATTCTAATACTTTTTATCACGCCTAGAATACATGCAAATATATATATATATATATATATATATATGGAAATGAACACCAGAATACCTGCCTAACAACAGGTCATATAATCTTAGGGGAAAATTCTACCTACCTAATCTTTGATTTTCTAATTCTAATTTTAATCGTTTTATAGTTACTTTTTTATTTCTAGCTCTCAATTAGATTCGACATTGGGTCATCGTCAGTAGAAAAGTTTTAGTGAAGAACCTTTTTCAAAAATGCTTTTTTAAAGAAGTTGTTATGTCACAAAAGAAGCAATAAAAGATTAACGTAGCATATCTTTTGGTTGAATGAAATTTATTTTTTGATATCCAAGTGTTTTGAAGTAATGATTTTATGATGTCCGCTATCGCGAATACCTGCTCACAAGCTCTCCAATAAGAAGATATTTGTTTGGTATGCGTAGAAGATATGTTTTCAATTAGCCTTGTTTTAATTAGATATTTATCTTAAGCATTTGTTTATTTAGATGTTTAACATCAACCCATATCTGTCCATCCTGTTTCAAATCAGATTGACCCCTAACTGGCTTTAATGACAAATGTCTAATTTGGCGTTAAAGCCATTTAAGGCTCAATCTTTGTAGATGTTTTAACTATTTATCCTCGTGTGTTTCTATATTTACCGAGATATTTTTCAATGTTTTTTTCTTTATTTTTTCTATGATGGTGAACATTGCATCTCTGTTGAAATCGTTGAAATGTTATAAGAAAAGTTTTACTTTGGTATAATCCATAGATTTGATTCTATGTCTGTATTCATTTAATCAAAAATAAAATGACCATTCTGACTTTCCAGCGTATTACTTTTGGCAGCATGTGCAATCCAGTTATATATATATATATATATATATATATATATATATATATATATATATATATATATATATGCTTATGCAATAAGATTTGTGGTAAATTTATCCTTTTTTGTTTTGATTCTAGTTAACGGGTTGCTAGACTTGAGGTGTCTGCAGCATAGATTACGTTTGATATCAAATGGTTGTCAAAGTTTAGTAGATTTTATTGTTGGCTTCTTATGGATAACTTTATCATTCAGTGTGTTGTGACATACTCCCCCACGTTCGTCATGTGCAAAATAAAAACATTCTTTTCAGCTGAATCTATCCTTATAGGAAAACATGTCAATTTAGTTTTGCGTATTGTCTTTCTTTTTGCGTATGTAAATAGGTATAAATGTGCGTGTGCTCGTTCGTGTGTGTTAATTTTAATTATGATAAAGCATATTGTCTAAATACTTTACTGTCAATGGCAGCATTTCCCAGATGCATCTATATGTGAATGCTTTGTGTTTTTTTATGGCGGCAGACCGTAGAGAAAAAAAAAAGATGGAAAATAGAATAATGCGTGATGAACTTCCATAAAAGTGAATCCGTTGATTCAGTGAACAGTGGCATAAAATTGCCAAACTCTCCACGGTTCATATCTTAATGAAAGGCTTGAACGATTTCGGTCAGGTTCCGTTAAGAGTGGTTGCTTCCTCCCGCTACCATTGCCCAGTTGCTCCTTCCGACCCGCTCTCTTCATCTCGGCTGAAAAATCATTATCGTTCCCACTGCACCTTTTACTGGTTTTAGTAGCTGAAAACAAACCAATCACTCCCATCCTCTCCGCTGCTCAAGATTGTCTTATTTTTGTCTGTTTTAACCAGACGACAAACAACTTCTCGATTGATATTGATGTTTGGTGGAAAGATGTTTTAAAAAGCGCGAAACCGTTTTATTACGATTAACAACCGTGTAAACAATTAATGAAATGGGGCAAAGAAGAGATAGAAATGAATTGATCCGGAGCCAAAACCGCAAGAAAAAAGCGAAAGGTTTACTGTTTTAAGATTCGATTCAGCGACATTAAATCATTGGGAAACAGTGAAAAGGAACTACTTTTTCGATGGAACAAACAATAAAAAAATGTAAAAATTTTCGAACAATTCTTTTTTTTTTCTATATTAAATTTTATCATTCTTTCCTAACTTACCTATTCTACTTTATTCTTTTCTTTATCTTCGTTTCTTAAAACTTTAAAATATTCTTTTGTCTAAAATTTCATTTGTTTCCTTTTCTGTCCTTCCAACTTTACCTTCATTATTTTATTTTCTCTCTCTCTCTCTCTCTCTCTCTCTCTCTCTCTCTCTCTCTCTCTCTCTCTCTCTCTCTCACCTTTACTTTATTTTTTTTTACCTTGTGTAAATCACACAATAAATAGTAAAATCTTTCAATCATCAGCTAAAATCCTTGAGAACCACATAGAAAATGGCTCCCAAGTAAAATAAATAAATGATCTTTAAAAAAATTCTCTATGAATGTTATCCTCATCCTGGTTGTTATATTCGCAACGTTTCAGCCACTCAACCTTCTGGTCTTCTTCGAGTGTCTATAGTCGTAACCTTCAGGGAATTTCGAATCCAACTCTTTATTCAATCCAGGAAGGTATACACTTCTCTTTCAGCTTGTCCATGCCTTTGGATGTTTTGTATCAATGAAGTCGGTTGGTTGATTGTAGTCTTGTGTCATATCTAGGATATACATAATTTTTGAAAAAGTTGTCCTGGATATGCCCAAAACTTAGAAACCTATTTTGTTAGTAAGCAATCATTTCTTTGAAATCTTATCAGTATTTGTTGTATTGGAGAACCAACTGGCGATGAAACTTTCTCTAATAGCCCTTATTCACGCCAGATATGGGTTAAATAGCACCACAACTGCTCTTCTTCAAGGATGGATTTGGCATTAAATAACCCACATAGGTTGATATTCCATTAAACCAAGAAATAAAACCAAACCAACCATATCGAGCTACACTCCAACAAGTTAACTTCGTACTTCATAAATCTGAATCTCCAATATTCATATTAAACATAAGTCTGCAAAAACTAAATTACTAACTAATTAACAATGACAGACGCCCAATACAGATGAAAACACGGGTAGTATCCCTTTATGAATACAGTGTATACCAAATGACTAGATAAAGAAGAACAAAGAGACAAAGAAAATGAGAGAAAAAAGATTGATCGAAAATGAATAAGAGAAAAAAAAGAAAGAAAAATGAAAATAAGTAAAGACCAAGAAGAAGAAGAAGAAGAAGAAGAAGAAGAATGTGTTAAAAGAAGGAAATGCAAGAAAAAAATAGAATATTGATAAAAAAAAAAAATCAATTCTGAATGAGTTTTCTTCACTGTCTGAAAAGCAGTCTTCCTCTATTACTACGTTGTTTAATTTCTTTTCTTTTTTTTCTTTTTTTTTACGATTTGCCTGGCACTCGTTATCCAACGCTGTTGGTTGCAAGAATCTTTTCCGTTCCTCCTGAAGGCGCCTTTCGTAATGGCAGATCTAAATTAGCCGAGTTCCCATGATGCTTTTCTCTCTCAGCACGCAGCCAAGTTACAATAGTGATAACAGACTTTGGCTCAAACTTGCAAAATTGCTAATATTATATTTATGAAAAACTCCATCAGAGAAGTGGAAAACATACAGAAAACAGGACTACTAAAAGAAAAACGAGAACAATAATACGACAAAAACAAACCTTTCTTTCTCTCTCTCTCTCTCTCTCTCTCTCTCTCTCTCTCTCTCTCTCTCTCTCTCTCTCTCTCTCTCATATAATTTTAAGGATAATAAAATTAACGATCACTTTTATTTGCAAATGGAATAAAAAGTACTACGACGGGACCCGCTAGTAGACACCCCCCTCATTCCCCTTCTCTGTTTCTCTCTCTCTCTCTCTCTCTCCTTATATATATATATATATATATATATATATATATATATATATATATATATATTGATTTATTTGCTTGTTGGTTTGTTTTTCCGAATCCAGTTTCATAAAATTAAGTCACCTAAACAAACTCTTCTTCCTGTTTCAGATTCTGAGCAATCTGCTTTATAGTTTGACACAGGAAATAGATAATTTGCAAATTTACCAATGATAATCACTTATCTATTGTGATTATTAGAAAAATAGAATTAAGAAATATAATTATTTCATCATTCATTTTCAATCTTATTTTATTTATTTAATTTTTCAATAACTGCAAAAAAATTGGAAGAAGTAAAAATCCAAAGGGAATCTTGAAACCATTGCAAAAAGAACGTTATTGAACTCGGGAAAATACTGAGGAGAGTTCCGTATTATAAATGAAATTCACAATAACCTTATAACCAGAAAAATGTTATCAAACTGAGTATTCATAAAATCATAAATCACTGGACAAATTCATAAGTTAGTGATAAATTGGAGAAATATAATGTCATTGCTCGAGAACTAGCATATGAATGGAAAATAAAATGATGGTCGTACTTATTGTTATTAGAGTACTGGGAATAGTTTTAAAATCTTTCGAAGGGGCGAACAGGAGGTCTGAGGAAGAATTGATACTATGCCAAAGTAGTGTTAAAGCTTGTCAGAATTCTAAAACAAATTACGTCTAAATGTCACTTGATTACAATTTATAATCATCTAACATTTTTGTGGTGAATTATGATATACTTAGTTTAATATTACCATCAATACAAATGCAACAAATTTTTTTTTTTCTGAAGTGTAATCATTTTTTGGACAACAAATTTTTTTATAGACACAATTTTGCAAAATCCTTTTTCTTGAAATGAAACAAATATACTATTGTGTTCCTGTTGCCATCATTTGTTCGTAAAGGAAATAGCACACAGCTATTTCGTAGAAAGTTTGCACAGTCAATTGGGAATAAGATAGGTTGCGCTTAGCTTTGCTCAGCCAATTTGTTTCTTATGAAAATCTTCTCAACTACTTACGTTATAGGTATTTTTATTATCCCATATTCATGTCATTTCTGGTGATTTATTGGGTTGGTACACTGAGAAACTATTGATACCCAACAAATATGTCGGGTGGGGATTATTAAAAAAAATAAGTGCCTTGTACAGAGCAATTGAAGTCTACAAAGGAATCAATGTTGCTTTTACGTCATATACTAAAAAGATTACTTTATGTAGCTAGTAAAATGAATAAAACCGTAATGAATAAAAAAGCAAAATATTCAAATTTACTTTTATGTACATCGAGGATTACTAGATATGAATTTTCATATATTAATTGCTAAAGAAGAAACTTTAAATGATATTGTATTGTCAAAATAACTCAGTGGTCTGTTCGATCGCCTTTAATGCATTTGTAAAGAAAGAAAGAAAGAAAGAAAGAAAGAATGGAAACTACCTTTTTAAGTCGTTCTTTTTATAATCTCACAAAACAGGGTAGCACAAAGCTTGTTAGTAGTAATATAGCACACTACTAGTTTGGGATGAGTTGTGTTCAGACAATTCATCTCTCACAAAACTCTCCCTTTTCTAAATAAGTAATTTTATATTCTCATATTCACGTCACTTTTTTTTACTTTTCGGGTTGGTCAATTGAAGGAAAGGTGATACTCAACATCAAACCTTGTAGCACAATTAAGTTTTTTTTTTCAAAAGAAGATGCTACCAAAGTTTACCAATTTATATTGAAATTAAAGTAAAACTTTCTCGATTACTTATTCTTCAGCAAAGAACACTCACCTTTTCTGGAGCTTAATTATCGAAATAACTGATTGGCAAAAAGAAAGAAAGGTTTTGTCATTTAACTGATGTCCTTTTCCTGTAGTTTTTCCCCATTGTAAAGTCTTTTCAAAGGTTGAATACTTTCACGTACAAACCTTTTGTCGTTCCCATTTCAATTTGTTCGTTCTATCGGTAAAGAATATTAAATCAAGGAAATTATTTACACATACACACACTTGCCTGGAGTAAAATGATAAATTGAATATTTTGAATGAAAATAATCAGATAAAAATTTTACTTTTTTGACATAATCTTTTGAAGTTTGACAAAACAACTGCTTGTCGTCAGAATCCCAAATAACCTAATGGCTTCTAAAATTTTGCCTGAAATAAATTTTTTTTTTTTATTTAGTTTTCATAATAACAAAAAAAGGTTAAACGTTTAATGTTGATTGCAATAAAATTGGGTTCTTCTTGAGAAATATTCCCATTTTTACCTCTCAAAATCGAGTATTTAAAACCATATTGTCTCTCGTGTGTATGTAAGTGTGTGCGTGCGTGCGTGCGTGCGTGTGTGTGTGTGTGTGTGTGTGTGTGCGTGATAATGACCTGCATAGACCAGCAGGGCTCGAGCCTCGGCTCGGGTCCGACCTTCCTTTCCCTAACCCCCACTATAATCCGAATTACGGGTCATTTGACCTTGTGTCGAGTCCTGTCTAGTGGGAGGCAGAGACAAATATAATTTTTGTGTGTGTGTGTGTGATAGTTTGGGTACAGATGCGTGTGCATGTATATGCGCAAACAGGAACAGTCGAATTTTAAGTCTAGTTGTTGCAGTATTTCCCACTGACAACTATGGAAACAGTTAAAAGCCATTAATTTCTTTGGAAATAATCAGTTGTAGAACAAAAAATATTGGAAAGCATTGGTAAAATGTCTTAAAGATGATATTCAGGTATTCCGTCTATGAAAACCGGGCAAATTACTTCTTGTCGATCTCAACGTTTGGCTACATCCTGTTTGGCGAGAACACACCGTCTGACATTTAGACTTAACCAGATTGTCTGCAAGACGACGCGTCGAATCGTTCTCCTGAATGCCAATTGCAACCTACAGACACACAGACAGACTACACGATAGAAAAAGTTTAAATATAAAAATTCAATTCAATTACCATCCGAGACATATATTATTTTAGAACGATATTAAATAGAGTGAACATCAACAATAACAACGACAACAATAACTTTGTGAGCCAATCTTAAAAATTAGTCTCTAGCATCTAGCATCACTTAGATACATCAGTTTTGGTCGGTTTGTTTATTTTTTAACTCCTGGCTTTGAATTCAGCATTATTTTTCTCCATGACTGTTTACCTTACAAAACATTACAGTCTACTCTACTCTTTTATTCATAGCAAAGGAAAGAAGAGATGGATTTTGCAAAGAACATTAGTTGTACTTAATAAATGCAAACAGAATCGGTTGGAATTTGAACTCGCTTCACCAGTACCATTTTCCTTGACGATGAAAAATACGTCCCCCACCCTCATAGGTTACATTTAAAAGTTAAAAACGGAAAATTGAATTGCGTTTTTTTTTTTCATTGAACATTCGATGGTATTACAATTTCATGAGGGTAACGTTAAATTGGTTATTTCCCCACAAAAATCAAAAGCATTTGAAAAATGTTATTTCACGTTGAATCGAAAGAAGAAAAAATGTTACTACTAATAATAAGTAATAAGTTTGTATCATTTGTAATGAATGGAAGAGATTTTCTTCAGCTCCGAGAAAGAATGATTAACGTTAAACAATTCAAAAATTAATTAAAAGTCGTAATAGATTTACTGCCTTGAAAGATAATTAATGTTTTGAAATCACAGAATGAATCGAATTGAAAATGTCAATTTATTGTCGCCTGCTCAAACCCAAAGGCAGCAGACGATCACTAATTGTTCAAATCTTTCAATCGAAAATGAAGCAGGTATTGTGTTTATTGTGAGGTTTCTAAAAGACAGTTCAACAAGCTTTTCATTTAAATGTGAAAGTTAAAATTTAATGTCAAGGTTTTAAGTTCATTGTATGAATTATTCATTCAGTAATGTGATAATAATTGTTATTGTAGCCATTCATACATTATGATTTACTAAAGGAATATTATTTTGCCCAGGATATCAACAAAAATGACGAGATTATTTATAATGTACAGATATAAAAATACAATGCGCTTTAAAAAAAAAAATTATTATACACAATTTTGTTTCATAAAAACAAACTAAAAATGGTGCTTCAGTTCAGATCTTAAAAATACGAATCTATTTTATTTTTTATTTTCTATTTTTGTATCCTGTAAAAATTTTGTCTATAAGCATAAACTATTTTATAAAGTTTCTTGGTAATATTGAAGCATTATCATATATAATCCTTTATAATAAAGTCATAAATACCTTTATGAAAGCATGTCCTATCGGCCGGGCTCAGAGCACATTAACTGTATCCCTTGCAGAGGGATTAGATCCCCCCAATAGGGTTATTTTTAATGTGATATTAAACTGCAGTAGATGGTGTGGCTCCAGTCCTGAAGATTTGAGGAATGTGGAGTACCCCTTCATTATTAAAAATAGTGGAAATTTATTTGCAAAATATTAAAAGATATGGTAATTTGAGCCGCAAAATGGGTAAGTTGAAAACAGAAGAAAGTTAGCATGAACACATTGGAATTTTAAAGTATTATATTACTGTTGCAAACAAATTAACCTGTTTGCGGCTATATAATATTATACAAAAAACAAAACAAAACATATAATAGTCCACTTAACTGAAGTCCTTGTGTCGTATATACCAAAGTTTTACGTATTTCATACGGCTACGGTCACTGCTGGAATTTTAGCAGAGACGATTTTAACATCTGCTCGTCACTGAGCTTGGTCGTGGAAAGTGGGTTAGACATGTCTTTGATAACTGGCGCCAAAGTCTTGGAAGCCAGCGGTTGGTTATTTTGAAAAGATGTGACGACCAATTATATGTGTCATACGTGTCCTTTAAAGAGTGGGGTTAACCACGGGAGACAACCCACTTACCTTAGTTATATATTTTTATATCATTGCCATTACTCCTTGATCCACTCTGACTCGGATTGGTTAGGGTTCCAGTCATGAAAGGATCATCAAGAAACAACTATACAAAAATGTTAAAACCGTAGACAGGTTGACATGCCATTAAAATCAATAAATCATTTATCGAAGCAGAGGGATAATATCTTATAGAGTGATATTCCTTCACAATTTCTATGCCTCTACAGTTTTGTATGCAATGGTTTCAAAATTCTGATCTGGTTTTACGAGAGGGAATTCAAAATCAGAATAAAAGATGTTTTTAATAAAATTTGTGTGTGTGTGTGTGTGTGTGTGTGTGTGTGTGTGTGTGTGTGTGTGTGTGTGTGTGTGCGCATGCGCGCGTTATACCATTCGTTTGCTGTCTGCAGTCATTAGCGGTATCTTCGTTTCGAGGCAGTTTTAACGACTGTAAGAGCGGCCTAAGAAGAGTTCGGTGTCTGCACCCGGTAGATAACTTGTGTGACACAGTTTGAGATAATGTTCCCTGAGAAATAAGGGGGTGCTCGTAAGAAGAGAAATAGAAAACTAAAGAAAAATTCCGACTGAGAGAGAACATCAGTAATGATTCATCGTTCCATGTGGTAAACGTCAACAGATATTGTTGTGACATCTTCTTCTGTAGTTGAGCGCAAGTGATGATAACTGCCCAGACAGTGAACAGATAAGTACGCATGCATAAGATTCCAAGTTGTGTGTGTGTGTGTGTGTGTGTGTGTGTGTGTGTGTGTGTGTGTGTGTGTGTGTGTGTGCTCGGTTTCTAAGAGTAATTGCAGATACACTTAACTACCCATTCCCTGTCCACCCACTCTCAGTTGGTTATTGAGCTTCTTTGGAACCCCTCATTCCCCACATGCACTCAACCTTCAGACAACGAGAAGAGAAAGAGTGTTCTTGTCGTATTAGATTTTACCTCGTCGAATACGTGTATAGAGCTTATTCACTCACTTACATACATATATATATATGTATAAATCCGGCAACATAAAATGACGAAAAGCCGAAAATTGATCCCGAAGAGAATCTTCTTGATATTTTAATAGAAATTAAATTAAATTCATAAATGAAACACTTTTGTCTTAAAGTATACTACATTCATCTTGGTGGGGCTAAGAATACATTGGCTGTATTTCCTACAGAGGGGTAACCCCTTCACTCTAAAAATGGTTGTTTGGGTGTGACATTTAATTGAATTTGACGGTGAGAGTTCTAGAAATCTGGGGAGTGTGGTATATCCCTTAATTGCCATTGCTCCACGGTCCACTTTGACCCGGAGTGGTAGTAGTGGTTGAGCTCCTATCATTGAGTCAAATAGATCTGTTTAAAGATTATTGGTATTGGATAGAAATACTTGATATCTTTTAACAGTAACTTATTTGTATTATAGAATAGACATCCTGTTAATAAGGTTTAGAATACGCTGACTTTTCCCCCTTCAAAAGGGTTAGACACCCTAAAAACTCAAAAAAGGGTGTCTTGAGTATGACATTAAACTGCTTTTTACCCGGATTGTTGGTACTTTGTAGGGTTCCATCTATGGGACAAATAGATTTGCTTAAAATAGTTCGCATTCGATAAGATCGTGTGCAAAAAAAAAAAAAAAAAAATACAAAAAAAGGAAATAAAAATGTACCGTGAAAGCGATTTCCTAACCTCTAGGCATCAATTAGTTCAATTCGAGTTGATATGCCGTTAAAATCAACCGACCTATTAAGAATAATTACTTGAAGCCATAATTATTTACTTAGGATTATTATCATTAGTTATTTAGAACCATATCACTCTGTGTAAACAAATGTCAATTATTAAACAGATAAAATACTTGAAATCATGCAACTGTATGAAAATTATTTACATTAGTAAGGAATAATTAATATTATAACAGCGATTTAAAATACTTAAGAAACAGCTGTACAAAAAATGTAAATAAAAACGTATAATTAACACGATTCCCTAAACCTCTCGGCATAAAATAACTTGAGACGGGTTGATATACCGTTAAAATGAATTAAAAAAATAAAAGTTTTAAAGCATTTGAACTTAAGAATGAAATGTTCTTATTTTATTTTCATCTTATAGCTGCTTGTTTTATCGCAGGTTTCAAGATAGAATACTCTTCGACCGTTAAAATAACATGACAATTTAATTTGGAGCTGGGTTTTTTTATGGATGGCATCTTAATAGACATCCAGAAGTAAATTGATTGAAGCACAATCCATGAAAGACACGTTCTTGGGATATGGGATGTGTTAATAATGAATGGATTATAACATCACAACTATTATATATAACTATAATAGAAAAAGCAACGACATCAATATTGAGAATACAAAGAAAAACATTACAAAAGAGTCTAAAAACTAAACCGCCGAAATTTGTTTTTTCTTTACAAATTGAATAAAATTCATCCTCATTTCATAAATTTCTTTTCGAAAAGAAAAAAAAAAAGAGAAAACGGAAATATTATCTAATTGTCAAACCTATTTTTGCAGGGAGAGGAGGGTATTGGTGGTTATTACCTGTTATTGTAACGGTTGATGCGAGAAAGGATATCTAGTTGTGTCTCCACTCACCAAGGTCCAATAATAGCATTAGTATATCCATGGATTGTTTTGTGGGGTATTGTTTCCAGAATTTTTTCTATATCAATACGACATCTGCACAGTACGGCCACTTACCTCCCATCTCTAAAACAATCCAAGTAAGACGAACAAGACATCCAGGACATTGTTGGAGAAGCAAAGACGTATTCATAACTAATGTTCTCCTGTGGATCCCTTCACATGAACGTACCAGTGTTGGCCGATCAACAAGAATTTACCTACAACAGTTCTATGCAAACACAGGATGTAGCCTGGAAAACTTGCCAGGAGCGATGGATGATAGGGACGAACTGTGAGAGAGAGTCAGGGAAATCTGTGCTAGCAGTGCGACTTGGTGATGATGATATCCATTGATATACACTAACTCTTGATGAACAGAAGAAAAGACACCAATAACCCACATGAGGAAACATAAAACATATAAGAAATATTACAACAATACACAAACATGGCCCCAAACAGATAAAATGTACACACTGTGATGTGACCAAATCTGTACAATGAACAGCGATAAAAAAAAAAAAAAAAAGAATAAGAAAAGGAAAAGATTTATCCGGCAAAAGAATGGTAACAAAAAGAAAACGATAAAACTTTCTGAATTCTCATGTGACCAATGAATACGAGATATCCAAAGACACGCCCACAAATACAAGGGAAGACACTTTTTTATCGTTTCCCTAGAGATGGAAACAGCACCCAAAAATCTTGTTTTATTTCTTTATGGACTATTTTCTTTAAATTAAAAATAATGTGGTTTGAGTGGTGGCTAAAGTAGTTGCATATTTCCAATTGGTGCCAGTAGTCAGTGTTCTCATTCAGATAGAAAGACATAATTTCAAATGCATATTACTGACGCAGTATAATCTTCATAAACTTATTTATTTCATTTTGCCTATTTTGTTATTGAACGACACGAAACTATGTAAATATGTAGATATCAAGAACGAATAAAATGCGGTTGACTTTGAGTCAGTGAAGAACAGAAGTTAATGCCTAAATATAAAATATTCTATTCTTAATTTCTTAAATGAAATACTTTTATCATTAAAATTGAACTTAATCTGCCAAATCGGTAAAGTGTTGTCTGTGTAAGACAGACTTTTAAGCATACAAGTTCAAATCTATTCCGAAGTGAATTCTTTATTTCCTAACTAGATTGCTTACGAAATGATTGTCGAATATAAAAACGACCTGAGTAATGTAATAATAATATTTCATATTTCATGAAAAGTTTTGTCGCATTTTCAAATTATTTCACAATTATTTACCTCAATTGACCATAAAGAAACGAATATTGCGAATAATATATTCGGTTCGGTTTTTGAATTTATCCAGTTAAAAAAAACATGGAATTCGACACTCATTTATTTATACGGTTTGCTATTTTAGAAAGTGTTTTCAATGTAAAAAGTCTCACAATATTCAAGTATGACTGAATGCTTTCAATCTGCTCTTGTCATGTTAAAGGAAAATACTTTCAATTTTTTCAGAGAGAACCTAATTTGTTAAAGGCAAATTCAGTCAATTGTGTAATATAGAAGCAGCAGACAACATCCTTCGAAAAATCGATGTTAGATACAAATACATATATAAATTGTATTAGCGTTTACAATGAAGTTCATTTTTCGCAGGCTGTTGTTTCGTATATTTGCTTCCATGCGAGTTTCTCCCTTTTCTTTGAAGGTAGCTATATTCTTCATAGTCACCTAAGGCATGATGTCTTTTAAGATCTTTATTTACACGGGCTAAAAACGTCAGCCGCTAGAATCTTTCAATACCTTCTGAACAATATAGATGCCGAGAAGAAAGAAAAAATGAAATTATGATTAAGTGACTGGTATTGTTGCTTTCGAGTAAGTCACAGATAAGCGATGGAAACTGGGCAAAATATAGCAGAAAAGACGGACGATATAGGAAATGAGATCTTGTGTGTCCATAGAACCAGTCTTGTTAGTTGTTATGAGATGCTTGGATGAGTGCGACGAACATGAGTGCCAGATACTTTCTTCAGTCTGTTACGCTCAGTCAAGTTCTTGCAAATAAGACTAGCAATGAATTGCATCGTCTGCATCGCGAAACATGGATGTACGATGAAGGATGAAATGTGTTACAAAACATTCAACCATGATTGTTTAGACTTCTTGAAATCACAGTAGTTCATTTAAATCCATTACTCGATAAGATAGATTTATCCTAGAAATGATGAGAATAGTAGATTAATCAGGTGAAAGTAGAAAATATTTGCTTTTATAGTCACCATTTGTCATTACTGCTAATGCATACAACAGCCGTTATATAAAGTATAGAAAGAAGTTATGAGAAAATATCTTTAACCTATATTTTTCTATGTTGTATTAGAAGATAAGAAATGATGATATATGTTAAAACTTTTCTTCGTTCTTCCTTTAATCAGGTTTAAACTGAAATTCGCTTACAATGATGCTTTTTCAAGAGATGAGCTTATAAACCTAAGCCAGCCCTGTTTGTTTAAGAATCAAATCTAGTTCACTTGCAGACTGGTAAGAGTAAACAAATCGCTGAAATGTTGTATGATGATCCCCTAGAATAATTCATTGGATAAAATTTAATCCTACTGGATCATCTTCATACTCTGTTATGTCTAGTCTTATATTTTTTACATAATAGGAATTGAAGATTCTTTCGTTTTTAATAAGAGTTAAAAGTTCTTCAATTTTTGTCCCCACAAGTGTTAAAGAAATGTCAGAAGAGTATTAAACTTCAATCAAATTCTGAAAATAGTCTTAATCTTTTCATTTTCTGATATTTCAATGTTTTTAGTTGTGAAGAGAAATAAAAACGAAAGAATAAATAAATGAATAAATTTGACAGTCTAATTATATCCATTTAATAAGAAAAGAGAATGTATCGGTCAAACAGAACAATTTAAGATAAATTGGAAAGATCACACTGCAGCTTCAAAAGCTAATTTTTTTTAACCTACAGAATACACTTAAAGGGACAATAAGAGGATCTCTACCTTTTCTGTATTTACCCAAGTGAATATCTGATAAAAATGTGTACTTTTAAATGCAGATATGCATAGATCATTTAGCACATCATGGCTTAATCTAACGAGTAAGTGGGACTGTGATAAACTAAAAGTGCATAACTGAAATCTGATTCATTTTATTGCAAACAAAAAGTGGCCTCAGGTCTTGGTAATATAAATAACTAAACATAATTTTTGTTCTCATTTAAATCGTTTCTCTAAAATAAGTTTTCTTACTCAAGATGATTGTCAATCAACTCTTATTGTTTGAAATCTGTTATGTGTTATAGTTCCCAGAACTTTGGAATAATAAAGATGGCGCCAGTCTGAACAGAGTCAGAAGAACAGAACTAATCATAGAAAAAAAAAAAGCAGAAAAAGAAAATCTGTCAGATTGTAGATGTCACTGTTCTAACTGACCTCAGAGTAAAATTGAAAATGAAAAGCTGAAAAAAAGTTTATTACAGAACTAAAAAAAAAAAAAATGTCGACCAGGAAGCTAACAGTTGTATCTATCATTATTAGCGTAGCCCGCAGAAGGAAATACATAATTAAAATATTTTGAATACCAAGAACACTTACTATCAATTGATCTCCAGTTACCAGTGACGAGTTAATGAATAATAACAATAATTATAGAAAATGCACAAATTCACAAAATTACTGGAAAAATAAAGCACTTTATGTATATGAATAGATGCTTGCAAAAGAATAAAAAGCTAAAGACCTTGATTAGGACAATAAGAATATACAGCTGGTATAGTGGAATGGAATTTGGCGCAGAAAAATGTGCAATGTTTTTAATGAAAAGTGGAAAAAGAGAAACAACGGAAGGAATTGACAAGAAAGTATGAGAACGCTTAGAGATCAGAAAAACTACAAGTACTTGGAAATATTCGAAGAGTACTCCATCAAGCAAACAAAAGAAAAAAGAAAAAAAGAAAAGAGAACCTTTGAAGAAAGAGAAAACTTCTGGAAAACTAGTTCTGCTGTAGAAGTCGTATCAAAGGAATAAACACCGGAATAGTACTCCTTGTAAGATATTCTGGACCATTCTTAAAATGGACACAGGAGGAACTTAGGCAAAGAGACAAAAGGATAAGAAAACTAATGACTATGCACAAGGTTTTACACTCAAGAAATGTGGTAGACAGACTATATTTGTCAAGAAAAGAAGGAAGAGGATTGACCAGCATTGAGGATTGTGTAGATGCATCAATACAAGGAAATACGTTTAATGGAGCAAAGAAAGATTTATTACAGCAGTCAGTAAGTAACAACAATTGAAACATAAGACCAAACAGAAACGACAACAAAAAATAGAAAATAAAAATGAGAAGAAAAACAACTATATTGCTACTTTAAACGACAAACTGGCGAGATTATTCAAGAGAAGACCTGGACACGGTTAAGAAAAGAAAACTGAATCAGTCAGACAAAATAACACTATAAGAAGCAATTATACTAAAGCAAAAATTGATGATACGCGCATGCAACAAACGACCACAAAAGAATATAAGGCTAAGGACGACTGGGTTGGAAAGGTGATCCATTGGGAATTGTGCAAGGGATTAATATTTGACCATACTACCCGATGGTATATGCACAAATCAGTAACCATTCAAGAAAATAAGACGCATAAAATTCCATGGGATCACCTAATCCGAACCAGAAGACCAGACCAAGTTGATTAGCAAGAAAAAAGAAATTTGCCATTTAGTGGAATTTGCAGTTCCGGGGGACCACACAGTGAAAATGAAAGAACACAAAAAGACATACAAATACTTGGACTTTGCCGGATAACTAAAAAAACAAAAACATGGAACATGAAGGTAACGGTGATACCAGTTGTAATTGGTGCACTTGGAATGGTCCCCAAAATCTTGGATAAAAAGATGTAGGGATTGGAAATCAGAGAAAGGATCAATGCCGTCCAGATCACAACTTTGATAAGATCTACCGGGATACTGAGAAGAGTCCTAGAGACTTGAGGAGACTTACTGTCACTCAGACTCCTGTGAAAAACCATCCGCTAAGGATTGTAAGAAATAATATAACAATTAATAATGCAAGATAGATAGATAGATAGATAGATAGATGTAATGGCGTTTTTCAATAGCCTTAAAAATATCAAAACTATATTCGCAGTAAAAAAAAAAAGAAAACACAGAAATGATTATCAGAATATTGATGTGGACTTCAGTTTTGAATTTCGTGCAAGTTGTACGAAAAATGTGACTTTTAGCCTAAATCAATGATTGAAAGTGTAGACACACTTAATTTGTTTTATATGAAATGCGTATGCTCTCTCTCTCTCTCTCTCTCTCTCTCTCTCTCTCTCTATCTCTCTCCTGGTGAGTTAAAGACAAACTGATTATTCTTCTAAAAAATACTTTCGACAAAATAGCAATGATGATGAGAAGAAGTATGAAAGAAGAAGAAGAAGAAGAAGAAGAAGAAGAAGAAGAAGAAACATGAAATCAAAGAAACATGAAGAAGAAATATGAAGAGAAAGAAACATGGAAAAATATGAGAACCATGGAGAAGAAGAAACATGAAACATAACAAACATAAAGAAACCGCAAAGAGAAGAAATATGAAGAAGAAAAAAAGGAGAAACATGATAAGAAACATGAAGAATAACAAACATGAAGAAACATAAAGAAGAAACATGAAGAAAAAATGTAAAAAAAATAAGAGAATAACAGTCATGAAGAAACATGAAGATTAACAAACATGAAAAAACACGAATAAGAAATGTGAAAAAAAAACATGAGAAGAACCATAAAAAAGAAGAAACATGAAGATTAACAAACATGAAAAAACAATAAAAAGAAACATGAAGAAACATGAAAAAATATTCAATATTGAAAAAGAAAATGCCGATCGGTTTGCCTTAGTCTGATCAACAAAACCAAAGCGAAAAAAGGAATGAAATTCTGATTGTAAACGAACTACTGAATAATGTCAATGAAAAGTAAGTTGTCAGAATATGGAGAAATTTTGATGGAAAAGACACGAATAAATCTTTATGTCTTCTCACGTTCTCAATCTTAACGCGGCAAATGAATAGAAAAGAGAAACGATTTGTGTTTGCAAATACCGACCAAAAATGAAAAGTCTTATTTCTTTTTTTACTTTCTTTTAATAAATCGTGAGTCGAAGAATACAATGAATGATGACAAACGGAAGATTAGCAAAGAAATGTTTGACCATTGCATACAGTTAGGATCTATAAAAAGGATAAACATGGATGCCTTTTGTACTTTAACATAATGTTTGGCAAGTTCGTCTTGTCAACCAATTTGCAAAGTTCGATTTCTGTAGATAAAGTGGATCGAAGTGGTTTTCCATGATCTATTATATTGTCGGCGTGCCATATCGAGTAATCACTTCTCAGAGCAATCAAGGATACTTGACGGCGCCCATAGTACTGAATTACATGGTACCTGTATCAAAGAACGGTTCTCCTAACTGACTCTAGATGGTTAAATGGAAACCAACTGCCCTGTTATTTGCACATTACTGATGTGATTTTGAGACACTGCATTAGTGCAACGTAAATACCAACTGTTCAAGCTAAATTTTTAACTCGTCTTAGAGATTCCATGCTGTGTGCAATTAATCGTTAGGCCTCCTCTGTATGTTTACGACGATGAAATAAACAGACGAGATAAAAGTAGACGGGAATTAATGCTAATTCTGACACACAGTCCAGAGTTGTTTACAGTACCTACAGTTACTACGTGGTCACTCATGAGTACTGAACATGCTCATCTGGCTTAACTTTGATGATCTGGTTGCAACCAATGCTTTCAGCGTGACTTGACAGTAAATCAAATATTAGTTTAAAGTTGGTTCAAGAAGAAACATTATGTACACAGGAGGAAAAGTGTCTTACAATTCCAACAACTAATTTAGTATGTCCATTCAAACACGTGTAAAATATGCAATGATTTAAGAGTGTAAATACCGCTGAAAATGTCTCTGTAACAAAATGTTGGTTTAAATCTCACAATAACGAATGTTGTTAAGTTTCAGTTTTGTAAATAACGAAGCTTACCAACCTGATATCTGGTAAAGATCCACAAACATTAGAATAGCTATTAATATACAAATGTATCAACGATACACTAACCAAAGTAAAATGTGGCACAAGATCATTTTAAGCAGAATAAAGCTGGTTTGAATTCAGTTTTTTTTCTAGATTGGTTGCTCAACCAGAAGTAAAAGTCCCAGACTGTCTTACTATTTACCTATCGCTTGGAGAAGAACTAGATTCATGCCTTTCTCGAAAGCACTTGCTCGAAGTGAAATACAAATAGCATCGTCAACGATTTGAACTCGCTTCACCGATTTCATTTCCAGCAATGAGAACCGTTACACTAAGCGCGCCTCCACAAAAGAAGCGATTATTCATTTATTGTGAATTATGAAATATGTAGATTTAAAAAGTTCTCAATAGAGAAATATCTTAAATTTAAAAGGTTCAAACACCCCACAAGACACCAACTACACGGCCAATTGCCTCTCATCACGAAAACTATACAAGTTAGACGAACCAGACACGCAGGACACTGCTGGAGAAGCAAGGACGAACTCATCAGTGATGTACTCCTATGGACCCCCGCATATGGCCAAGCAAAAGCAGGACGACCAGCTCGAACATACATACAGCAGTTATGTGAGGATACGGGATGTAACCCTGAAGACCTACCAAAAGCGATGAATGATAGGGAGAAGTGGCGAGAGAGAGTCAGGGATATCCGTGCTGGCGGCTCGACTTGATGATGATTTTTTATAATAGTAAAAATGTGTTCAGTTTAAAGGAATGGTCTGGTTTTGTCTAAAATGAATTTTGTTCATTTAAAAGGAACTGTCTTGTTTTGTTTGTTATGACAAAATTTATTCATTTCAAGGGTATAGTTTTGTAAGTCTTACTATATTTTTGAGAAAAAATTATTTTGCATAGTCTCAATTTATTTCTTCTTCTTTGATGTTGGCGCATATCAACTAAAAAAAGTGAAAATGACGGAAAAGTCTGTGAGATGAAGGTTTTCTTACAACCAAACATCATAAAATCTTAGTAATAAGATGAGCGAAATGGTAAAATATGTAAGAAAAATAATAGGAGCAAGTAAATTTTTATTTAAAAAAAACTTGTATTTGTTTTGTATTTTTTCAAGTTTTCAATAAATGTGATATACTGATTGTATAATAATTCAAATAGATTTTTCAAAAAATTGGTAAATTTCAAGCTATGGGGGTTGATAAATTAATAAAGTTTAAAAAATAAAACGAAAATAAAGATAAAACAAAATAAAAATATCTCACAATTTCACTTCAGACGATAATTAAACTTTCAGTGTCAAAAAGGAAGAACAGACTTTTCGGGCCTTGCCAACCCATTTAACACGTGGGTTGGCAGCCTTCCGAAACAAGCAGTCCACGCTCTATAACTTTAATAATAATAATAATAATAATAATAATAATAATAATAATTAATGTGCTTAATGAAAAAACATTTCACGAGAGAAGCCCATTAAGCTATTGTGATAATTGTACATTTGATAAATTTATTTTAACACATCTTCTACCGAATTGAACTATTTTTTATAAAATACAATAGTGGCTAAATAAGAGGTAATTCAAACTGAATTATGTTTAATTTTTTTTTAAAGAATTCTTTTGAAAAGCAAAATATTTGAATAAAGTTTTTTAAATGATACCATAATAAATAAAATTGAAAATTAGATAAAATTTTGTTTGAAGTAAACATTCTCTTGAGTGTCATTCTAAAAGATTTGTGGATTTAAATTTTGTATAACCAAATTAATATCAACGAGATGCTTGAGTTGTTGTGTGCCGTTTTTATTACAGAGTCGAGAATTCAATCGGAAAATATTCTGAATAGTAAATTGTTTTACTGTGGCAGCATGAGTAGAATATTCCACGTGTCATATTTTGCAAATCCAAGTCAAGTCTGGCCTTTCTGAAAACGTTCGGGTCCTGTCATGTTTGGAGAGATGCAATAAAGATTGACCACCATTAGATAATTAACATGCCCGTTAAATGAGTCACATGACAATCCAGAAACTCCTTCTCAACATCTTTTTGTCTCTGACACAGGTTGGGAGCGGCAAAGCAACATGGTTATATCATCTACACTCATCAAGTAAACCTTTTTCCATTTTGTATCACTTCTATATACTGTTTGTTGATAGAACAATTTATGTATAGTTTTAGCTATTCTGATACAGGTGTATTTGTCTCGCTCTGTTCAAAAACGTAAACAAACCAGGCCATTCCAATCCCTTAAAAACGCTGGAAATAATGAAATCACCCGTAACCCTAACTTGCAGCGCCAGCGAAGAAAGAAAAAAAATCTATCTTTTTACAGCAGTAACAGTGCCAGTTTTTCGAAAGTCACTCCATCAAAATAAAGTGGATTATCTTCGGAAGCCTATTTCAGGCTAAGGAAAGATTGTATTACAACTAAAAAAATTTTATGGACGAACTTTCTGTCCACGCAGCCCAGTAGTGTGATACAACTTTCGCTCTATTCATAGACAAGCCATTTCACCAGTCGTTGGCATCGCCGAGCAAGGCTCTCAAGGTGTAATCCTATATCTAGTAGTCGCATCTGCCTTACACCTACATAGATATGCGAAAATGTTCTTTTAAGGAACATCAGAGATCTCCATCCCTAGTGTTGGAGTATCTCTGACAGTTCCCATGAACTTGTCAAAGCAGATGGCCTGGAGGCAAACAAGAAGAGTATAATAAGGCCATCCAGTCTAAAACATTTCAGTCGGTTCCCGCTCGCTCAGTGCAAGACTCGATAGTCTTAGCCACGGTTTCTCCGTCCGTTCGCTCTGCTACGCAGTGCTAAGACACGGTAGTCTTAGCCAAGACACTCGTTCAATCGCTTCCTCGGCTTTGCAGTGCTAAGACACGATAGTTTTAGCCACGACAGCCGTTCACTCGTTTCCTCAGCTTTGCAGTGCTAAGACACGGTAGTCTTAGCCACGACACTCGTGCGCTCGTTTCTCGTCCCTGCAGTGCTAAGACACGGTAGTCTTAGTCGTACCACTCGTTCGTTCGTTCGTTCGTTCTTCGGCACCGCAACGCTAAGACACGATAGTCTTAGTTACTCGTTCGTTCATTCGTTCGTTTCTCGCTTATAGTCTTAGGCCACTCTTTCGATCCTGCGTGACCAAGCTACCAGCACCAACCGTAGACCAGCTCTAACATTGCAGCATCGAGTCCATGAATATCTCACTGCTTGGACTAGCATCAACACTTGAGACCACATCGACACCCCCTCGATTAAACCAAAATACTTTACAACCGGGACATCGATCATCCAGCTGTCTCTACCAACAACGACGATCACTAACTCTCTCTACCAACAACGACGATCATCAACACTCTTTACCAACAACGACGGCCACCAGCCATCTCGACGATCGACAACGACCACCAGCTGTCTCTACGATCAACGACGACAACCAGCTGTCTCCACCTTCGACGACTATTCCACCAGTCGTCTCTACTATTTCCATCGTCTATAAGACCATAATTCTCTAACCTACGACAAAACAAATTGTCATTTGTTATACTGTTACCTCGCCTTTGTTCTCTTCAGGGTCTTTCGACAGTCAATTTACTCACACGTACAACAAAAAATAATTTGTGGGGTCGACGTTCTTATTGGCTTCACAGCATATTCATTTTACTGTTATTGTACGTAAAAATGTTAAACGTTCTTGGTAAGTACAAATAGGTTTATTTTGTCTTTCCTTCCATTTTTGTTCAGTATTCAAATATCACGGGTATATTTACACTGATATTTGTTCTTGGTGAGTGGAGTCTCGACTAAATATCGTCCTTACCGCCAAGTACTTCAAAATCAGTATTTTTTCGACAATGGTTGATTATCCAATATAATACTACATTGCATATCATTATTGTTTATTTCTCAGTTGGGATCATAGTGAAGACTCTGTCGTAAATATACCTGTAATAGACACTCGGTCACGTTTGTTTCAACAATACAACTACACTGTGAACTTTTGATTTTGATTTAAACAAAAATACTTCAATTTCGGTTTTCATTTTACTGATTGGTTAATTTCCACTTTCAATTTCGCTCATTTACTGTTTAATCTTTTAGTTGTTTTAAAATTTGTTGTATCCTATTGGAACCTGTTTAAATAATCCAAACGAAAGTGTTCATCACAGCAGTCATCACTTATATGGCTAAGACAAGCCAAAATTCTACGTCACGCACCCATTTCTGGGACGAACGCAAGAGGAAATATAAATGTCATGAAAGTATTTTCCGGCTGATCAAAAATCGAACAATGCGACTCAGAAAAGCCGAGCTGAGCCACTTATGTGCTATGTAAAGGCTGATTTGATCCATGAAGATAGAAAGGACTTAAGTAGTAAAAAGAGAAAGAAAATGTTTAGCAAGCAGCTCAACAATCCGTGACGGCCAGCGCGGCAAACCGCCAGTAGCCTCACTCCACACGTGGATTTTCCATGTGGACTTTTCCAACAACAACTTAGCTTGACAACGTATCCCTAAACGAACACATGAATGACATTCCGAACGACCATAAACGAGAATAAAATATTTTTTTTAACACCAACAAGTCGCGTCTCTGTTGTTACATTAGTTCTCAATCTTTTTCGGTTAGTTATACTACCCGAAGACGACTTTATTCATACAAGGCCTCTCCTCACTCATTGGTACTTTAGATTCCACTACAGGTTCAATAGTTCCCCTCTTCCTTGTGGGTTTTTTAAGTTCCTGGAAAAATACGTTAATTATGAACCAGCTTTTAAACGACACCATTTGAATTCAGTTTGAATTTATTGTACGTCCGATTTAAAATTTATTACCTCATTCACAATACTTTATTTCTCGTTTAGTTGGAGTAATTTGAAGTGGAGAACTCGATCAACGGGGGATTCGATTAATGTTACAAACGACGCGCGTTTAAATAGATCTACAACAAAAGCGATACGTCAAGAAATTAATGAATGCTTTGAATGATTAAAATTTTCAGAGAGAATCTTTATCGGCTTGTGCTGAAATTTCACCGGCGTCTTGCTTGTAATATCTCTTTACACAGAAGCTGATTACGCGTTATTAAATTACAAATCAATAGCTCAAAAATGATCAAAATGATTCGCGAACTTTAAATAAATTCGGCATCAATAAAATAGATGAGACATATGTAAATTGAGAATATGAATTAAAGAAAAAAGATCATAGTATATATATATATATAATGTTAGAGACGATAAAACAGATGACTATTTAGGTAATTATTGGCGTACAACAACACACAAACATTGCCAAAAAGTACATATGCACACGCCTATGCACACTCACGTACATGCACATACATCAACACACATTCTCACATATACAAATATGCACATATACATACATTTCTCCACATATACACACACGTTCACACATATACACACATGTGGGCATCTACAGATACATATATTCTCATCCAACCAACTTAGACACACACTTTTTCTAATTATACACATATATTCACGTATATGCGTACAAGCATACAAATATACATAGCGGATAAAAAAGGAAAAAAAAACGATGAATGAAGGGATTAAAACAAAGCTAGTTGTATTAGTAGTTGTAGTAATTTTGTTGAAGTTGTACATTTAAGAAAAGAACATTCTTGCTCATATTGGGAGCTTTCTTGATTCGTAATATCTAATAGGAATAGATACTATCTAACCAAAAGCGCATATATACCCATATACCTGCATATAGATATTATTTAAATGTGCATATAGCTATCTATCGCAAACAGTTAAAATCTAAATCATTTTTTTATATCAGTCAATATATTTCCAAACCCTTCCGCACGAGCAGGATGTGACACAAGTTCAATTTTTAAACAGAGTTTAACAGATTTGAATTGAGAGTTTTTCTTCTCCTAAACCGGTCACCATACCAAGATTAAAGAACCCAGTCTGCCCTATCATCTACCACAGCTGGAAGGAGATTTGTTGGATTCATACCTTTTCCAAGGGTATTAGACCTATGTAAAAAGCAAACAGCCTCGTCCAGAATTTGAACTCAAGTCACTACGATAACTATTACACCATGTTCCCCTAATATCGATCTATCTCAGTTTGTTCAGGTATCTATCTATCTATCAAATAATCTAGCTGTTGATCTATTGGTCATATCCGTTGTAATGCTGCCGCTGTTACTATTTTCTAGTGTTTGGATATAAACTGACATAAAATGCCCAATTTCTCGACACAAAAGAACGACACTCTTCCATCTAGACGCCTTCATCTTATAAACAATTAACGTCCTTTCTAGATTTATGGTTGGGTTGGTGCCTGAAAGCTGAGCCTCTTTGTCCCCATCCACTTTCGTTTAGGTTCGAGTGCAGGTCATCATTTCGAATGCCCATTTTCAAAGCAGATAGAAGATGAAAAGCAAGGCATTGTATCAACTAAGTTCATATATTTGTTATATTACAATACTTGTTCCCAACCAATATGAACCTAAAAGAATCTGGTACATAATTACAGACAATTACCAACCAAATTTCGTAAAAGGAAAAATGTTATATTTATTCGCTTTTTACTTGGTTTATTTTTCAAGTTTTGCACACACACACAAACACACACACATATATAGGCTCACACAAGTGGGTCATTTGATAAATAAATATTGACTAAGGAGTTGGCAATTGTTTACGCTTAAATTCTTTTTGAAAGAATCAATAGGAATGGATCTTTCATGTTCTAGAAAACTATCACCATGATCTTTTTTTTTACCGACAGCTGCGCCCGGAACTTTTCATTTACTGGAGAGTCAGTGTGCTTCCACTCCATCTAATTGATTCAGACTCGTAATGGCAAACCCACGTTTGGCTCATTTGTAAAAATCTTTTTTTTACTCAAACATGCTTCTCCGTACTCATCACATATTCTTCAGTAATTTTCGCACAATTTGCAATTCTCAACTATCAGGTATTTTACGATGGACCTTTGTTCAAGCAAGGAGCACTCTGTTTAATTTGTTGCCATTTCGAATAGACCCAAAAATGAATATTTTTGCGAGATTAAAATAATTTTTGCTCTAAACTTGTTCCAAACAATACAGAATTTACATATATAAAGCAAATTCTGAAAAATAAATGTATTTCATTTTAAAAAAATCATCTTGTTTATTGAATGACCCTTATATATATATATATATATATATATATATATATATATATATATATATATATATATATATATATCAAATGGCATCAAATCAATCTTAGCAAAAATCTGATAGGAGAATGGAAATCTGACGTTTGTCATTTATCAAAGACAGGTCGGCGCACGTTTTAATAATAATGTGTAAAAAGTGATATTTGTACTCTTTAAGGACATTTTGGTTAATAAATACTGGGAGATTTAGACCAATTTGAATCACTGGATGAACAAAACATTTTTTTTTATTTTTGTTTATCTCAATAATAATAATATACAACCAAACGGTGTATGCACAAACCCGACTCCGTCCTGGAGAATGAGATACATAAAATTCCCTTGAATTTTGAGATACAAACAGACTACATAATCTTGACCAGAAGACCAGATCTAGTATAATTAACAACAAAAACAAAAACAAAAAAAGAGAACCTCCTGTCTAGTGGACTTTGCCGTTCCAGCGGACAAATGAGAGAAAATCAAAGAAGACAAAAAGAAAAACAAGTACTTGGACTTTGCCAGAGAACTAAAAAAGCTATCGAATATGTGAGTAACGGTGATAAAAACTATAATTGGTGCGTTTGGAACGGTTCCTAAAGGCTTGGAAAGAGGGCTGGGAGAATTGGAAATGGGGGGGGGGGGTCGAGACCATCCAAACCATTGTTAAAATCGACCAGAATACTAAGAAGAGTCCTGGAGACCCAAGATTTGCTGTCACTCAGACTCGAGGGAAAACACATCCACTAACGCTGGTGGGTAAAAAACTCGCTATAATAATAATAGTAATAAACCGTCCCGGTAAACCACAAAGCGAAAATCAAAGAAGATGAAAAGAGATAAGTACTTAAATCTTGACAGAGGACTAAAAAAAGCTATGGAACAAGAAGGTGACGGTAATACCAACTGTTATTGGAGGACATGGAACGATCCCAAAAGGCCTAGAAAGGGGGATGGAAGAGTTGAGAATCGGAGGACGGGCCGAGACCATCCAAACTACAGTACTGTTGAGGTCAGCCAGAATACTAAGAAGAACCTTGGGGACTTGAGGAGACTTGCTGTCTCTCAGACTCCAGCGAAAGCGAGAGACTATTAGCAAATCGGAAGGAATAATAATACGGAGAAAAGGACTCCAACAAATGTTCGGGGATATTGGAATCTGGCACCATAAAACAAGTGGAAATGAAATAAAAAATTTAAAAAGAGTATCTCAGAAGAACCAGAAAATTACTAGAGACAAAACTCTATAGCAGGAACCTTGTCAAAGGGATAAATACCTGGGCTGTTCCCCTCGTAAGATAATCGTGGCCATTCTTGAAGTGGACCAGAGAAGAACTTAAACGAATATACCAGAGAACAAAAAACTAACAACAATGTATAAGGCCTTGCATCCCAGAGATGACGTTAACAGACTATAAGTGTCAAGAAGAGAGGGAGGAATAGGACTTGTCAGCATTAAAGACAGCGTTGACGCATTGATACAATGACTCGAACACTATATGGAAAAGCTCTGAGGAAGACTGATTACAACCACCAGAAATAATACTAATGACACGAGGATCAGCAGAACGCCAATAACCAGAAGACAAAAGTGGGAAGACAAACAACTCTAAGGACATTTTAAGCGACTAACAAGCGACATCTCACACGAGAAAACGTGGACGTGGCTAAGAAAATTAAAACCTTAAAAGAGAAATTAAATCTCTTCTAATAACAGCACAAAACAACTCCATAAGGACCAACCATATCAAAACGAGAATAGATAAGACGCAACAAAACAGCAGATGTAGATTATGTGGTGATAGAGACGAAATGATCAATCACATAATAAGTGAATGGAGCAAACTAGAACTGAAAGAGTATAAGATTAGACACGACTGGGTGGGCACGGTGATCTACTTGGAATGGTGCAAGAAATTTAAATTTGATCATACGAACAAATAGTATATGCACAACCAAGAATCTGTCCCAGAGAATAAGTCACAAACTCATCTAGGATTTTGAGATACGAATGGATCACCTAACCGCTGTCAGACGACCAGACCTTATAATAATCAACAAAAAAGAGAGAACTTGCAGAATTGTGGACTTTGCTGTCCCAGCGGACCAAAGAATAAAACTGAAAGAATGCAAAAAGAGGGATAAGTACCTCCACCTTGCTAGAAAACTGAAAAAACTGTGGAACATGAAAGTGACGATTATACCAAATTGTAATTGGTGCTCTTAGTACAGTCACCAAAGGATTATTAAAGGGAATGGAGGACTTGGAAATAACAGGACGGGGGGAGACTGTCCAAACTATAGAATTGTTGAGATCAGCCAGAATACTGTGAAGAGTCCTGGAGACTTGAGGAGACTTGCTGTCTCTCAAACTCCAGTGAAAAACCATCTGCTAATGCTGGTGTGAAAAACTCAAGGAGTAACATAATAATAATAATAATAATAATAATAATAATAATAATAATAATAATAATAATCAAGAAACCAAAGTAACTAAGAAAATTGTACACGAGATGACTTGGGTCTGTCTAAATAGGGGAAACTCAAAAGAGAAACTGAATCTCTTTTAATAGCAGCGCAAAACAACACCATAAAAGTCAATTATGTCAAAGCAAAAATAGATAATACAGAACATAATAGCAAGAGCAGGTTATGTGATAACAGAGATGAAACAGTTAATTACATTATTAGCGAATGCAGCAAATTGTCACAAAAGCAGTACAAGTGTAGGTATGACTGAGTAGGAAAGGTGATCCACTGGTCATTGTGCAAGATATTAAAATTTGATTATGTTGATTGTTTATATACAAATACCGCTAGAGGCCAAAAGAAGAAATGGAGAAGGGAGAACAACAACGAATGTTTAACTGTTATTTTAAAAAAAGACAACAGAAAATGGATGATGAAAATATGGAAGAAATGTGCTAAGTTTAAGAAGCTAAAGATCATGAAATTCTGGAAATAGCTGGAATAATAGTAAATCACGAAGAAAACATTCAACAAGAATTCCCTGACAAGAACTGAAACGCAAATCTCTGAAAGCTGTTGCATGATGAAAACCAGCGCCATTACCACTATGAAAAATTTAACACAAGAGGAAAGAAACATTGAGAAGATGATGAATAAAATCATGACAAAGAAGAAATTCTGAAGAGAAGAAATTATTAGAACATATAATAGTAAAGAAAGGAAAACACATAAAGACACAACGGAATGAAACATTAGAAAAAGACCACAACAACCGAGAAGACAGACAATTTAGCTTGTAGAAATCAATAAAAAATTGTTAAGAGAAACTGGGATAGAATCCAGCATTACAAGCAAAAAGGTTTTAATCAAGATGGTATCATATCCTCATTTAATGGCGAGCACCTGAAACATATACTTCAGTAACAATATCTTATCTACTGAAGACAATATTAACATACACACTGGTAAGATATAGACTGAGGCAGATTAACGACCATATAGAAATCTGATCTCTCGGATAAAATAAAACTGGAATTATTTCGAGTTTATAGCCGTGTGGTACTACTAGATGGTTTCGCCAGTTTGACTTTAATAAAAGTCATGGAGAAAATGTCCGATGGGAACAAGAATGCGGCGTACTGTTGTAAACAAATTCTGGAAGCAGCACCCTACAAAATAGCAGCTGTGGAGCAACTAACAAGCCATCCAAATAAGACGAACAAGACATGGAAGGACATTTTTGAGGAAAGTAAGGATGACCTTATAACTAATGTTCTCTAATGGATAGACAAGTGTTGGCCTACCAGCAAAAATTTACATTCATCAGTTCTGTGCGGACATTGAATGCCATCTAGAGAACTTACTAAGAGCGATGACCGCCAGGGAAACATGGCGAGAAGGTGTCAAGTGAATCCGTGTTGTCGATGCCCCTTAATAATGATGATGGGAAGGAATGCATTTCCAGATAAACCAAGCAAATCCTACCGACAAATAAACGAGGAAAGCATGAAGAAAAATAAATAGCTGAATGCAACTGCAACAAAACATTTCTAGAAAAAAACCCATAAGAATAGAGACGAGAACAGGAAAGCTGAATGGTTAATTAAGATAAAGTATAGATTTCAAGGAATCAAGGAAGGAACAGAAGTGGAAACACATCTTGATTCTCTAAGAGTAATGTTCAACAAGACTGCAAATTACGAGGCACCAGGACACGATGGCATCTATAAATTCTTATTTAAACAATACATATCTATCCACGAAAGAATCAATCAAGGAGAGCGCAAATGCTTCCGAGAGGCAAACATCCCTGAATGTATGAGGACAGGAAAAACTACCACCATCCAGAAAGACCATAAAAGCATAAGCAACTACAGACCGATAATATGTTTGCCTATGGTGTAGATAATCCTTACAGCACAAATAAGAAATCGGCTACTCTCTCGAAAACTGCTGATTGTTTTCGGAAGAAGAAAAGGATGCCAATAAAATAGTTTAGAGGAGGATAAAGATGTAAAATGTCGAAAAAAAAAAAGATTAAGATCTTCATGAATATGGATGATGTCAAGATTTTTGTCATGAATGAAAAGGAATTGCAAAGCCACATAAACTGTTCAAATCATCAGCAAAGATATAAGAATGGAATTTGGAATTATAAATTGTGCAATGCTTATAATAAATAAATGGAAAAGAGAAATAACAGAAGGAATAGAACTACCCAATCAGGAAAACAACAGAACGCTCAGAGGGAAAGAAAACTACAAATAAAATTTAAAAAATTGAAAATTAGGTAAGTATCAAAACTTTGTCAGAGTGTTAAAAAAGGTTGTGTAACATAAAGTTGACTTACAACAATCAACCTGGGAACAATTCTGGAAAATCTGGAAAAGAGACTGGAGAAAATAAAAATCCGTAGAAGATATGATTTCCACGCTCTAGCAGTGCTAAAATCAGCTTTAATTCAGAAAAGAGTCAAGGAGAGCTAAAGAGATTTACTGTCAGTCGAACTTCAGTGAAAACTACCAGCTGCTACTGATGTGAAAAACTCGAAAGAAGTAAATAATAATAAATGTAATTCAATTTTAAAGGTTTAAACACAAATTTTATTCTCAATTACATATGGAAATTCAAATATCTTAAAATAAATCCTAAAAATTAATTGTTGTATTTGCTATTTCATACAATTCTGAATGTCTCATTTGTAAACAATCATTTACATAATTTTTCTTAAATTTTGCAGTTTAAAATCAGTTTTCCACTTTCTTATTTGGAGTTCTAATTTTCTTTCTTTTTTTTGCACTGGTTCGTCACTGGGAAGAACTTGAGGAGATTCCTTTTTTTTTTTTGGTAGTGACTTGAGTAAGTCAAAAGTTTTGTTTACGCGACAACACCGGATACTTTTGCAAAGATCGTGACGGTGACGAACTACACTGCACTGTATCATGCCGAGCTCGCCTGATACTCTCCGAGGGCTAGGCGCTAAATTTGTCTCTATGACTTGGAGCACAACCTGGGAATCCACAGTATAATACCACCAATCACAGCGGATACTGTTCACGGCTTCAACTGTTTCGGTCACGTGATATGCACATCGTAACAAAATATTTGAAAATTTTTTATTCAATCGATTATTGAAAGTGAAAGTCTCAACGAAAATTATTTTGTTGTGGAGGTCAAATAAGAAGAAACTATTGACAAGAAGAAGAAGAAGAAGAAGAAGAAGAAGAAGAAGAAGAAGAAGAAGAAGCAGCTTTTGACGTTGTTGTTGATAATGATTCTTTTTTCAATTTTAAGGAAATTCTATCACCTGTAAGTTTTGTCAATCTGCTTTCGAACTGGGTAGAAGCCTGGTGACAGGCGATATGTTCCCCAAACAACACCTACATTACACAGAGTAGTGGAATCATGGATATATCCTGATCTCACAAGCAAATGTCAAAAGAACTTGTATTTTGAATTTGTGTGCATGTTTAATTAATCACTCTCGATGTTTTGTTTAAAATTATCGTATTTTAAAACAAAACTTTTTGACGTAAGAGTGATGTTAATTAGACACCCATCTTACAACACAAACTTTGCCTTAGAACTTTATAATCCATTCGGCATCATCAAAAGTTTCAAGTTATTAGCTATGGCTATTTGATAGGTATATTCACTGAGAAACATTTATTTATACATGTAAAGAGAATCTGTCACCGTACGTTCTGCAGTATTGTATCAAGTCTGGTTACGATATTAACAGTTTTTGTATTAACCTTATTTCAGCTGAATATCAAGAAAAAGAAAAAGAATATCTCAGCGGTGTTGATAAAACTTTCCAAAAATTCAATTACGACATTCTTATACAAACATTTTCGTACATCATATACATACATACAATTACTATCGTACAATTATCTTCGTTCTTTTTTGACAAAAGTGTCGCACAAAGCTGTGAAAAATCGCTTTCTTTCCTAATTGCTGTCGTCTGTTTTCTATGATAACTTTTCATTTATCAATCTGGTTCCTGACACGTGACTGCACAAGAATTTCTATTTTCTTTGAAAAGAGAATTCAATATTTATTTTTCACTTAAAAAGAAAAAAATAAATCAAATTTCGAGTGATATTTTCTTCTGAATTCAAACCGAGGGAATTTTGCTCTTTATTTTGCTTTCTAAAACTAAAATAATTCGATATTATTATTTTTTTACTTCAATAAAAATGATAATGATAATTAAAAAAGATTTGAAAACCGTCACTCTTTTGTGAATTGATTTTCTATATTGAAAAGAATTTGAATCTAAAACTCACCAACCCCTTTGAATCTGAAAGAAATTCATAGAAACACCTTGAAATGTATTTACCGATAAGTTCTTTTGTCATTATACAAATTAAAACTGATACATTTTTACGAAAGACCAAGCCACCATTTTGAAATATTTCTCATTTCTATGAATGGCCACCATTAATTAAATAATCCTATAATCAGCTGAAAGAATATTCCAAAGGATTAAAACGAGATTAGATATTTTGTTGACGTTAGTTTTATCTCTGATACTAGATTGGTGATCATTGTTAATGAGTTAACTAGGAAAAAGAAATATTTGAGCATTGGTCAAGTATATATCATAATTTGATAGGTTCACAGCTATGTTCACACTTTTATTCTTAAAATGCTTCATTACTTATATGTTATTATAAATCCTTTTAAGACAATTATTTGCCACTGTCTACCGTTATACATAGACTCTTAGTTTTTATAAATGTCTTACTGCATGACAAATGATCATGGATTACTATCGCATATATATATTACTTGAATTCGTCTGTCTTGTATATTGTAATCTTTCCATTTGAAGAAGAACCTTTTTTTTTTCTTTCCTGGTATGTCTGTGAAAGAACGGAAGTAGAAGAGGAGAAAAAACATGGTCTGTGCGACGATCTCCAAAGCACTGGGCATCAATTTTCTTGATATGGTGACGGCAAAATTATTAAAATCCCAAGACGGGAATTTATTTTTCGCACGTGTGAAGATGAGGCGGTCTGGCACTTGATCCCTCGTAGAATAAGTCCTTGTTCAGAGTCCTTTCTCGGGCATATAGGAACTGGCATATTATGTGGGGGTTAATTTGGGGCTAGACTGACCACCGCTGGCGAGGGGTTTCCAAATTTCACATTACACATACACCCACCAGGCCACTAGCTCTTCCTACCCATAGAATAAAGGAAGATATGAACCTATAGGTTTTGATATAATAATATTAACTATAGTAGTCGACAACTCCGGCTTCCTGTACAATATTTTTAAAGGAAAGAATAGGACAATTTAGGCGAGAATAACATAAGGCGAAAGAATCTGAAAACAAACATGAAAGAAACAACTTGACAGCGAACAACACAATGAACAAACTTCAACACGTGGGGACATTAAAATATAACAATCTTTTTAATACATACGCGGACACACATAATCAACATGTCGGCTACATTATCAGCGGACGATACATAACTATAAATGTCTTTCTTCCTTTTTCCTTTTCTTTAGTCTTTCTTTAAATTGAGAGAGAGAGAGAGAGAGAGAGAGAGAGAGAGAGAGAGAGAGGTACATAACTGGGTGTAGGGAGAAACAGTCTTAATGTTTACTCATCTTTTGACGGGTTCCTTCGGAGAGTATTTTCTCTTTTACGGGCTGGCGGAATTATATATATATATATATATATATATATATATATATACATATCGCTCTGGCTTGAAGGTATAGGTTCCTCTTGTCCAAGATTCTTTCCGCTTTCTTCACGCGGAGTCTTGGCATGAGACTCGCCTCATCTGTTCACGGTGACATCTATCTACCAAACTGATATTCTTTTACCCTATTTCCGCTGACGGAAAGAAGGTGCCACTTCCGTTTTAGGGTTCTGGCCAATCATTTCGCTTCTATCTTCTTCCTTCCCCTGTCAGGCGATTCTTTAGGACTACTATCTCTTTCACCCGGTCACAGAATGCAAACATCTGTTGGCTTTCATTCTGATCTGGATTTATTACTTCGGCCGCGAGGGATTGACCGAGATTCCTATTCCTCTCTTGACGGTCATTCTTTGGCGGCCTGCTAGTTCAAACACGGAGGGGTAGGGGACATTCCTTATTTCTCTTCTCTCAGTGGTAGGCCACGTGACAATATGCAATTCAAATCGAACGATAACGTGAAAACCGATGAACTAGAAGGAACTTGCGAAAACTTTCATTTGAAAAGGTGAACGATAATGAAATACGAAGCGGGCTGTTTCATGAATATTTCGGCCCCCGAGGCAGTCATCCAGTATTTGTCAAATTAAGACTGGCATTTAACATTCATCATATTAAGAGTGACACTCAACGTTTGTCATAGAGAGGAAAACATCTGACGTTTACGTATCAATTAAAAATGGGTATCATTCTTTGTAAAGGTTAGAGGATGTATATAAATTAAATAAGACGAAATAATTTCAATTTTTAAACTAATGTTCTCATATCCGAAGTATTTCCCCCCCTCTCTCTCTCTCTCTCTCTCTCTCTCTAATTCAATGGGCGTGCTTGAACGACAGCTCTGTGCTACATTTGAGTAAATTTGGTTTCTATCCATCTGGATATAGTTTACATGATAAAAGAAAGAATTGTATATAATTATCATAAGATATGTCTAAATGTTTTGTTTGTGCATCGTTTGTGGGAACTAAATGATAACCTTAAAAGAGATACAAAGTATATCGTTATTTATATATTATCCAGGATATAGATGACCACAGATAACTCAAGCCCCAAAAGTTCTCAATAAACTCATACGATATTAACCTCCATCCATAAACTTTGTGTTATGAGTTCGATTCTCATGTTCGAAGCAAAACGTTTACGACAAATATAAATTTATTTGCAACACAAGCTAAATATCATTAATAATTTTGATTAATATTATCCTTCATCTTCCTAATTCTAACTGTTTTCAGTACAACTTACTCGGGTCATTACTTCTTTAACAGCAACGAACCACGGGCATCAGAAACAATAAGTTTCCGATTCTGTCTCAGAAAATCCTTGATTTTATGTAGACGTTGTCACGGAAGTTCGAACACTTATAAACCCACTCAATACCCCCATCTCTGATTGATCAGTACGATTTGTTGTTATTGTTTTACACACTAGTAGTATTTAGAGTATATTTATTTTTAGATGAAGTTCTGACAATCATAATTATCAATAATCTCGACTCACATTGTCATTCATATTCCTAATTTTAGAAGCTCATTCAAATCGTCATTTCTACGACAGTGAGGAACAGCGCACATTGGAACCGAATTCTACGATATTGTCAATGAAGTTTTGCAAGGAAATACATTAGCACCGTATATGTTAATAATCAACAAAGATTACGAACAACGTACGTCAATAGAACCGATAAAAGAGAATGGTATCCTATTAAAAAAGACTAAAAGCAGATGATATCTTGCAGAAACAGTGACAAACGCAAACTCCGCAGATGATCCAGCGCTTCTCACAAATACACCTGACCAAGCTAAATCCCTGCTGCAGGAGGTATTGGCCTCTACGTGAACAGAGATCCTGTGTTCTAAACATCATGCAGTCATCTCCACTTTAAGTAACTAGCCTCTAAAATTCGTAAACCAATTCACATGCTTTGGCAACAATATTTCTTCTAATGAAAGCTATATCAACAAATGTCTCGCAAAAGCGAGGATTGTTATTGATAATCTATCGATCATAAAGAAATTTGATCTCTCTGATAAAATAAAACGGGATTCCTTCCAAGCTGTGGCTGTGTCACTACTACTGTATGGATGGACCATCTGGATGCTAATTAAACGCGTGGAGAAAAAGCCAGATGGGAACTACACAAAATGCTACGTGCTATTTTGAATAAATTCTGGAAGCAGCACCCTAAAAAACAGCAGCTGTATGGTCACTTACCTTCTATCTCCCAAAGTATTCAAATAAGAAGAACAAGATATGCGGGCACAGCTGGAAGAAATTATGAGCGACATTATCTTGTAGATCCCTACACATGGATACACCAGCGTTGGCTAGCCTGTAAAGACTTACATACGTCAGGTCTGTGCGGACACTGGATGCTGACTGGAGGATATGCCAAGAGCCATCAACGACAAGGACGAATGACGAGAGAAAATCAGGGGGCTCCGTGTTAACCGAACGACTTGATGATGATGATGATGATATATACATAAGTGTGTGTGTGTGTGTGTGTGTGTGTGTGTGTGTGTGTGTGTGTGTGTGTGTGTGATGAGTACATGTTAAATAATTTGCATTTGAAATTGAATAAAAATCGTCCAGTTATCTTACGTGAACATAGCTGATGGCAAACAGGGTTCTTTAGGCCTGATACGATAACCGATCCGGGAGAAAGAAAACTTTGAATTCAAACCTTCGCTTAAAAATTGCCTGATGACATTTCTTAATCGAGGAGTAGGCAAATACGCACAGCTAGTGGTATGAGACTTGAGCTGGTGTGAATAGGAGAGGATTGGTGCCAAGATTCCTGAATGCTCTAAAAAGAAAAAGATAAAAAATTTTTAAAAATTAGTGACAGTCTATTGAATATGCGATACGAAAACCATCAGTAGATCTGAATTTTTTCTGATGGGTATGAAATTTGTCTCTGATTCATAAAAAGTGATAAACAGTCGTAAAAGATTTTGTCATTTTTTGTCGTCTGTGTCTCTTCTCTGTTTGGCAGAATTTTTATATCTCTTTTGATTTTGTTCCTGAATAAGATAAAAAATAAAAAAAAAAAAAACAGTTGAGGTAGCTAAGGGTGTCCATAAGAGTTTCTGAAAAAATATGGACAATTATTATTGAGATGCAAAGGGTTATGTCTATCTTAGATTTTGCCCAATTTAGACATTTTTTGTAAAAATTGCAAAGATGAAAATTTTGCCCATAAGAAATAGAAAATACTTAAATAAAATAACTAAATAAATCGAAAGCTGACATCTACGAAAATTTGAATAAACTTACGTTTGTCAAGTTTGTCGGTTTGCATTTGTGTGTTTTGTGTTAAAATTCAAAGCTGAAACCCATAACACATAAGTGTGTGTGTTTGAATTTCTTTTTGTTACTCTCTCTCTCTCTCTCTCTCTCTCTCTCTCTCTCTCTCTCTCTCTCTCTCTCTCTCTCTCTCTCATTTGTGTCATAACTGAAACGTTTTACCGAATTTACTGAACTCAACAAAATATGTGTTTGTGAGTTTTATTGTAACAAACCAATAATTCAAATAACCATTTGCCTTTTTTTCTTTTCTTTTTCCGTTTCTCTTTATTTATTTATTTATTTTTTGTTTTTGTTTTTCTCTTTTTCAAACTTTCTTTTCTCCTTCTATTGCTTTTACTTTTTCCTTTTTGAATACAGCTATTTTTTCTTCTCTTTCTCTTCCTTTCTTTCTTCTTTTCCCTTTTTTCTCTTCTTCTTCATTGTTTTGCTCAGTCGGGTGGGGCTGTAGAATATACCGACTGCATCTCTGCAAAGAGAGTAAGACATCCCCAACGTGTTTCCTGGATATGACACTAAACAATCTGATGGTGAGGTTCTAGTAATGTTGGAGCTTTGGGAAATGCGGAGTACCCCTGCATTGCTATCACTCCCAGTTTCACTCTGGCCTGGAGTGGTAACACCTGATAGGGTCGTATCTACGGGTAAAATAGAACTAAACTGCATACTTATACTAAACTTAATTACTTTGGTATTTAAACTGTGTACTTACGCTAAACTGAATTGCTTGAAATAGAATTGTTTTTGACATTGAAACTGTGCTTACGCTAAACTGAATTGTTTGAAATAGAACCTTTTGACATTTAACTGTCTGTGGACACAAACTATACATATACTAAACTGAATTGTTTGAATTAGAACTGTTTGACTAAACTTAATTGGTTGAAATAGAAATGTTTCTGACAATTAAACTGTGAACTCACGCAAAACTGAATTGTTTAAAATAGAACTGATTATTTGGATAAAAATCGATTTGGCATTAAATAACCTTCCAAGATTGATATGTCATAAAAGCCAACCAACCAACTAATCTTTATTTTCCCGTTTTCTTTCATATAACTTCATCTGCTTACCCCGATTTGTTTTCTTCTTTGCGATTACAATCATTTCTTTCTTTCTTCTTTTCCTCCTTTCCTCTCATCTCTTCCGGGTACTTTTCTTCCCCCTCTCTTTTTATTCATTTTTTCTCCAACTCCTTCTCCATTTTTTAATTCTCATATTCTCTGTCGATTTTACTTTCGATAACAATCAATCTTAAAAGAATTACAGCTCTAACAGAATTTTGATTTTCTTTGACAATAATTCAGAAGCAGAAAATTATTACGTGTGTCTCACAATGAAACTGCAGCAGCTATAAAGTGGAACCTCGATTTACGAAATTCCCATAATACGAAAAATTCAGTCCCATTTAACGAAAAAATATTCAAGATACGAAAACGAAAATCAAAAGTGTTAAGTTTATGTATTTATTTAAATTAACTTACGTAAACTTACATATAATTTCTATCATCTGTCAAAACTCCGTTTGCCTTCTCCTCCTCCATCAAACTCACCTCACACCACTTCTTGGGCACATTCGCGCAACTCGAAAGGTTAAGTGTCATAATTCGTAATAACATTTATTATTATTTTTCCTTGATTTATTATTTTCTCATTGATTTTTAACATTCATGACTATGTTGTCATTAACGACTATATTCCTTCGGGTGGGTATAATATTTATACTTTATACGACTACTTTTGGGGGCTAGAGCGAATTACGCTACTTATTGGGTAAATTTTGTCCTATAATACGAAAATTCCAAGATACGAAATCCCCTTTGGAAGGAATCAATTTCTTGCTCTAACACCCTTTGCGACCAAAGTCATTGCAAAGAGTCAAAAAATGGTACTTGATGTCTCTTTGCTTAACACTCAGCGTTATAAGATACAGATCAAGGGTAAAGCGGAGCAATCCAGAGAAAGGAGTTGCGCCCTTCTCTACACCTTGGTGTAGTAGGTATTGAAAAGTGAACTTTCGGGTCACCCTCGACTACGGTCGCCAACTTTACTTTTTTTACTTTACGTTGTAAGTGGCTGTGCAGTAGAATATCCGGCTGGCGCAAAGTCAACCAGATTTCGATCCCAGATTCAGGCATCTCGTGTATCTAGCCACACTGATGTGTTGTGATAGAACGAAACAGTCAGTCTATTGATGACAATATATATATATATATATATATATATGTGTGTGTGTGTGTGTGTGTAAATATGTATTTATTTGTTTTATATTCAATCTCACGCCATTAAAAACATGTCTAACTGTTATAAATAATGACTCAAGCAAGTCAACTCCAATGCAAATTCCTTTGATATTAGATTGCTAAGTCATATTAATATTTCTGTATGATTGCACAGATTGAACTTTAATAAAACTCTTGAAGAAAGAACTAAATGGAATCTACACAAGTAGGCTTCGTGCTGTTTTAAACAAATTCTGGGAGCAGCACACTACAAAATAGCAACTGTACGGCCACTTACCTTCTATCTCGCAAACCATCCAAAAAAAGTGAGCAAGACATACGAGTGAAAGAAAAGATGTTCTCTAATGGACTCCTACACATGGGCACACCAGTGTTAGCCAACCATAAAAAAATATACATTCATCAGTTCTAGGTGGGCACTGGCAGTATTCTAGAAGTTTTACTAAGTGCAATGGCCGATATGGACGGATAGTGAGAAAGAATCTAAGGAATCCGTGCTACCGGCTTATAATGATGATTTATCAAAAAGATGAGGATGTTTTAGCATCTAATTGAATAGTGGGACACGCGTTGGGGATAAATTTGGTTGTGCTCATTTGTCATTAAAAAAAGGGAGTCATTTTGAGCTAAACATGAACATCAGCTGTTGCTCTGAGTTGCCTAATTGTGTCTTTGCAAAACTTTACCGCAACAATTGTCCTAAATTTATTCCAGCTGGTGGCAGAGGATTTATTGCTTTATCTTAGAAATGAATAAGTGCTAGTCAAGCCTAGAACTTTTCGTCGTAATAGTCGCTCGATATTTATTTTAATATCTGTCATCATCATTTCTCCGTCTTAGCAATCGACTAATTGTCTGATTGTTTTGATCGTGCGTCCATTAGAAACTCCAAGAGAGCTGTGATTGGTGTATCCACAGCGGGGTGATTAATAAGTCCTTTGCTTGACCATTCCATGGGTGCTTTCCGTCACACCTCTGCCAAAAATGTGGTATGAATGCGTCGGAAGCCTTGCATAAGGGTAAAGCCAGTGGAAGAAATGAGACCCTCGTCATTTCTATTCCCTCATATGAACTGACGCTAACACTTTGATCACGAGACAAAAAGAGCAAGTAATGGGAATATTCATAGTTGGCGGAAATGGGCGAAGAAATCTCTAAATATTTCTCAAATTTGATTACAGCAGTGAAACATGTCTCCACCCAGAACGTGGGAAATCTACGGCTTGCCTTAATAAAAATGAGAACCACGGGACTTATCTACTTCACCCTTTTACGTCTGTCAGGCAAGTAAATTATTTTTTGGCATCAAAAAGTTTGTTTTTTTTGTTTTTGCTTTTTCTTTTTTTTCTTTTTTTTTTCTTTTTTAAGAGTCGCTAATAAACAGTGAGGAAAGTAGCAAGATGGATTGAGATGTTGGATTGCTACCGATTTATGAAACTGCGAAGGAATATAAGAGAAAAAGAAGCTAAGCTTTTCTGTTTTTCACTGGAACAAATACTCATAAACAGAATAAAAAGACACAGACTTGTTTAAGGAGAGACCGGAGAAATACGTCATCAAATCGACTGTGATAACTGGCAAACAGCAAATTCTATTTTGAAAACTGTTTGTTTGCCCGTCCACAAAACATACACATGCATACGTACGCACGCACTCATATAAATATTTGTGCGTGTGTATACATATATATAAATATATATATATAACTTTTGGTCCTATGACCACATAAGTGAGAAAGTGACAGTCACCAAGCACTGTTGACTCGATGTTTTCGCTAATTTAGATATATACGTTCTATCACTAATTTTGAACACTCTTTATTAATACAGCAACAATAATCATCGGCCCATTGGTCTAATGGGTAGAGTGTTTGCCAATGGCCCGGGAGACTGGGGTTTAATTCTAGGTCGAGTCATATCAAAGACTCATAATATGGTACTTGATACCCTCTTGCTTAACATTCAGTTTTATAAGGTACGTATCAAGCAATCCAGGAAAAAGACTAGAGCCCTTCCTTACTTATATATATATATATATATATATATATATATATATATATATATATATATATATCAAAACTATTATTTAATATATATATATATATATATATATATATATATATATATATATATATATATATGATTAATACCTCTCACAAAATATGAAAGTAAGATGAACAAGACATGTTTGGTACTGCTCGAAAAAGTAAGGACGAACTCATAAGCGAAATTCTCTTATGGACTCCTAGTCTTGAACGTGCCAATGCAGGTCGACCAGTAAGGACTTACACAAATCAGGTCAATTGGGACACAAGGTAAGGAGGGGGACCTGTCAGGAGCCATAGACGAGAGGGACGAATGGCGACAGAGAGTCAGGAAACCCCACGCTTTTACCAAAACTTGACGATATTGATGATGATTGACGATGCAGTCAAATTGTATAAATATAAGAGGTGTACTTCTTTTTTTAAATGTTTCATATTCTGATTTTTGGTTACAGGAATTAACTCTTTATAAAAACGATTGAGTGGTCCTATTTATATACTATTCTTAGTTTAGCACATGGTCACTTATTTATGAGTGATGATGCATACTTATCTTTATTTCTTTATTTTCGTATCAGATATTTACTTAGTCTTGTTGACTCTCTCCCTCTCTCTCTCTCTCTCTCCCTCTCTCTCTCTCTCTCTCTCGCCATCCGTCCCTATCGTTTATCATTCCTTACAGGTCCTCTAGATGACATCCAGTCTCCGCACAGAGCTGATGTATGCTGTGTCCATGTAAAGGAGTCAACAAGAGAATGTCGCTTATCAATTTATCTTTACTTCTCTAGCAATGCCCATCATGGCTTGTTCGTCTTACTTCAATGATTTGTGAGATAAGAGATAGGTGGCCATACAGCTGCTGTTTTGTTGGATGCTGCGTCCAGAATTTGTACAAAACAGCATATAGCATTCTTGCTGCGTTCCCATCTAGATTTTTCTGCATACATTTCGTTAGAGCTTAGGTGGTGCATCTATGCAGTAATACCGACACTGCAACAGCATCCTGTTTTATTTTTGCAGAGATCAGATTTCCATATGATACTATTTACCAACCCCTCCGCTCGGGCAGGATATGACACAAGGTCAGTTTTTAAGCGGAGTTTAACAGGTTTGAATTCAGAGTTTTTCCTTCTCCTAGACTAGTTGCCTAACCAAGGCTGAAGAACCTAGTCTGTCCTACTATTTACCCATAGCTGGAGGGAGAATAATTGGATTCATACCTTTCCCAAGGGTATTAGTGCTATGTGAAAATGCAATCAGTCTCGTCCAGGATTTGAACTCGTGTCGCCGTGTCCAATTCCTACGACGATAACGACTACACCACGGGCACCTCAGATTTCCATATGATCGACAACTGCTCCATAGCAGTCCATGCTTTCCCAATGGGTGTGTTGACATCGCTTTCAGTAGAGGAGATATTGCTGCTGAGATATGTGAACTGGCTAATTTTAGATAGCTCCTTGCGTGAACTCATTTGCCAACTTGGCATCAAATTTGGGCAGTTTATAGAGAATGAACTTGAGGCAGTATAGAAAAAAAATTAAAAGCAGAAAAGCTGCAGGCCTCGACAAAATATCTTCTTCGATTATGCAACGCTGTATATAAACAAAACACAACAGAGAAATGAACGAAAGGCTGTATCCTCCCCTTCCACAAGGAAGGTAACTTTGGAATCACTAAGAACTACAGAAGCACAGCACTTACCGCTATAGCTACTAATGTTTATAATTCCTGACTTCTCAATCACATCCGACCTGAAGCTGAGAAATTTCTTAGGAAAAATCAGGTCGGCTTTCGGAGAAATTGATTTACAACTTCACAGATTCTGACCATCCATCGAATCATCGAAGGAGTATATACAAAATGTCTCGAGGAAAACGCTATTGTTCGTAGATTTCTCTAAGGCATTTGATTACATACACAGAGGAAAGATGTAACAAGTACTATTAGTATATCTCTTTCAAGAATAACCTACATATAAGAAAAAGCCTTTTGTATGCTGAGCCACCCAGGTCGGTGAAAAAATTGATTTCACTCGCTTAACTTTAAATGAAGAAGGAAATAGGATTGAGAATTTTATAGTAGCAAAACTTAGAATTCAAAAAAAAAAAAGAAAAAAAGAAAAGAAAAAGAAAAAGAAAAGAGAAGAAAGTTAATTACTTAAATAGATAAGATCAATTCACGAAGCCTGATTAAAAGAAAAAAGGGGTAGTTTAACTTTCACTAAGTTAAAACTTGAGAAATTTCCAGGCATAAATATAAAACTTTTTTCTGAGAAGGAAAACTCACATAATCAGAACCCTATTAGCACAACACCAGAGATATATAACCCTGTGACTATAAAATCGAAGAAGTTAAACTCTGCAACAGTTATCCTGCTCGGTTTTATCACTGGATAACAGTCTTTGAAGGAAGAGAGTATAATACAAGCTATACAAGCATATAGCAATGGAAACCATGGGATGAAGCATGGTGAGTGAGAAGTAAGGCGAATGAATCCAAAGGTGGGTCAAAGGCGTTTCGGCAGACGCTAAGTGAAGGAACCTCATAGGTCAACGGCAAAGCTACAATAAGCGTGACGAGAGGGGAAAAACAACCACCATGACCAAAAAATGGAGTTTCCAGTTAAAAAAAGCAAGAAGCAGACGACATTCAGCAGAAACTATGACTGATGCAAATTAAATGAATAACATAACGCTTCTCAAAAATACAACTAGTCGAATCTTTGATGCCAGCCTTGAGCAAGCAGCAAGTGGCATTGGTCTTTACGTGAGCGCAAATAAAACACTTGTTTGGTATGGTGGTAATAATAATGAGGCAACGGGTGGAGATTGAACTAACTACCCTAATGCAGAAAACTAAGTTCAAACTCGTTGCTAGTTTATCCAGGAACAAAGGAGGTGGCAAAAGAACAGTCATATAGCCAGCATGGGTGCACCATTAGTATAGGACTCAATATCAAATTAGGATAAACTGGAAAAATATCAATTCGATATTACAATGTTATACATCTACGATATCTTATTGAAAATGGGTAATACGAAAGTTTTATTAATGAATATTTAATCTCATTTTAAGAATTGATGTGGTTCAAAATATCTATCCTTTCTGTTTTAAGAAAGATGGGAAGGAACATCGAAATATCAACAAAATCATTTCTTATACATAAAAATTTTGATTTCTTGAAGTATTTTCCCGAACATATTTTCCTTCTTTTACTTTAAAAATGCACACATAGGCATACGTATATATATATATATATATATATATATATATATATATATATATATAAGTTTGTAGCCTGCCACAAGTATTAGCTGAATGTTTATATGAAACTTTCTTTGTAAAATGTTTGATCTATGTAATTGGTATTCCCTACTGAATAAAGTGTATAGAAAAAGAAGAAAGTAAACGTTTGTGAAAAACAAATGCTTTTTTCATCTGTATACTCCCAAACTATTAATGGCAAGCAAATACACATACAAACACACATACACACGCACTCATATATCCATTTTTATTTGTGTGCGTGCGTCAGTGTGTGTGTGTGTGTGTGTAATGAGGTTAGGCCTCTAACAAAAGACGTCAATCTGGCTGATTTTATAAACTTTTTTCTTTGTCATATTTGTCTGTGCTAATATATATATATATATATATATATATATATATATGATTTATTGATTTATTTCAATGGCATGTCAACCTGTCTGGATTTATTCTATGCCTTGAGATTGAGCAAGTCAATTCTTATATTGTTTTTGTAGTTGTTTAGTTGTTGTGAGGAGTTTTTGCGGAGTTGAAACTTGTAAAACCTTAGGGATTTCTTACTGTAGAAAATGGCTGATGAATTTGACAAATAATGTGCCACATTTTACTTTGATGATGTTTAAAAAGTAGTTATTGTCGAAAGTTGGTGTATGCAAGAAAACAATTGATAAAAATATTTAAGAGCCACCGCTTTAATTTAAAAGTAAATGTTAATTTTCTAGACGTTACATTCAGTTTACATAAAGGGTGTTCTGGATATGACACTAAGCTGTATCTGGAGCTTTGAGGAATGTGTTGTACCCCTTTATTGCCATTACTCCCAGGTCCACTCTAATTTGGAGTAGTTATACCTGATAGAGTCCTATCTATAGGATTATTAGAATTTCATAACCATTTAACTATGTGCAAACAAATAATTAATATTTGAAAGAATTATTAATTTTAGATAGAAATATTCAAAACCATTTAACTCTGAGCAATTAAAATGAGCTCTGGCTAGTTTAAAAAAGATATCTACAAACTATCGTTTACAAATCATATATATTATATATACATATATGTATAAACAGGATTTGGTATTAAATAAACCACAAGGGTTGATATGCCATAAAATCCGATCAACCCAAACCAAACCAAATTAAATAATGGTACATACAAGTCTGGCCAACTATTTACCCATCGCTGGTAGAAGAATAGGTGATGCATACCTTTTCCCATGGTATTATTATCGGCGAAATGCTCACAGCCTCATCCAGGATGTGAACTCTTGTCATCGTGTCTATTTCCTACGACAACAAACCATTGCGCCCTGAGTGCCACTTACAATGGTATATGGTAACCATATGGAAAAACCAAACTGCACACTGGTTTATATATATATATATGTGTGTGTGTGTGTGTGTGTGTGTGACACTTACCTACGCTCATAAAACACAGGCTAGTCACTAATTCCAACGACACAACTATCTTCAATAAAGCCAAGATGTAATATGAAACTGGTCTAAAAAATAGCGGGATATTTAATAAACTCGCTTATATGCAACACAATAACAATAACGAATATAAATGCACTAGAAATAGAAATATGATATAGTTCAATCCTCTGACAGCGAAACTGTTGAAAGAAATATGGGAAGAATATTTTTCCAGTTAATGAAAAAAAAAAGTTAGAAAAATCAGTGACACTTAGCAAATTGTTTAATAAAAACAATTTAAAAATAAGTTATTGTTGCATGGAAAAAATTGAGAAAATATCAAACAAAACTTTAAAATACTAAAAAAATACTCCAACAATACCACAGTATTAAAATATGTATGGCAAATAAAAGATAAAATCGGTAAACCTTCCATAATAAAATGGGGTTTTGTGAAGAAATCCCCTGCGTATAGATTAGTCAGAGAATATAATAACAATTGCAGATTATGGAGAAAAAAATGTATTCTTGAATGCACTAAAAATAATAAATTGATGAATAAAAAAAGTAAAAAGAAAAAAAGAGCAAACAAATTAACAAATTTATTTTGTGACAACACCTTGAGATGTTTTTTATGCCACTCAATAAGTATTTTCTCAATATTCCCACGTATTTGCACGGCTCAAATAGTAAAAATCAATAAATGATAACAAGCTTTGTGGGGGGGGGTAGATATATGCATATTTATACGCGTACACACTCGTATCAAGGTGTCTTTAAATAGACGGATGCATCAAAATATTATTACCAGTGATATGAGCCAATAATGATTAATATTGTCTCGAAACAACTGTACATATCAGCGATAGAGGTATATAAGTAGGTAATTCGGCCTTGAGTACTTCATTTTTGAAGAGTTGAATAGTGCAGTTGTAGGTGAGATGAAAGATTTTAATGATTTTGGTTAATGCCAAATGGTTATGGCCAGAAGAAAACAAGGTCGAAGGATTTTTTTAAATTTTTATTTATGTACCCGTTAACTAACAGTAGGTACCATCCGTGGTCGAAACATCCTCAAGTGGTGACAAAATATTTGATAGCCATGATTAACAGATGCAAAATTGGAATGGAAGCTTTCCGACCCTCAGATGTGTTGATGGTTTTAATTTTGGAGAAGGAAGAAATTGGTTGTAATACACACTACGACGATACTTGTTGCGTATGGGACAGAGTAGCCATAGACTGTTCGATTGTTCTTTTGGTAGAAGCCATTAACATCTTCATGTTGTCAAATTTTAATATCTTGCTCAATTTCCTGTGGATCACCTTTCCCATTCAATCGTACCTAGTCTTGTACTCCTTTTGTGCTAGTTTGCTACATTCGTTTATTATAATCATCATTATCATCATTATCATCCTCCTCGCTAGTTTTTTTTACACCAGCGTTAACTAATAGTCTTTCATTCGAGGCTGAGTGAGGACAAGTCTCCTCAATCTCCAGGACTGTCTTTTCAGTAGTCTAGCTGATCTTAACTATGCTTTAGTTTGGATGGTCTCGATTTTTCCTCCGATATCCAACTCTTCCAACTCCAATCCCAAACTTTTGGGGACTGTTGCAAGTGCACTAATTACAATTGGTGTCAAAGTCACCTTCATGTTCCATAGTTTTTTTTAGTTCACTGGCAAGGTCTAAGTACTTGTCTGTCTTTTCTCTTTCTTTGATTTTCACACTGTGGTCTGCCAGAACAGCAAAGTCTACAATATGAGGTTCTTTTTTATATATAAATTATCATTAGGTTTCGTCTTCTGGACTGGATTAGTGTTGTATAGTCACAACCAACTATACCTACACATATACATGCAGGAACATAACGACGCAATAACGACGAGCGGCCACCGTTCTTTAGAAAAATATACCTCTCACTTTATTGAAAGGGTTGTGTATGAGAGGTGAGTTGGAGACCGAACAAAGACTGCAACATATTGACCCCCAACTCTTCTGGCTATCACAGCCTTTCTGTCCCGTTCTCCTGGGCTGCTCAACCGGGGGCCTGGGGACCCAGCCTCTGCTGGGACATGGTTCTCATTCCACCATCTTCTCTTCAACTGATCTGAACTTCCCGTCGCCGGGGTTATATAATAATTTGACGTCCACCTACTTCCTGCGAGCGTCACAATTCGCACTCAATTCAACCCGTCGACACTCAAGGTCGCCCCCAGATATCTTCTACCGGATGCACATGTTATTTACACCGGTGCATTTCTTCTTTTGACAGCTTGGCCGGGGTCAATATGCAACTTTAGGTGATCGTTTGTATCTCAAAATCTCAGAGAATTTAATGCATTTCATTCTCCAAGAAGGATTCTGGTTTGTGCATATACCATTTTATAGTATGATCAAATTTCAATTTCTTATACAATTCCCAGTGGATCACCTTCCCTGCCCGTTCGTGTCTAGTCTTATACTCTCTTTACACGAGTTTGCTACATTCGCTTATTATGTGATTAATCGTTTCCTCTCTATCATCACATAACCTACACTTACTATTCTCTCGCGTATTATCTATTTTCGATTTAACATAATTGGTTTTTATGGCGTTATTTTATGTTGCTATTTGGAGAGATTCAATTTCTCTTTCAAAGTTTTCCTTTCTTGGCTATGCCCAAGTTTTCTTTTGTGAGATTTCGCCAGTTTTTCACTTGAAATATCCATTTCTTCCCATTTCTGTTTCCTTGTTATTGCTGTTCCATTTATGCTATCAGCGCTGTTTCTGGTCCCTGTAAATAGTCTTTCTTTGTTCTTTTTAATATTGTCTTCGAATCCTCGTACTGATGAATCCACATTATCTTCAATGCTGGTGAGTCCTCTTCCTTCTTCTTTTCTTGACACATATAGCCTATGTCATCTTTCAGATATAAAATCTTGTGCATCGTCATCAGCTTTCTTATCCTCTGGTCCATTTATTGAGATTCTTCCGTTGTCCATTTCAAGAATGGTCGCGAGTATCTTAGAAGTAGGGCAGCTCAGATGTCTAACCCTTTGATGAGATTCCTCCTGTAAAATTTGGTTTCGGGAAGTTTTCTCGTTTGTCTGAGATACTTTGAAAAATTTTTTCTTTAATCTCCACTTGTTTGATGGAGTCCGCTTCCTATTTTCTCAAGTACTTGTAATTTTCCTTTTCTTCGAGCGATCTGATTCTTTCTTGACTTGACAGTTCTATTCTTTTTGTTATTTGTCTTTTTCCGCTTCTCCATATGAGCATGATACATTTTTCTATACCGAATTCCATTCCTCTATACTGACTTTATATTCTTATTGTTTGTATCAGTCTCCACTTCTTTTGCATTTTTGAAAACAGCTTGATGTCGTCCATGTACATTAGGTGGCTAGTTTTTTTTTTCTTGCGATTTGGTAAATTTATAGCTCCCAGTGTATTTCTAAGGATATGATCAAGTGGCATCATCGCTATTACATTTAATGGTGAAATTGCATCTCACTGGATAATGGCTCTCCGGAGTTTCACCACAACGAAAGTTTTTTGCCAAACAATCATTTCACTTTTTCATGGCTTCCGTGATGAAGTTTATGTCTTTGTCGGATATCTTGTACATTTTTAGACAATCTACTATCCAGGATTGCGGGAATCTTTGGCCTCTTTGTAGTCAATCCAAGCCATAGTTATATTTTTTCCGTCTGTCATTGCTCTCCTCGAAGATGTGCTGATCAATGTACAGTAGATCACCGGTTTCTCTTGTTCCCTTGTGGCATCCTTTCTGTTCTTCGGGAAAGAGTCTGAGGCCTACCAGTAAGTAAATGATCTCCTCCCTAATATGTGTTGCGAGGATTTTCCACATAAGAGGCAGACATGTGATCGGTTTATAGTTGCTGGGGAATAGTTTCTTTTTGGGGGTCTTTTTGGATCAGGGTATTCTTCCCTTTAAGCATCCATTTGGGTATATTTGTTTCTTCAAAGCGTCTACTCACTTGAAGAGCCAGTCTGTGATCGATGGACGTGTATTTTTAAAACCAAAATTCATGTGTGCTATCATAGCCTGGTGTTTTCCAGTTCGGTATTTTTTCAGTGTTTTACTCTGAAAGATTCCAGGTGCATTATCTCCTCAGAGTTTTCTTTGAGTCCTTGCAATTCTTTTTCCATGTTATTTATCCCTTCGACCTTTCTGTTATGTCCTTTATATTCCTATATTTTCTCCAAAATTGTTTTGCTTTCTTTGTGATATTGGGGTGTGTGGTTTTTCAGCTTTCATTATTTTGCGTTTTGATTCGGTTAGGGGACTCGTGCTTTTCAACATTTAACCTAACGGTTTGGATAGGGGTCTTTTTGATATTCTTCCCTATTTATTTGTTAGTATATTTCTAGTATCACAAGGTCAGAAAAGCAACCTTACATTAAGATTATTCTTGCATGTTTAGCTTGTATTAAATCTAGCGGATTCGACCCAAATTTCTATAATTCTTTTTATATACCCTCCTCTTGAAGGGTTGTTTTTAAGATAACAGTAAAGTATATTTTTGCTGTCTTCTCTAGTCCATTTCTTCCGTTGGTTGCTTTGGTCGTTGTTTGTGTACCAGAAATTAGAACAGCCAACATCAGCAGAATGGCTAATGGGTCCCCCATATTGGCTATCAAGAATAAACCTGCCGATTATGACGCCTAGACCTGTTGTCTGAGTCACACTTTGAATTATGTTTAAATTTGTCATTTTTAATGGGCAGAATATTGTGGCTATACCAGAGCCAGGGGTTGTTTATTATCTGAGGTTCTGTCACAAATATGACCTGGTACTTTTGAAAGCTAGAGGATATTTAAGCGGTCCATAAAAAAGGGAAATATTAAAACGGTCTTAAATTTTCAGTTTTAACGTAGTTAAATTTCAACAGTGAATCGTCAGTTTTCTAAAACTGATTGAAAATAACTAAAAAAGAAAAAGAAAAGAATAAACCTTTCTTCTTTCGGCGCCATGATTGCAAATCCAGAGGAATAGACGAACTTTCTCCAAAGGAATTTATTTAATTCTATTAAACAAGATTTTCTTGACATTCTTCATCGTAGCTTTCAGTCAGAATAAATTTGATAAATAACTTTCCAACTTGGCAAAAAATAAGGTCAATTTTCATTAAGTTTTTTTGCAATTACATTATTATTATTATTATTATTATTATTATTATTATTATTATTATTATAATACCACCCTGAATACGGAGTTTAGAATACTCTGACTGCCTATACTGTATTGAGGGGTAAGAACTGTTCTCCACGAAAAAAGTGAGTGCGCTGAGTAGGACACTAAACTGCATTTGATGGTGAGGCTCCAATTTGAACGTACAATGAATAAGATTCCCTAACTTCTTGGCATTAAATTTTCCTAGACCGGTTGACATATCAAAATCGATCAATCTAATAAACATAAGATAAAAATGTAAGAGTTATGGAATGATGCATTCAATATTTAAATGTCGAATACGTTTTGCCGGTCCATTGGCCAGGCAGTTAGAGTTCGCCAATGGCCCTGGAGACCAGGGTTCAATCCCAGGTCGAGTCATACCACAGACTCAAAAAAATATACTTGATGTCTCCTTGCTTAACACTCAGCATTATAGGGTATGGGTCAAGGGTAAAGTGGAGCAATCCAGGAAAAGTAGTAGCGCCTTTCCCTACACCTTGGTGTAGTAGCTATTGAAAAGGGAGCCTTCGAGTCACCCTCGACTATAGTCGCCAACTTTACTTACGTTATAATATGGAATTGCTCTTCTGTTTTTCTTCAGATAACTGAGCTGTTTGGGCAAGTTATTGTTATTCCATTTATCTCCGACTGTTTCTCACAGCTTGTTACTCTTCCCAAATATTCTGCTGACCAGTTTGGCTGCTTCAGTAAGGACTAAATATGTTTTTTTACAAACATAAAATCTGGCGACTGACCATAAAAAAACATCACGGACTGTGGCTGGAAATATGATTTTCTTGTTTTGCCATATGTTGAAAGTTCTCGACGTAAGATGGCGAAAATAAAAACGAGATAAAGAAAAGGAAAAATTCCGACATGTGGTCACAAAAAAACAATACCATTTACTTTATCATTGGTGTTTTAACCTCTCTGTGAACTGGTATAAAAAAAAACAACGAGACGTGAAAGAGAATTTTCGATTGGATGAAGGGAAGATCCCATTATTTTTATAAATCGTAGCCCACCCTTCGCTAATTCTGAAATTTAAGTTGTTTGACCCTTTTCAAAAATCCTCAACTCTTGTACCTACTGCGAAAGTTCTCGAGGTTGACCCTTTGTTGTCTGTCACACAACCGGGCATTAGGTTCCCTGGTGGTAGGAGGCGGCCACTTCATTACGCACATTTGCAGGAATATTATTTTGGAAAATGACCTCTTACCTTTTATTTTGACTGCACTGCTTGTTCAGACTTGAAACCGACGCTTTTTGTTATTTATTTTGATACTCCACTAATGGACTTTTCGCATTGTATCAGCTTACCAACACCAGAAGCAGGAAATACCGCCATACCATTACTCTACTTTTCCGTGCTTCATTGTGTTAGACAGGAATTCTGGGTAAAATCTTTCTCTCGGAGACAACATTCTGGAACATCGATAGACAGCCGAAAACGTGAGTCATCATTCGGAAGAACACGCTTGATCTACAGAGTATCATAGTGACTAGTAAGTAACAATAATTTGAGTCGGTTTGCTAACGATTATCGTCGAAGGAAATGAAATAGGGAACTCAAGTTCAAATCCTGAGGTTGCTTGTGTTTTACTTTGCGCTAATGCGCTTGGGAAAGGCATGATTCTATTTCTCCCCTGTATTGGGTAAATAGTAGATTAGGCAACCGGTCTAGAAGGAAAATCTGATTTTAAATCCGCTGTACTCCGCTTAAATGTTTGGTCTTGTGAGTTGAGTAAATACATCCACCCAGGTCCAGTATGATACTGTTGTGCCAATTTGGGTCTTATGATGAAGGGCTTGGATAAATACATTAAATTCTTTGTGGACTGAAACGGTCTATTTGCACACTGCTTTCGGGGGGGAGTTTTATTTAGACTTCTTGAAATTATTCTTTAAAAAGATTATTTTTCTGGACTTCTAAATTCTTATCCTATTTTTTATCATCATCATCATCATCATCATCTCTATGACAGCTAATCTGCTATTTGTAGAATACTTTTCAATTTACATTTGATTTTGAAACAACTCTAATTACTTGCTTTCTCCGAAAACTGACGATCATCAACTTGACAGTAATGTTGACTCATATATCATTTTTAAGACCTTATTCTTAGTACGAACAGAAAATATTTAGACTTGCGGCTTATTTTTCTGTTGTCATTTATGTTCGAATAAATTTCCTGCAAAATTATGGACAAAACTAGTTAAAGAAAAAAGTCTACTTTATTGTAGATACGGAAAAGAAAAAAAAATTTTAAAAGATGAAAATATCATTTTGTAAATATTTGTTTTCCCTTTAATTAAGCAATCTTACCTACTTAAAGACATTCAGCTGATAACGGCTTGTGAAACATGCAGATCGATAGATTTTTACCTTGTGATGAATGTATCGATCTCGATTACTCCTTTACAAAAGACCTGATTTATTGGCTGCCAATCTGCGGAAACTGTTTCAACAGACATAGCAAATGAAAATACACACACACACACACACACACACACACACACACAAACACATACCCCCCTCTCTCTCTCTCTCTGTTTTATGCACTTTTTCCTGAGTGCATATCTGTGAAGCGAGATGACAGAAAAAATAACCCTGTTCAATGTTTCTCTGATGAGAAGTCATTACTGAACACAATTCTTTTATCTTCCTTTCTTCCCGTTTTTTTTTTTTTTTCATTATTTTTTTTTTTTTTTTGTTTATCGTTCAGCTTTCTCGTCTTTGTTGAAAGGATAAAGCTTATTTGCACCGCCTTCACTTTCATCTTAACAATGTAACTCAAGTTCACAACGCTTCGATCTGCAAGATGGACCAACAGATTTTCGTGAAGTTCTGACGCATGTATTGTTGGCAAGACGCCCATAAACAATATGTTTGTAACAATTCTAAACGCTTCAAAATAAGTAGTAGTAGTAGTAGTAGTAGTAGTAGTATGGTAGTGGGACGCTTTGCCTCGTAAAAGATAATCAATATTTTCCTTTCTGCTGTTCCAAAGAATGAAAGCCATCCGCAGTGTGCAGAAAGTCGGCTAATGTTTTTAAAAAGCTCATTCTTTTTGGAATCACAACTTTCATTCAATTCTATAGGGTTATTCATCGTTCTCGGTAACTTTTTTTTTATCATTCAGGTAGGTGAAGATGTTTTGCGCACCATACCTACAAGCTTTGGCATAAATATTACAACTTCCGTCCAATGATACACATCCAGTAGATCCATATTTTCTTCTTGTGTTCAAACTTAGTTAAAAGCAGAGGAAATTTGATTTTCTATTATTGATGCAACACAATATTCCTATACCCATTTTTCTCCATTTCTTCCTGCGTTGTATAAAAATAAATTGATAAAATGCCAAATGCAAAATAATTTTTTGTTTAACGACACGAGAGAGACAGAAAATTATAAACATTTTTCATGATGAATGACTTGAATAATACATAAAGAATGTAATAAATTTAATTCGCTTGATTAAATTAAAAATGAAAAGCAGGAAAAGTAAATCAAATTTTGAGAGATGCACGGGAAAGAAAAATGAAGGAACCAAAACGAGGCTTAAGAATTACGAAATCAGCAATAATGGTGATAACGGAGTTCTCTTAGTCGACAAAAAAGAAGGTAAGGAAAAAAACTCGAGAACGTAGGAATAAATGAAAGCAAGAAATGGCCTACTCCGAGATTTTTTAATTCTTTGATAAAATTTGGTTAAAATTTGTTCCGCATAAACTGTGTTGCAAATTGTCACACGGTGAACTTTTTCCTTGATGATTCTCCGTAGTTTGGTAAGAAAGACTGGAAGAAATCAATGACCAATCGATTCATTTATATCATTGGATTTTTCTTCTTTTCAACGATTGATTGAATTTCATAGAACTAAGCAGAAGAGAAACTGCGGTGTAAAAGGCAAAATGAAACAAAAGAAATATCATGATTTACACCGTATTTCAGCAGTTACTTGTTTTCTATTTTGTTTTTGGAAAATCGGGTTTAATATTAGGTAGAAGACGGTAGTTGGGAAAATTCCTTTAGTTTGTGTTATGATATTAAGGATCTTTAGATCTTGACTAAGAATTTCTATAAGATCACAGAAGGAGATTTCCATTTCTCTTCGCGTAAATGTGT